>JARDYH010000003.1:266121561-266461561 GCA_029215795.1 Anniella stebbinsi | reverse complement strand
AGCTTCTGAAAGAAGAAATATGAAGTCTACAATGGCTGGGAATTATTGCAGAGAAAAGTAAAGACCGGATAAGCATCTGGTGGTGATCTGAAAACCACCAGGGGAACTCAGAATATGCACTGAGAAGAAATCATTTTCCATTGCCCACAACTGAAGATATATTGCCAGATCTGTAAATAGTAAGAGTATTCTCCATCTGTGATATTAAAAGTGGAGTCTGACATATTGAGCTGGATGAAAACATCCAGTTACTTGAGCATATTCGCCACACCCTTTGGGAGACAGTGCTGACTAAAAATGCTAATGGCCATCAGTCTTGCCCCTGAGTTATTTCAAAATAGGTTGACACGAGGTTTGGAGGTTCTGGAAGGAATTTGGGTGATAGCTGATGATGTGTCAATAGTGGGAGGGGGTGATGGCCTACAACAAGCACAGCAGGTCAATGATAGCAAACCAACAGCATTTCTGAAAAGATGCAGAGAAAGGAATATCAAATTGAATAGGGGCAAATTCAGACAGAGGGGCACAGAAGGACCATATATTGGCATTTGCTGAAAATGGATCCAGAAGATGTAAGAGCTAATTGGGACATGCCAAGTTGTCGAGGATGTCCAGAGATTTTGGGGAATGGCCAACTATGTAGCCAAGTTCAATAAACACCTCTTAGGCCCTTTGTACACCTCCCGGCATTCCGGGAGGGAAGGGGGAGTTTGTCGCGATATCCTGATTGCGAGAGCCTCCCCCAGCATACACACATGGCGTGCGACATCCTGGGAGGAAGCAGGGATGTCATGGCCACCATTTTTTTGGGAAGCAGCAGGGCCGGTCGGGCAAGAGTGAAAAAGTAAAGAAACAAAAAAACCCCTTCCCCACAAAATCAGCTCCCAACCCCTGTCCCTGCCATCCCAGTGGTGGCAAAATTGCTGCCACCCCTCCCCTGATGGGCACGGAGCCACGCCGTATGGCTCCATGCCTGTTTCTGGTGCTGCACATACTTGTGAGTATGTGGGCACCAGGCTGGGAGCCCAGCCCCCCACGGTCTTGGGATGGTCCCGGGACCACTAGAAGAACCGGGTTTTCCCAGGGTTTCTTTATCCCTGGAAAAACCCGTGCCTGTCCCCCTGCCCCTGGAAGTCCCTGTGCGTTGTTTGGATGCACAGGGAGCACCCAGGGATGACCCCGGGGGAAAAAGGCAGGTGTAGAAATGGCCTTAGATAACTGGGAGATCTTGAGGCAATTGACCCATTAAGAGAGACTGTGGCAGTAGATGGAGCGACATGAAGGTGCTTTACAAAAAGTAAAGGAAATGATTGTAACAGCCCCATCTTGAAGTATTACAGCTTGTAAGAGCCATTGATTAGGCTGACCATCTGAAAAGGAGGACAGGGCTCATGTAACTTTAACAGTTGTAGAGAAAAGGGAATTTCAGCCAGTGTCATTTGTATGCAGTTAGTTCCTGGTGAAATTCCCTCTTCATCACAACAGTTAAAGGTGCAGGCACTATATTAGAGTGACCATATACAAAAGAAGGCAGGGCCCCTGCAACTTTAACTGTTGTGATGAAGAGGGAATTTCACCAGGAACTAACTGCATACAAATGACACTGGCTGAAATTCCCTTTTCTCTACAACTGTTAAAGTTACATGAGCCCTGTCCTCCTTTTCAGATGGTCAGCCTACATTGATGCTTCAGCATGATGCATCAGAAACAGAGCTAGGGACTACCATTCTGCAAGGCGGAAAGCCAGTTGCTTTGGTGCACTGACTAAGTTTCCCCCCCCCCCCCCATATATTTTCCAGAGGTTTATGGTCACTCTGGACATCCATATTTGTACTGGTTAAATTTCTCCATTCCTAAAAGTATTGCAATTTTCAATTGTGCATAGCCCTTTTTTGTTTCTGATAAGGGTCTCCTCAGAAATGCAACTGGCTCTCTTCCTTGCAGAATGGTAGTCCCTAGCTCTGTTTCTGATATATTGTCCTGGCAGATATCTTGAGTCGGGCATATCTACCAGAAACTGCCATGGTGGGATTAGAAGAAACTGAAGCAGAAACCATTAGAATGGTGACCATATGGAAAGGAGGACAGGGCTCCTGTATCTTTAACAGTTGTAGAGAAAAGGGGATTACAGCAGGTGTTATTGGTATGCATGCAGCCCCTGGTGAAATTCCATCTTCATCACAACAGTTAAAGCCGCAGGAGCACTATCCTCTTTTATATCTGGTCACTGTAGTATAGCTCCTGCGGCTTTAACTGTTGTAGAGAAAAGGGGATTACAGCAGGTGCTGCATGCATACAAATGACACCTGCTGAAATTCCCTTTTCTGTACAACGGTTAAAGATACAGGAGCCCTGTCTTCCTTTTCATATGGTCACCCTAACTCTTAGAAATTCGGTGATGAACAGAGAAAGAGAGTCAGTGGCAAACATTTTTCTCCCTCTCTCAAAATACTAGAACCCAGTGGGGTCATCCCATGAAGCTGATTTGTGGGAGATTCAGGACAGATACAAGGAAGGACTTCTTCACACAGCACATAGTTAAACTATGGAATTTACTATCCCAAGAGGTAGTGATGGCCACCAATATGGATGGCTTTAAAAAGGGGTTGGATCAATTCCTGGAGGAGAATGCTATCAATGGCTACTAGTCCTGATGGCTATCTCAGGTATCAGAAAATGGATGGGTGGGTGCTGTTACGTCCAGCTTGTGATTCCCTGGTTGACAGCTGGTTGGCCACTATGTGAACAGAGTGCTAGACTAGATGGACCCTCAGTCTGATTCAGCATGGCTCTTCTTATGTTCTTAAGACAATATCCCACAAAGACAAAACCTCATGATATTACAGAAACAAAAGATCATGTACCATGCACAAGAACACAATGAACTCCATGAATTTGTTTGGAAGAAGAGACTGTTTAAAACTATGGGGTGAAGTCTACCAGTTTTGAAACAATGACAACCCAAATCTACTGCCTGAGGCAGCTGCCCCACTTTGTCCAATGGAAGGCCTGGCCAGGCCCTGGGAAGAGATTTGGTAAAAGTGATACACGAAGAGCAGGCCTGCGCAACTTATGAAGATACCCTATTCTGAGCCAAATCATTGTTCCTTCTAGTCCAGTGCTTTCTACTCTGACTGGATGTAATTCCCTCAGGTCTTAAGCAGGAGACTTTCTTTCCCATCATCCAATACCAAATCATAAAAAAGGGGGGATAAACCTAGAACCTTCTACATGCAAAGAATGTGCTCTATCCCAGAGCTATGGTCTGTTCTTCTTTGATACACCAATACAACCCACTGGCTAGACAGGGGCAGGATCTACACTACAGGTTTATAACGGTATTGACAATTGTTGGGGCCTATGACACATTCCATATACTGTTTTCAAACTGTTTTCATTGATTCTTCACTGGCAATTATTATAAACATTCCAATAGACCTTTATGCTATTTTGTGCATGCCGGAGACACAAATCCCCTGGGCCTTGCAAAAAAAGAGAATATCTGCTTGACCTGCTTTGCCACATCCATTGTGAGGTATAAGAAGATAAGCGCGACAAAATGATATTAAAACACATCATTTGTTTTGCAGTTTTAACCTTGCGCATGAGCAGGAACTTCCCTCCTGAAGTCTGAAATGGCACCTCAATTTGAGAGTGGGCTTTGGAGTGTGCAGTTCCTGCCCTACCTCTTTCACTTAGCCCTTTAGAGTTGTCGCTTTTTAATGACGGTTTCTTGTTTTGAATGTTTTTTATGATGGTGTGTTTTTATTTGTTGTACATCACCTGGGGGTTGGGGAGTTGCAGAAAAGTAGTATAGAAAAATGGTCATACCCACCATCCTGTTCTGGCTCCAACATCCAACCAGAGAATCAAAGAGTTGGAAGGTACATCAAAGGCCATCTAGTCTAGCCTGCTGACAATGCAGGAAATACCCAATAGGTGGCCATATATCCTGTCTTTCAAGCCTCTAACAAGGGAGAATTCACTTCTTATTGAAGCAGACTGTTCCACTGTCAAAGAGCTTATCCCATCAGGAAGCTCTTCCTAACGTTTATTTGAAATGTCATTTCTTGTCCTTTCAACCTGTTGGTGTTTCATTAACTGCTCCCCGTTCCCGTACTACCCAGGCTCTGGATCAAGTTGATGAGGTCCGTCTTGGCACCATTTTAGGAAGTGACTGAGGTCATATCGGCTGGAGATTGTGTCAGTATCTGGGCGGGATTCCTATAGTGGCAGAGGAAAAGAAATGGTGAGGGACAACAGTCGCTAAAGGTCAGGCCCGGCCCAAGGCAGGTCGCCACCTGAAATGGGGTCCCGCTGCTGTCACTGCCTTCTCCCTCCCTCCCGATCTGCGTACCTGCCCATCAGCTAGCTTACTTTTCCTGGTGTGGATACGCATGCCCACCTCACCAGCGCACGGTCCTTCAGGAGCCACACAGTGCCTGTGCAAGGTTGGGCAAAGTATTGTGAGAAGTCCCGGAAGTTCCAGGACACTTTGCCAGAGGCCAGCTGTGCTGGGAGGCACATGAGCGGGACAAGTGTGCATGTGGGGTGGAGTTGAGGCAGGAGGCGTGCGGGAGAGCAAGGGTCTGCCTCTTGGTCCTACCGGCTCCCTGCATGGCTGACCATGCAGGCAGCCATCAGGACCATGAAGCGGCAGACCCTTTGGAGGGGGAGAGTGCCATTCTTCCCATACTCCACTGCCAGCTGTGCCTGCTTTCTCCTGCTTCATAGCAGGGCCGGCCCTGCCAAAGATTATTTGGGCAGGGAAATCTGGAGGCAGGAGCTTCTTAGTGGTGGTTCCCCAACTGTGAAGTTCTCCTTTTGGACTGAGCTTTAAGGACCAGGTGAAATTGACTTGGTTTGCTGGAGCTTTTTTCTTTGTTTCAAGATAGAGTGATGTTGGTGTTTTATTGCAGTTGGTAATGATCTATAACGTTAACTGGTATTGTATGGATTGTGCTTATTCTTATTATGTATTCTTTTTCTTTCTGTCACCCTCTCTTTTAAATATCTATTGTTATTTTAACTGAGTCTGTTAGCTAACTTGGAAAGGAGGAAGGAGAAGCCAGATTCCGGCTGGACATCGGGAAAAACATCCTGATTGTTAGAGCTGTATGACAATGGAACCAATGACCTAGGGATGCCATGGGCTCTCCCACACTAGAGGCCTTCAAGAGGCAGCTGGACAACATCTGTCAGGTATGCTTTAAGGTAGATTCCTGCATTGAGCAGGGGATTGGACGTGATGGCCTTTAGGTCCCTTCCAACTCTACTATTCTATGATTCTATGAATATACATTCTTTAGCAACAAACAAACAGGATAAATCTTGACATGGAGGCAGCAAGTCACATATCGAAGGTTCAAGGGAAGGTTGGCTTGACCCAGAAAATAAATATAGGTCTGTGAGGGCCCACTGCTTATGAATAGGTACATTTCATGTAGGGTGACCATATGAAAAGGAGGACAGGGCTTCTGTATCTTTAACGGTTGCAAAGGACAGGGAATTTCAGCAGGTGTTGTTTATGCATACATAACCTGGTGAAATTCCCTCTTCATCACAACGGTTAAAGCTGCAGGAGCTCTGTCTCTTGACCATGTACAAAAGAGGGCAGGGCTTCTGCAGCTTTAACTTCGTGATGAAGAGGGAATTTCACCAGGTTCTGCATATATACAAATGACACCTGCTGAAATTCCCTTTTCTATGAAACTGTTAAAGATACAGGAGCCCTGTCCTCCTTTTCATATGGTCAGCCTATTTCATGGGCACCTTCCCCAATGGATTCTGTCCGAGAGACGCATACATTGAAGTTGGGTACTGGAACCATAGTATAAAACATACTGCGAGATGAAGTGGAAGGCTGGCCGGAGAGCCCATCAGGCATTCAGAAATTCCCGAAGAGCAGGGAAAATGGCAGAATGGTTTTGCGGCATCCCTGGCCTACTTCGTTGGCTGCTGCCACCGCTCCTTCCGAAGGAGTTGGGAAGTGGGGTGGTGGGCTCCTGACGAAAGCCTGCAAATGTAGGTCATTGCATATTGGCAATGAAGTTTCCAAGGAATGAAATGTGTGTGTGCCGTTTGACCAAACTCCAGGTGGCTTTTGTATGCGCAAGACAGCGGGGCCTATCCGTTACACATGTCATAAATTATTTCTTGACCATTAGCAGTTTTTCTGCATCATAACTGTTCTTCAGGCATATTAAATCAGCGAGAGGAAAGAACACGCCAGGACATCTGGGGCTGCCAGATAATTCAGTTAATTTCTATTCCCTTGAACCTGGAGGTGTTAATTTGGAAGCGCAACAGCCAAGTCTGAAGAATGCTAATACGTCATTTGAATGATTAATGCAATCAAGGGAATTGGGGGACCTTTGTTTACTCTTTAATTTTTGACATGGCGAAGCAAGGATGAGTCGGGCTAATTTCCTTTCTCCCTCCCCCCTCCCGTCTCCCCTCTCACTCCCCCAAAAGTTAAAGCTAAGTTTGTTGCCTTTTCTCTCACATGACTTTGGATTGGTGGTTTGAGACCTGCGGGAGGATGGGTAATTGGGGGGGGGGGGAAGGCAGGGAAAGAGAGAAACATCCTGGCCCATTTTTGTTCGTACTGTGGTTATGGCTTGGAAAACAGACACATATATGGAGATGAAATTGCTTGTGATCTGCTGAGCTGCAGCCTCCTGGGTGAGAGATTTTGGAGGCTCGTATGACAAATGGAGAAAAATGGATTAAAAGATTCCACCGGTGCTGGCATTTTCCATTTAAAAAACAATCAATTCAGAGATCATCGTAGTATAATTTGCTCATTTTAATAATGGGAGCAGGGATATGGAGGATGTGGGGGGGGGGAAGACAACTACTTTAAAAATCTGTTTACATTTTTTGCCTTTTTTTACAAAAGAAATTCAAGCAGGTATAAACATTAACAGATTTTTCTAAAGGGTATTTTATGCTCTTCTCCAACGCGGAGACAGGGTTCCCTTTTAAAACAAAGGAGGCTTTGTGTGAATTATTATTATTATTATTATTATTATTATTATTATTATTTTCAAGTCAAGAGGGGGGATTTGGCCCTGAGTACTGAACAAGGAGTGCCTTCGGTACCCTGCAATTATACCAACAGTAAATTAATGTTTTGCAATTTATCCCAATTGCCTCTGAATAGGTGTTGTTCATATGTATCCATTTGAGGTTTGTGGAGACCTCAGCAAAGACAGCCAAAACACTCTCGGAGAAGTTTAAATCAGGTGTTGACATTTTAAAAAGGTTCATCCCAACAATAGAAGGTTCTTCAAGGTGTGTGAGTGTGTGTGGGGAGGTGTTTTTTTTTTCTTTCAAAAACAGAGGCAGAAAAGACAATGGCTCAATTCGGACGACACAATAAACAACTGGTGTGGGGGAAACAATCGTCAGTTGTTTTGACTATTGTGTCATCCGAATGCTGCCATAGTCAACTCAACACTAATCCTCATCCACACCACAGTTGATTATTTTAGGGTGACCAGATCACCCTGGATTTCCCGGTCCTAACTGGGAAAACTGGGGCAATCCGGGCCGACAGGGGGGCAGCGGGGGCAAACCGGGGAAAGGATCAGCTCTCCTTCTGCCCTAAAATGCCCGCGCTGCTCCCCGGCTACGGCAAGAAAGAAGTGCTCAGCGTTAGGGAGTGTCAACAAATTCCTTGTCTGGTGGCTAACTGCTTTAGCCACCAGACAAGGAATTTGTTGACGTTCCCTAACCCTGAGTACTTGTTTCCTGCGGAGGCCGGAGCAGCGCCGGCATTTTAAAGCAGGCTCTTCCTCCTCCTTTGCCTGCTGCTGCTGTTGCTGTTCCTCAGATACCTCCAGGGAGCCCAGGAGCAGGGCAAGAAGGGTGAGGGGACTGCAGGGGTCACGCGGCAGTGGAGGAGATCGGCGGTGGCAGGACCAGGTAGGTCTGGGCTGGGTTTTTTTGGGGGGTGGGTGACTTGGTGGGGGGGTTGTTTCGGGTGGGGGGGTGGCGGGGGTGTCTGCTTGTTAGCCATATGGTGGGCAGCCTTTTTAATTTTTTAATTTTATGTTGGGGGGGGAGGCTGCTTTGGTGGGGTGGCCATTTTGGACCGGGATTTTGCTTTCCAAAATCTGGTCACCCTAATTATTTATTACCATGTTGTGTGGGGAGTATCCCCTAGGGTTAGGGTTAGGGTTAGTCAACCCACCATTGACTATCGTGTCGTCTGAATTGAGCCCATCTCTCTTTTAACCAGTTTAGAGCCAAGGGTATGCTTTTGCATGGACTTATGGCCCAACAGGAGTCCACTTCGAGAAGAGCCTTCAGCGTGGTGGCCCCCTTTCTGTGGAACTTTCTGCCCCTGGAGGTGAGCAAGGCGCCAACACTGTGTTGTTTCCAGCACCTCCTGAAAACATCTTTATTCCAGGAAGCCTTCCTTGATTGACCAGCCATAGTTTTTATCGGTACTCTGTTGTTGTTTTAAATAACAATTTTTAATACGGTGTTTTATTTCTTCGATCTTATTATAATTTTGTCTTTTATTCTTCACTGCTCTGGAATCTGTTTAAAGTGTATAGAAATGCTGTAAATAAATAACTGACAACAACTATGGGCCAGTCTCAGGTGTCCTGGGGTTACCTTTAGGGTGACCCTGTGGAAAGGAGGACAGGGCTCCTGTATCTTTAACAGTTGTAGAGAAAAGGGAATTTCAGCAGGTGTCGTTCGTATGCACGCAGCCCCTGGTGAAATCCCCTCTTCATCACAACAGTGAAAGCTGCAGGAGCCCTGCCCTCTTTTGTATCTGGTCACGTTAGTATAGGTCCTGCGGCTTTAACTGTTGTGATGAAGAAGGAATTTCACCAGGTGCTTCATGCATACACATTCTGAAATTCCTTTTTCTCTACAACTGTTAAAGATGCAGGAACCCTGTTCTCTGTCTCATATGGTCACCCTACTCTGAACACAGGACATTGCTTTATAGAACAAGTCAGATCATTGGTCCATCTAGCTCAGTGTCGTCTGCGCTGATTGGCAGTGGTTCTCCAGGGGTTCTGGCAGCCCTATCAGAATTCCAGTGGTATCACCAACAGGTGCTATTGCTAGATGTCAATAACACTGGGAAAATGAGAGCCAGTGTGGTGTAATGGCTAAAGTGTTGGACTGGGAGCTAGAAGATCTAGGTTCTAGTCCCTACTCAGCCATGGAAGCCCACTGCATGACTTTGAGTCACAAAAATCTCAGCTCAACCTACCTCACAGGGTTGCTGTGAGGATAAAATGGAGAGGGAGAGGATGATGTACACCGCCTGGGGTTCATTGGAGGCAAAAAAAAGGCAGGATATAAATGCAATAAAATAAATAAAATCTCATTTCTCAGTGCTACTTGGCAGCTAGCTTGCAGGAGCAGCATACCAGGTCCCGGAATGGAGAAAGGGAGAGAAAGACCTCTCTCTTTTCCTCCATTCTACTGATTCCAGAGCAGTAAGGAAGGTAAGTTGGAGGGAGGGAGCCAGGGGATATGAAGGAGGATTGGACAGGTAAGGAGTACTGGGCATCTTCTCTGGCTAGGATGAAAATCTGAGATGGAAAAGGAGTTTTAGGTAGGGTGACCAGAAAAAATCCAGGTCAGGGCTCATGTAACTTTAACAATTGTAGAGAAAAGGGAATTTCAGCCAGGGTCATTTGTATGCAATTAGTTCCTGGTGAAATTCCCTCTTCATCACAACTGTTAAAGTTGCAGGGACCCTGCCTTCTTTTGTATATGGTCACTCTAGTAGAGTGCCTGCAACTTTAACTGTTGTGATGAAGAGGGAATATCACCAGGAACTAATTGCATACAAATGACACTGGCTGAAATTCCCTTTTCTCTACAACTGTTAAAGTTACATGAGCCCTGACCTAGATTTTATCTGGTCACCCTAGTTTTAGGCCCACAGTGCTAATCTCATATTTGAGCTGCCAAGTTCCCTATTTCCCAGCCAAGGAATACAAAACTCATCCCTGCTAAAGGTCCTTTCATTGGCTTACTGCCCTAGATAAAACTTAATTGTTTAGGATCTTAGTCTATAAGACATACACAGAGCACAACAGGGAGAATGACAGCACAATCCTAGACATGTCTACTCAGAAGTAAACCCCTGGAGTTCAATGAGATTTACTCCCTGGTAGGTGTGCAAACGATTGTAGCCTAAGCTGCATTTTTGCCCAGATCTTGCCTGCAACCGACACCCTTATTACAACGAGTAGTTATGGGCTGTATTAAAACAAAGAAATGTTCTTACTGGCATATGTGTATGTTTTAGTGTACAATTAGCAATGACTTCCTATAATAATAGTGTGAGCTTTTCAGAGGCCTGTTTTATTCACAGAGCCTTGCAGATAAAAGAAGCATTATTCCCATTGCGCTCACTATTCAATTAAGATACAAATCAAGGGGCTAATAGTAATAATACTAATAAAAAACAAGATAACCAGCATATTCTCTTGCAATGTAAAGCTGCAATTCTGTGTATGGTCATGAATGTATAAATCCAGCTGAAGCGAGAACAACATGTGTAAGGCTGCAGCGGAAGGAAACCCAGATCAGTTAAAGGAAGTTAATGGGAAAACCTTGTCACGAGTTAGGAAGTCTTGATCCTAACTGTGGCCTGCCAGATGCTTGCCAACTACCTCGTCTTTGTAGTCCGAGGCTGGTGCCGCAAACAGGAGTTTTGTCAAGCCACTCACAGGGCACACTACGTGGCTAGTGGCCGTTGCTTCGCTTGGGGGATCAGAAATTGTTCAGGCCCACATTAGCTTTTTAACTAGACACCCTCTTAATAGGAGCCTCCATGAGCCTGGAGTGGCCAGCAGGCCCAACAGCTACAAAAGGTGACCAGAGTTGGAGTATTACTTTCTAGCACCCTTGTGTTTCGTGCTCCTGGCAGCTGCTGGCATTCTTCAGGAGCCAGATATTTCACACCCCAAGTCCTTTTAGTCTAGGGAAGAGCTCCTAACATCTTGCTTTCTCTTGGCAGAGAGAACATCACGGCCTCAGTCTGACTCCATTTCTTCGGTGTACTTCCTGGCATTACCTGCTCTTCCTCGTTGCGGTGAGGAGGGTGAAGCTGCCATCAGAGAACTATGGCACTATTAGTGCCCGGAGTCGCCATAACACTTGCTGTCCAATTAAGGGTGCAGTCCTATGCTGATGTTTGTAAGCCTCCAAACTCAGAGGCTTACAGGCATCCAATGCAGAGTGGGAGAAGTGGTGGAACTGACCTTTGCCTCCATGCTCCTACATTTTCGCTAGATGGGCTTTGTCGCCCATCTAGCTAGAGGGCTGTGGAGGGGGAGGGAAGGAAGGCTGGACAGAAACACCCCCTTTACCTCTTCTCCAAGGTCACTTTTGCAATGTCAGAGAGGCAGATGGCGCAGTTCTCTCTGTGCCAGCTGTGAGGGGGGAAGTGGAGGGGAGCACGGGTTTTTGGATCCGAGGTCAGAGCACTGTCTCTGACCTCAGACCCAGGAATCTGAACTATCCTATCCCCACCACACACACTCAGATACTGTCTAGGAGCCATAGGATTGTTCCCTAAGAGATTAGCATCTGGTGGCCATATATCCTACATTACAGAGGGCCGTCCTCTTCTTTTAAGGGCTTTTAGAGGATAGTCCTCAATTTGAAAGTGTCCTCTATTTGAAGGGCTCTCCAGTCCAAGTCCAACTTAAAGATTAATCACCTAAGTAGTGAGGACTGGCATAGGCCTTGAAGCTGTCCATCAGAGCTTGACACCTGGACAACAAACTAAACAGGCCCACGGATGACTTTGTCGCAGCCCTCCTTGCTATGGCAATATATATTTCTACTTAAATGTATCAATTATTTCTCAATTTGCATATTAGTATATGCAAATTTTATGCAAAATCACTGTTCTCTTTGCCCTCTGGTGATGCATGTATGGCCAGTTTAGCATAACATGTGAGTGGGCCCTTAGAAACATATTATTGAAGATGGTTTAATCTAATTGTTATGAAGAACTGTGGTTTTTTGGGGGGATGTACCTGAGTGTGGCAACCAATTATAACCCCCCTCCCCCCAAGTATGTGATGCATGAATGTCACATTTCAATACAATAGGAGGTCAGCTGTTAAGGTAAGCAAATGTCTTATGATTCTATATCACATTTCCTCCATGGAGCTCAAGCCCTTTGGAGGAAGGAGATCATCGTGGTTCCCCACCCCTTCATTTTATCCTCACAACAGCCTTGTGAGGTAGGTTAGGCTGAGAGTGAGCGAGAGAGAGAGACTGGGTTTGCACAACACACTAACGCACACTCAGTGGTTGAGTATGGGTTGTTGTTGAACAGTGGGTCATTTGTTGAACCATGGCTTAGCGTGTCATCTGAACCCAGGACATTTTCTGCAGAGTGGCTTGTTAACCATGCCGTGTGGCTTATCTCTCTCATATAAGCCACCTTGAGAAGCCATGGTTTGTTGTTTGGTTGTTCAGGGTGGTTAACAAGCCACCCTGAAGAAAATGTCCTGGGTTCAGGCAACACTCTAACCCATGGTTCAACAACAGGCCATACTCCACTACTGAGTGTGTGTGTGAGCGTGTTGGGTGAACAGCCCCACTTAGTGGCTGGTCCAGAAACACCCAGTGAATTTTAGGGATTTGAACCTGGGCCTCCCCTTTCCTAGCCAACATTCCAACCCTTATCCTGCCACAGTTTCTCGAATATGGGCAGAGGTGATGAAAGAGTAATTTAAAAACAGAAAAAGGAACATGCAGCTGCTTAAAGCAAGGAAGCTACTGAGGTGAAGTTCCTCCAGGGCTGATGTCAGCCACTGATTACAGCCCAGACTTGCAGCAAATGCTGTAATTCCAGGCGGAGGGAAAGCAGGTGTTATATACAAACTTTCAGATATATTGGTGCTGACATGGTGGCCTTCTCAGTGCTCCAGTTTCAGGAAGAACAAAGCTGTAAAAAAGAAAAAAAAAAGATCAGAAGAGGGGGGAAAAAAGCCTTCTCAAGATGATGCCAAGGAGCTAATGGCAAAACTTGAGGCACTTTTCTTTACATCTGCTAGGCCTAGGAATCTGTGTGGCAGCTTTCATGCTAAGAAGAACTCTGGTCGTTTACTACTGTTCAACTATGAGAATCGGAAGTCTCACTTCTATTTAAAAAGCAAGTCACTAGATCTCATGATAGTGGGAAAACAATACTATGATCCTTTTCAGACGACACGCTAAGCCACAGCGGTTAAGCATTTTGAGCTAAGCATTATGGCTTAGCGTGTCGTATGAACCATTCCTAACCATGGTGGCTACACAACCATGGTTTAAACATACTTGATAACCATTTGCTGCCAAAGGGCTAGGGGCGTAACCATGGCTTTGCGTGTTGTCTGAACAGGCCCTATGAAACATGTGGAGAGCCTCCATGAAATGCTTATTAGAAAGACTGTCCGCAGGAGGTTTTCAAGACCCAGGTCTTCTTAGAATGGATTCATCTTGAGTAACACATTTGGGGAGACTTTATGTTCACGAATGATTTCTTCAAATGCCTATTTGCTTGGGATGGCTTTTAGTAGCTGTTGTTAGGTAGATATGGGGTACTTTACTTAAGTTAATCCATGGCACAATCCTATGCATGTTTAGACAGAAAAAAATTCCCCATAACTCTGTCCTCCACCATCTTGCTGTCATCTCCCAGTTTCTGCCACCTGAGGTGACTGCCTCACTCTGCCAAATGCTAGGGCTGGCCCTGCTCTCTCACCTAACGCTGCCGCGGCATAAAGACCCTCTGCTGGCTTTTGCTTTCAAGAAAGAGAAGAGACAAAGCATTGACCTGGAGCAAATGGTGCTGCTTAACACGACGTAGGATTTCCAAAGCGACACTTAGATCTTGTGGCGATACTCAGAGGTGGATAGCAAATGAAAGGCAGCGGATTTGACCCTCTCACTCGTCGTTGGTTGATTTTTTTTTTATTTTGGTGTGGTTTTGTTTTGTTTCATGAGGCTGGTTTTGCTCCTTGCAGCCCAGGGTCCATTCGAATGCCACGCACACTCTGCACGGCAAGGGAATTCACAGAGCAGATGTTTATGTTTATTTCACCTCCCGGGAGGATGATACATTTATATGGTTTCCTGCCCCTGGTAAAATGGGGCGAGCACTACTGATTCAAATGGATGAAGCGAGGTGTGTATGTGCATTGTGACTAACCCCCCCCCCCCAAGAAATGGAGGGTTCGTGGTAGGGGTGGGGGGGGGAAGGGAAGCAAACCAAACCAAAGCAAAGGGGAATGAAAATGGGCAATGAGAATACATTTCATGTAGCTGCTCCTCGCAACAATCTTCACGATGAAGAAGCGAGAGTTTAAAGTTGGCAAGGAAATGAACCTCACCTTTCCAAAATCGTGTGTCAAATATATATTACGGCAGAACTGCTACTCTCTAGTGAGACGTAGCGTGGTGAAGGGGTTCCACCAGAATAAACAGGATTCGAATCCTCACGCAGCCATAATAGTCACTCGGTAAATGTGGACCAGCTGCTGTCTTTTAGCCTGGCCTACCTCACTGGGTTGTTGTGAGGCTCAGATGGGGGGGAGGTTATCTACATGCCTTGAGCCCCCTAGAGAAAGCGATGAATAAAAATGTAATACATCAGACCTTCGGAGGGTAATTTCTGGACTTGTGTGCTTTCGGTTAGAGCTGACCCCAAACTGCTCACCCCTTCTTCTCATCGTTTTCAGCAGGGCTCTTCCTTCTTTCCTTGGTGATTTCTTTTAACACTCCTTGAAAAAGTGTTCCTTGGTTCATTTACATTGCCTTTACTCTCCCCTGCCCTCACTTGCCCTGAGTGATGATACCATGGAGCCACATCTCGTTGGCTACATGGCATTGTCACATATCATCATCATCATCATCATCATCATCATCATCATCATCATCATCATCATCTGTATCCCACTTTTTGCCCAATACTGGGCTTCAAGGCGTCTTTACAAAATCAAAACATATACAGTTAAAAGCTATAGAAATATTGTATCATTCATCATATGAGATTACCCATTTGGGTGGGATTGTCCATTTGACTAAGCCAGGAAGCCTAGTGCTGAAACAGCAGCCTCCAAATAATTTACCAGGAATGAAAGCAAAGCATGAAAGCAAGAGTTCTCCCCTGTTGCTTCTTCCTCGCACCTGGTGTTCAAGGTTCACTGCCTCTGAACATGGAAGTTCCATTCATTCAAAATGTCTAATAGCCATGGATAGAAGTGTTCTCCGTGAAGTTGTCTAATCCCTCCTTTTAAAGCCACCCAGCTGGATGTAGTGAATTTCCTAAGTGAATTAGTTATTGCTAGGCCAGTACAATTCCCAAATCCAGCTCCACGGAAAGAGAAAACTGGATAGACAAGGGGAGAAGCAGCAAATGGGCGGAGCCAGCATGATTCAGTCTTTGGTACTAATTCATTCCTCACTAGTCTGGACTGGTGCTTTACTTGGTGCTTTCCCTGTGCTGGCACTAGTAGGATTGTTTCCACGTGTGGTGCCATGCATGATAGAGGCAGGGACGGCTCTACCACGAAGCAGACCAAGGCAATAGCCTCAGGCAGCAGATGCTGGGAGGCAGCAACAAGGCATTGGAGGAGAGTCTGACCTGCAGCCTATGCTGTGCCCCCTAAGCTGGCATGCTGACTTTAGGTGTGGTGGAGGGTGCTGTCCCATCACCAGGGCTGAAGTAAGATCCAACTGCCAGTCCATTCAGCTTTGGTACATGGAATGGGAGGGGGCATGGTGACGCTTTATCCGTGCCCCTTTGCTGCTGCTGCTGCTGCTGCTGCTGCCGCCCCTGTCCAGCCTTTACTATCCGGCTCCACAGCCCTACAGCCCAGCAACCTGGCCTCAGACGAGCCTCTATTGTTCCCGCTGCCACCAGTACCTTCCTCAGGTACACTTCAATGCCCACACCAGTTGGATGAAATTAACAAGGATTTATTAACATAAAGTATATTGTGTGCACAGTAAGCTTATTGGTTTCCTCAGTTCATTTGCGTAGCGGTTTCAATTACAATGCTTATATGTTTCCAATTGTTCTTAAAGCTAAACTTCCCTTTCACAATATTAAATCAATCAAACATCTCATCAGATACTCTCTCTCTCTCTCTCTTTCTCCCCCTCCCCTCCCTGCTCAACCCACAATCAACCCCCCCTCTCAAATCAACCCTGTCAGCTCTCTCTCTGTCTGGCATCTATCTATCTATCTATCTATCTATCTATCTATCTATCTATCTATCTATCATCTATCTATCTTCTTCTTCTTCTTCTTCTTCATCATCATCATCATCATCATCATCATCTATCACTCGCTCCCCAGCTCCTCCCACTCTCACACACCCAACCAATCCAGGCACGCCGAACAACTAGCCAATCAGCACTCACCATTCATTGCATACTCACCCAAACCTGCAACTCCAAACAGTGAGTACACTCCGGCCTAGTCATTCACCCAACCAGTTATAATCCTTACTTTCTAAAGCCATATAATTAAATGCATCTCACAATAATAACCTTTGCAACACGTTCACATCCCATAACAGTAGAACATCACAGGCACCATCTAGTCCTTTACCTCAGGAAGCAAAATGTCTTGGGCTGACCTAGGATGGAGAACATGTGCAGTTGCCAGGGACATCTTGCTTGGCAGTGCTGCAGCTGCTGTCCTGCAACAACACTCCATTGGGGAGGGACCATAGCTCAGTGGTGGAGCACCTGCTTGGCAGGTTTGATCTAGGGCTGTGCACGGACCCCCCGATCCAATCTGGATCCCGATCTGGGAGGTCCTGATCGGGCCCAAGCCGATCTGCCTTGGATCTGGATCCGGATTTGCTCTGGGTCCATGCAGAGCCCTGCCTCCTGCTCTCCCCACTCCCTCCCTCCCTCCCTCAATCACCCTGCTTACCTGCTGCCTCCTCCACCATCGTGTTGCCATCATTTTTCATCCTTGCTGTGGGCTGCCACAATTCCTGGTTGCAGAGGGTGACGTCATCACCCAGCGCAAGCAGGAAAGAGGCCAGCTGGCATTGAGGCGGCAGGACGATGGGGGATGACATGGAGGAGGCTGCAGGTAAGCAGGGTGATGGGGGAGGGAGGGAGGGATGGAGAGAGTAGGGAGAGCGAGAGGGAGGGCTCTGCATGGACCCAGAGCAGATCCAGATCACAGATCCAATCCAGCCCGATATGCTCCGGATCCAGGATCCAGCTCCAGATCTGGTCGCAACCCAAGTTTGATCCCCAGTATCTCCAGGTAGTGCAGGAAAAACTCTTGCCTGAAACCCCGGAGAGCCGCTGCTGCCAACAACACAAGACGAGATGGACCAAGGGCCTTCCTATGTTCCTATGCCTCTGTACAGCCCAGTGTGGAAAAGTTGCAGTCTGGTGCTTGCTGAAGCTCACAGCCAAACAGCATGCAGTCACTCGCCATGAGTTTGCCGTAGCTGGGTTGCACCAAGAGAGTAGTGCTGTACCTACTGGTTAAGTACCATTTGTAGGGGGTGGGGGGTGCAGTTTTGGTTGAGGAACACCTTGGCACAGGAGATGTGCGAAGACAGAGCATCTTTCTCCAAATGTTTGGAGACAACTCCCACTTTCCCAACCATTGAGTGTGGTGGCTGAGGCTGATGGGAGCTGAAACCCCAAACCAGCTGGAGGCCAATGGGTTGGGAAAGGCCGGCCTAGGGTTACTGCCAACTGTGGGGTTCATATAGTGCTTGAAGGCCAAAGGAGTGTTGGCGCGTCCCTCTCCTTCTGAAATTCCAAGCTGGCGGTGGTTTCCAAGCAGAAAGGAAAGGAACAGAGATCTAAATGTTGCCATTCAAGGCCTGATTGGAGCTGTGGGAAAACCTCAGGAATAGAAACCGAAAGCAGGTGAAAGTCATTACAGCTGCAATTCATCTAAGACTCTCTCTCCCTCCTTGCCTCCCCCTCTCTCAGCAAGTTTGCTGAGGCTTGCAAAGCTTTGGATGGAGCTGGACAATGTTTGCGGTGAGCCTGCGGCGAGTGATCGGGAGGGCCGGGTGGAAACACTTTGGGCTCCGCTGGACGTGGCGTGGCCTTGTGGTCACTCCCTGTCTGAGCTTCAGTTTGGGCCAGGCAGTTTACACTCCATCTCCCCGGCACTTCTGTTCCTCCTGGAGGAAAAGGGGTGAGGAGCCCTCGTCTGTTGAGAGGAGGGCGTGGGAGCCAAAGCCTAGGAAGAAATCCATTCTACCTGGGGGTAGGGTAGCCACGAGCGTGTACCCAGCCTCTGTCCAGCCCCCCCAAACCCAGTTGGGCACTCCCGTCATACATGCAGACCCCTTGCATCAACGGGCCCTTTAAGGCCACCATTGTGGATGGGGGGAACATGCAATTTATGGAGGCTTTGGAAATTGTGCACTCACCCCACCCATTGCATCAATGGCAGCCACCATTGATGCAGGAAGGGGGAAGTGCGCGATGTTGGCATATGGGCCGGTGGCTGCTGAGCACATGCTGGGCCAAACCAAGCATGAGAAGAGGCTCATGCTGCCTGGCGGGTGGGGGCAGACGGCAGCAGTGACAGGGCGAGCACCCTAGATCTTGGTGGGGGTGAGTTTGCCCACCCCTATCTGGGCATCCCAATTCCCCAGATGGCCATGTCCCCATCCCAACACCACCAGGTGGTTTCCCCAACCATCTATCTATCTATCTATCTATCTATCTATCTATCTATCTATCTATCTATCTATCTATTTTGTGACACTTTTATGGTACTAAAAATAATAACCTTCCTCAATGGTTCACAATATTTGTTAGTTTCTGAGCTGTTGTTCAGGTTTCTCCCCATCCTAACGGGGAAATGCTTCTCCTGCGGCTAAGTTACCAGCAGTGAGGTCTTCAAGCGAAAATATGTCCGTATGTTTGGCCACATCCCTTTTTCCCTTGGCCAAGCACATCGCTGGATCACAGGCTCCCATGAAGTTCTCCGAAGTGGAATCAACAGTTTAGCAGAAAGAGAATCAACACCCTGGGTGTAAAGGAAGAGATTAAACTGGGATTGGGGGCTGGCTGGCTGGCTGGGGACAATGATTCTGAACGAAAGGGAAATGTTGCAAGCAAGGTCGTTTCCTCATTAATTTTCATTGCTCCAAAATATGACAGTTGTTATTGTGAGCGGAACAGCAAGAACTTGACGAGGCTGAGCTGTGTGAAATCCTGGCTGAAGGAGCAAGCTTTACCCTGGATAAATCACACTGGAGATTCTTGGGCAAAGGCATAAGAAAACTTGCATTTCATTGCAGGAAATACGTGTTGGATAGAAGGTTCCCCAACTCAAGATGGAGCGAGACCCAAAACAACATCCCCTCTCTGAGAGGCAAGAGCATGAAGAAGAAGGAAGTAGGAAGTGAGGTCAGGAAACCTAAGAGTACCAGTCCAGCAATCGAAGGAAGGTCAGCATGGGTCAGAGGACAGTCTACGAAACACAGAGGCCTTCTGTCTATTCCCCTTGTTTTCCTTTTGAAGCTGGCTGAGTTGCACCCACACTCCCAACAGTCAGAAGCAGGCAGTGGTGGGCAGCCCCATCAAGCCAAGCTCCAGATGTGTGGTGTTGGTGATCCTTAATCCAGCCTCCTCATAATCACCACGGCAGGTTAGCCACTGGCAGAGGAAATGAAATAGGGATCATGAAGGCAATGGGACAATAGCATCAGGGCCAACATCAAGGGTAGGCGTGGCTGGGCACCTGCTGAGGGCCCACACCCTGGAAGAGGCCCATAGACAAGAAACCCCAGGTGTTGCTTCTGCTTGTTCACCTGCCTCTAGCTCTGGCACAGGTAATGGAGTTGGTGAGAAGAGGGGGGAGGTAGATACCACTGCCTACTGGCTCACTGGCTCTCTGTCTGTCTGTCAAGCAGGCAAGTGGAGTCAATGATAAAGAGCAATAGCAGCTGGGGATAATGGCAGTGAGAAGGTAGATTCACCAAGGGAGAGGACACAGGCCTTTTCTACACCTACGGGTGTAGAGAGCTGGAGGGGCGGTGAACCCGAAGTAGATACTTCCGGGTTCGGCACACCCAATCCCCATCACAAATGCGACGGCCTGGGCTTCTCCCGGGCCGTCGCAAGTCACGGCAGCCATTTTTTTGGTAAAGATCCATGGAGAGCGCTCGAACACTCCTCTGCAAAAGTGAGTATTTTTTTTTAAAAAAACGCACACGATTGGGGGCCCCTCCTCCCCGCCATCCTGGGGATGGCGATTTCACTTCCCCCCTCTCCTGATGGCCACGAAGCCGTGCGGTGCTGCTCCATGGCCATCGGTACTGCAGTGCTTACTCCCGAGTAAGCGCGGCAGTACCGGGGTGGGTGGCCACATTCTTCAGTCCCGGGAACTTCCCGGTGGCTGCGGACGATTCAGGATTTTTCAAGTTTCCGGTTTCCCAGAAAAATCCCGTGCCCATCCCCCTTCCCTCGGTACTCCCTGTGCGTCACGCAGACTCACAAGGAGCAGACGGGGTCCATCCCAGATGTTTTGCCTGGTGTGGAAAGGGCTACAATGAAGGTGTCTTGCCCAAAGGCCCTCCAGAACTTGGACCCAGCACTAAATAGCATGCTCTTTCTAAGAGAGAGAGAAGCAACCTGGATGAATACTCTCCTCCTAGGGAAGTGTATTGCTCCTTTCATTGCATGCGAACAAAGCAAGTGGCTTTATGCTGAGATAGCCCATATCAATGCAGAGGGGGACCCCAAACATTTTGAGTGGGTGGGCAAATATGGAATTTTGGGTGTTCTCACAACATGGCTGCCGTGGTGGTGGTGGGGCTTGTCCATTCCCACATGGCTGTCCCGGTGGGCACGGCCGGTCCCCAAAGTGCTCATTTTCCAGAAGGCAAATTGGCGAGACTAAAAGAGAAGCAACTTCCTCAAGAGCTGAAATAGAAGACATAGGTGGGGTCAGAACTCCAAAACAAAGGCCACGGTTTTCAATCTAAAGGAAGATAGTGCTGGAGGGCAGGATTTTGCTTCGTAGCATGCTAGCATCCCAGTTCAATTTTAAAAAAGAGAAAGAATGAAAACCAGGAGTTGCAGGAAGACTGGCAGGTGATAAGAGAGATATTCCGCCTCTGTTTTCATCACACGGTAGCGTCGGCACTCTCCGCCTTGTTTAGACTTCTGTGCTACTGCCTATGTCCAGCTGGTCACACACTCTTCAGTCCTAAACTATTGCCACTTGGTCCTTCCAGCACCGCCCACCTCAATGTGGTCCCCCCTCAGATGTTTTTGATGACAACTCCCAGCATTCCTGAACATTGGCCATGTTAGCTGGGCTGATGGGAGTTGAAATCCAAAATATCTGTAGGGCACGAGGTGGGGGAAAGGATGGTCTAAGCAACACAGCTCGGTCATCATTAAGCTGAAAGCCACAATCCAGTCTGTGATCTTCAGCATACTTAACTCCATGTTGGATCCCCTACCTATACACAGGGCCGGCCCTATCATTAGGCAACTAGAGGGCACCAGGTTGCGGTTAGCTGCCCCAGACCATCTCAGAAGCCTGTATTCTCACAAATACCAAATCTCCACCATCTCAGCGCATTGCTCTCCACACATCTGTCCTGAGCATGAGCCTCTCTCTCTCTCTCTCTCTCTCTCCCCCTCTCTCTCTCTTCTGAGGCAATCACTCCAATCTGGAATATCCCTTTTGCTCTCTGAAAACCTGAGAAGGAAATGAGAGATGGTTCAAACATAATGTTTGGTGAAAATAAGTGGCTGTCAGTTCTGGGAGTTATTAGCAAAGCTCGATTTGGCAGCAAGATGGTAACTTAACTCCTGCACATAATCTGCACCACATGGGCTGTCACAGATGTGCTAGATAAGGTTGCCTCTCCTACCTACAAGAAGAGAGGAGGGGGATTTTTTTTTTTAAAAAAAGCCCACTGGTAATATGCATATATTAATATGCTTATATGCATGCACATCTGCACATTGTCTAACAGGGCCACAAGTGGAGAGAAAAATGGGCCATGTCTGAGGAAAAAAACAGGCCAGGCCAATTAGAAACAACAACGAAACAAATTGAATTCACAACATCAACAACAAGCAACTGTACAGTGCCTCTGAAATGTTCAAGATGTGTCATGTACATTAACTGAGTAATCCTTACTATAGCATTTTGAAGGTTAATATTACTATCCCTATATTGTAGATTGGGGTGAGTAACTTGCTGCCCTCCAGATGTTGAGACTTGCATCAGCCCTAGCTTGCATTTCCAGCAGTGAGGGATCATGAGGATTTTAGGCGAAAACACTCAGAGGGCCACACATTGCTCACCCCCGGTGGGTAAGGGAGATTTTTTATTTTATTTGTGTACTCATGTAAATTTACATTTTTAGGCCGCCGTTACGGGTAGAACCCTTTCAAGGTAGTCTTGAGGGAGAGTTGCTTGACTAAGGTCACCAAATGAGTTCGTGGTTCAAGTAAGAATTATTTATTTAGTACATTTCTAACCCACTCAGTGACTAATGTTCTCTGGGTGGATTAAAACCAGTTAAGAAGTGAAAATTAAGCCAAGGAGCAAACCAAGGTTCAGGAAAGGGCAACTGAAATGATCAATGGGCTGGAGCAATCCCCCTAGGAGGGAAGTTTACAACAGCTGGGATTGTTTATCTTGGGGGGGAAAAGCAAGCAAGGGGAGACATGATAGAGGTGTGCAGGATTATGTGGAAAATGTGGATAGGGAGACATTTTTCTCCCCTTCTCATAATGCTAGAGCCATGGGTTATCCCATGAACCTGATGGGTGGGAGATTCAGGACAGATAAAAGGAAGGACTTCTTCACACAGCACATAGTTAAACTGTGGAATTCACAACCACAAGATGTAGCGATGGCCACCAATTTGGATGGTCTGAATAGAGGGTTGTATAAATTTGTGGAGGAAAAGACGATCAATGGCTACTAATCCTGATGGCTCTATGCTACTTCCAGTTGCTGGGGAACATGGGCGGAAGGGTGCTGTTGCACTCATGTCTTGCTTGTGCGTCTCCCATGAACAGCTGGTTGGTCAATGTGTGAACAGAATGCTGGATTAGATGGGTCCTTGGTCTGATCCAGCATGGCTCTTCTTATGTTCTTATCTCCCTAGGGCACACTAGATATGACCCCATTCATGCAATTGCTAATTGTATGTTTAAATACCACATCTGCTGGAGAGAGCATCTGATTTCAGTGTCAAATCAAACTGTGAGGATCTCCACCTCCCCTCAAAGGTAATCTAGTCTAACCCCCTGCCAATACAGAAAATCCATTGGAACAGCATTTCTGTTGAGTAGCCATCTAGGCTCTGCTTCAAAACCTGTAATGAAAGAAAGTCCACCACCTTCCGAGTCAGGCAGTCTATCCTAGTGTTGAACAGCTCACAGGATCAAGGATTTCTTCTTCATGCTTCAATTTAAAGTCCCTTTCTTATAATTTGAGCCCATCTGTTCCGGTTCCACCCTCTGCAGCAACAGAAAATGAAATTGCCCCATCACCTATGTGATGGCCCTTCAAATATTTGGAGGTGGCTATCCTATCCTGTCTTATTGTTTCATATTTTATCATATACCTGGAAGGCTTATAAGAAAAACATGAGAGGAAGCAATTGAACAGGTAAAGCTTCCGCCACCCCTATGTGATCTCATGGCCATGAAGATTGTTATCAGTTGAACGTCTTGTCACACATTTTGTGGCAGGTGTCCCGACAGAAAACAGTGGTAGTTTTTCCGCAAAGATGCTCTTTTATATTCAGAGAATGAAGCTGCCTTTTGGAACTTTTTTTGTTTTTAAGTGATGATTTGACAAAATCATTTGTGGTGAATGAAAAGCTTCACTTTAGGGTGATATGTTGTGACTTATGAAAATTTGAAATACCTGTTACGGGTCAGCTCTCGCTCGGCAAGTCCTTGTATTTATTGTTTGATGATTGAGCTTGTAACTCAATGGTCTCGGATCTGGAATTTCCAATAGGAAGGGAGAGATTGGCTGGCTGGCGGGGAGGGGTGAGATGGGGACAGAGAAACCCCATCAGTTTTAAGGATACAAATAAAAATGAGCAAAAAACACAGAGAGAGAGAGAGAGAGAGAGAGAGAGAGGGAGGGAGAGAGAGATCTGACAGCCAAATTTGGTGTTGCATGGTCTGTATTCCCATCTCTCCACATCCTTCAAATTTTCTGAACACTGTAATTTGTTGTGAGTTTGGCCACTCGAAAAAGTTGGACTTGATTAGTTCCACTGTCTCGTGGATCTGTTAAAGAGAGAGAGAAAGAGAGAGAGAGAGAGAGAATGAAAGAGAGAGAATGAAAGAGAGAGAATGAGAGAAAACTATGTTCAGGCAGTTGAGATCATATAATCATAGAATAGTAGAATTGGAAGGGGCCTATTAGGCCATCGAGTCCAACCCCCTGCTCCATGCAGGAATCCACCTTAAAGCATGCCTGACAGATGGCTGTCCAGGTGACCTTCTCTTCTGCTGCTCCCTGACTGTGGAATAGCCTGCTGGGAGAGATTTGTCAATTTAATAGTCTTTTTGAGTTTAAGAAAGCCATAAAGACTGATCTCTTCCGGCAGGCCTATCCAGATGAATTTTAAGATGTCCGATTGTTAATATTGTATCAATTTTATTTGTTTTTTAATCAGTTTTATGCATGTTATGGAATTGTTGTATTTAATGTTGTTCCTCGCCTCGATCCAGAGGGAGAGGCAGGTAAGAAATATATATATATATATATATATATATATATATAATATCTCTTTCTTGCTTGTGGCAGTTTTTCTAGATGGACATGACAGGCTTCGCCAAGTCATGCTGCTTTTTACAAATTCATGAATTTCCTGAAATTGAGCATGTTTTAAGTATGACTGCTTCTGGATGTTGGTGTGGATGTATTTTGGTAGGCCCAGTTTCTGAAGGTTTTCTGTATAGTTTTTTGATGTGATGCCGGTGACTGATGTGATTAACGGAATAATTGTGACCCTTTGTTGTTGTCATAGTTCTTTGACTTCCATGGCTGGTGGTGTATTTGTCTCTCTTTTCTTCTTCCTTTCCAACAACATTTTTGTCATTCGGTATTGCTATGTCAATGAGGTACGTGTGTTTTTCTTTTTTGTCTATGACCGTAATGTCTGGTTGGTTGCAAGGTATTGCCTTGCCATATGAATTGTTCTGTCCCAGTATATTTTATGATCTGCATTTTCCAAGATTGTTTTGGGTAAGTATGTATAGTGTAGGCTGACCATCTGAAAAGGAGGACAGGGCTCATATAACTTTAACAGTTGTAGAGAAAAGGGAATTTCAGCAGGTGTCATTTGTATGCAATTAGTTCCTGGTGAAATTCCCTCTTCATCACAACTGTTAAAGGTGCAGGCACTATACTAGAGTGACCATATACAAAAGAAGGCAGGGTTCTGCAACTTTAACTGTTGTGATGAAGAGGGAATATCACCAGGAACTAATTGCATACAAATGACACTGGTTGAAATTCCCTTTTCTCTACAACTGTTAAAGTTATATGAGCCCTGTCCTCCTTTTCAGATGGTCAGCCTAGTATAGTGTGGTGTAGGTTGTTTGATGAGGTTGAATTTGATGGCCAGTTGTTGGTGAATTATTTTTGCAGCTGTATTGTATTTGTCTGTATATAGTCTATTATTTCTTGGAATTGATGGCATGCCTGCATAGGTCTGTTGTTACACTGTTATCTTTTATGATGCACTTTTGGTTGTTATTGGTTCCTATAACTTGATATTATTATTATTATTATTATTATTATTATTATTATTATTATTATTCCCAATGCTTTAGGTTCCTGGCTTGACCGCTACATACTCTAGATTCTGTACTTGACTAGTTTTAGCCTAGTCAGTGCTGGAACAACAATGTTCTTTAAGTTCCAGTGCCTTGTTTTCTGGACCTTGTGATTAACCCTCAGTGCTACTGCCCCTTGAACTCTGTTTCACTCTGTTTCTGGATTGCGTATTCTATCCGACTCCTTAACTATGCTTTGATCTTTGCTTGTAACTTGACCATTCCTGCCTTAGCCTGATCCCATAATGGACTAGAATTTTTGTGCTTGGCAATTTGCCTACTGTGTTGGCTTACCCCATAATTTGCTCTAGCTGAGTCAGATTCAGGTGTCTTGACCAAACTATAGGGTGGGAATGCTTCAGGATTGGGCCATATTTCCCGCCAAGACTTTGAACTGGCCAATTTACTGAAGGCAAACTGGATTGCCCATGAGATGGCTGGGCGTGAATTTGACGTTCTGATGGGCACTTGCATGTCTCCATTGCTCCCTGGGAGCAACACTCTTCCATCTAATCAGTGAAGGAGGCACATATGCAATTACTCTGCCCCCTCTGCAACCACCTGGGTTCCTGGCAGCTTTCCATGCTTGTAGCTCTGCTTCTTCTCCTGCAACCAAACGACTTCTTGAGCCAAGGTGCCAGGGGAATGTTAATGAAAGTACAAAGCACAGCGACTCGTGCACAGAGAGCCAGCATGCCTGAACTCCACACGTAACAGCTCTGCCTCCCGAGTGGTGGCAGACCAGAGGAATCGGAGGACCTTCACAGGAAACGTCCAACATCAGTGTCATGGGTAGGTTTCTAAAAAATGGCAAGGAGATTGTGAATAGGGAGAGATGATGCCCAGAGAGCTTTGGCTATGGGGCGGTATATAAATGTTAGGATGTACACGCCCGGAAATATTCTATTTTATCATCATTGGAATTTCGGACCAAAAAAAGATTGTCTCTGATAATATCGTAGGTGAACCATATCGTCTTCACGATAATGATCAGAAATCCGATATTTAATTTGCAGCCCCATTGTGCCCTATAGAGCTGAATTTGTTTTGAGAAAAAATGCCTATAACTTCTGTATTTTCAAAGTTACAGGCTTGAAACTTGGTCACAATGCTTATGGGGTATACCTAAGTATGTGTATGAAATTTGAGATCGATCCCTCCAACTCTTGATTTTATATGAATTTATTAAAGAACTTTTAAGTTCTGACAGGTCAAAATGACAGCTCGCCACATGCGTTCATTCAGACCAGTCAAAAAGTTGCAGGATCTTTAAAAAAATCATATAAAATATAGGGGTGGATGGATTGATCTGAAATTTGGCACATATGTGTAGCAACACGTGCTAGACATGAGATTGATCCTTCAAACCCTCGATTTTATATGAATTTATTAAAGTTCATGCAACTTTATTGACACAGCTGGTTGACCTGGCCTCCGTGCTGTCATTTTCTTGTCTGCTTTTTTCCCATAGGCTTGCAGTGGGGGAAACATGTGCATAACTTTTTTATTTGAAATGACAATGGCATGAAACTTGGGGAGCCAGGACTAGCAAGATCCAATCTGCAATGTCCAAAAAGTGTCATGTCTCTGTCTTTTCAAATTAAAAAGTCATAGAGGGTCCCCCAAAAGCCCCACCCCCCGCTGTAACTTCTTCATTTTTAAAGATAAAATCTTGAAACTTGTGGGAGATTGAAGATGGGATCTGGCTGGTCATTTG
Organism: Anniella stebbinsi; assembly: GCA_029215795.1. NCBI lineage: Eukaryota > Metazoa > Chordata > Lepidosauria > Squamata > Anniellidae > Anniella > Anniella stebbinsi. Next base: position 266,434,014 of record JARDYH010000003.1, on the reverse strand, counting down.
TGAAAAAAATCAGAGCAATTGCTCAAACCTTCGATTTTCTATGGATTTTTTAAAAGATCGTGCTTGTTCTAAAAGCCAAGAAACAATAGACCATATAACAGGAGGATGTAAAATTATTGCAGGAATGGACTATACGGACAGACACAATACAGCTGCAAAAATAATTCTCCAACAACTGGCCATCAAATGCAACCTTATCAAACAACCTACACCATACTATACATACTCACCCAAAACAATCTTGGAAAATGCAGATCATAAAATATACTGGGACAGAACAATTCATACTAACAAGACAATACCCTGCAACCGACCAGACATAATGGTCATAGACAAAAAAGAAAAACACACATACCTCATCGACATAGCAATACCGAATGACAAAAATGTTGTTGGAAAGGAAGAAGACAAGAGAGACAAAGAACTATGGCAACAGGAAAAGGTCACATTATTCCATTACTTACATTGGTCACCGGTATCACATCAAAAAACTATATAGAAAACCTCTAGAAACTGGGCCTACCAGAATATATCCATACCAACATCCAGAAAGTAGTCATACTTAAAACATCTCAATTTTCAGGAAATTCCTGAATCTGTAAAAGACAAAGCCTGTCATGTCCATCTAGAAAAACCACCACAAGTGAGAAAGTGAATGAAATAATAATAAATAAATACAAAGCTTCAGGGTTGTCTGTGGAGTGAATAGGCTGCAGGCTTATGGCAAATGAAGGGAAACACAGTGCAGAGGCAAGTCTCCCATCCCTCCAGGGGCCATGTAAGACTAACAGCTCTGAGTCTAAGGTTGAAGAGGCAGGCAAAAAAGATGCTCCAGCTATGCATTCATTTATTGATTTGATTTCTTTGATGGGTAACCCGTCTTTCTACCCCTCCCCGCCCATGAAAGTCCTGGAAATTTCACGAACTGGCCTGACTTATTGCAGATTGAGTGGGGCGTTACCGCAGGAACTAATATGAAATCGGTGGGGCCAAGCCTAGGAAAACCCATCGAATTCCACCCCCCCAGATGGATTTTCTTGACATTCCTACCTTTAGGCAGTCACAATCTCAGTACAACCCCAAGACTTGAGGCTCAAAATAATCAGCCAAGCTTGGCTGGTAATAACACAATAATTTTAGCTTTGCTATGTTACAGTCATCAGTGGACTAGTGGGAGAGGAAACCATTATGTCTATTAAGGCCTAAACAAATAGAATCAAACTTCCTGACAGTTTATAATTCAGCTACTTCAGACACAAGAGAGAAAAAAACTTTCCCCCCGTGATAGGAATGCATGTAACATATGTCTCTCAAAATGCTCCTGCTTGGAAAAATAATACTTGTGATGCCCCCATGGTGTATGTTTTTCGTATTCTGCAGAGAATAAAGTTGAATTTTATGAAGAAAGGGAATATAATGAGCGGAAGTGTCTGCATTTTGAGTGTGCAGTCTATAGCTCCTTTCTTGAGTTTTGATTAACCTTCATTGATTCCTGAGATATCAAAGTTCTCTGTAATTTGTTAAGGTTGTGGCTAGTCCTCATGGCTACCGACAAGAACATGAAACTAGGCGACAGCAATGAAATATTTTATTTATTTCATACGCAACCATCAACATGTGCAAAACAGTAATACATTATACACTAACATAAATATTTAAGTTGTTGCTATTGTCATTGTAAAAGACCAGATTTTTCTTCTATAGATGCAAAGTTCATCAGGAGTCATGTCTGTGCATGCCCCAAGGACTCCTGCTGTTAAAAGGCCTGGAGTGACCTCTTTGGGGGTGTGAAGGGTGCCTACAGTTGGATCAGGTAACGCAGAAGTGCCCTGTGCCCAAAGTATAAACATGCTCCCGGCTGAGGGCTTTTGATGACCAAAACGGGAGAGGAAAAAATAGAAATAATTATTATAATTTAACTACAACTACAGAAAGATTGTTCTCAGGTAACCTGTGTCCATTTCTCAGGCCTAATTTACACCAAGCAACATATTGCACTATGAAAGTGGTATGAAAGGCAGGAGCCACACTAAGCAGGATATTGCACTATGAAAGCGGTCTATGGTATGTGTCAATGGCCCCCAACAGTTGTCAGTGCGCTTCAATACCGCTATAGTCATTGAATCATAGAATTATAGAATAGTAAAGTTGGAAGGGGCCTATAAGGCCATCGAGTTCAACCCCCTGCTCAGTGCAGGAATCCACCTTAAAGCATCCCTGACAGATGGTTGTCCAGCTCCTGCCTTTTATATACCACTTTTATACCACTTTCATAGTGCTATATCCTGCTTGGTGTAGATGAGGCCTCCATCTGCAGTTCAGACGGTGTTGATGGGTAACTTAGGATGACCATATGGAAAGAAGAATTGGGCTTCTGTATCTTTAATAGTTGTATTGAAAAGGGAATTTCAGCAAGTGTCATTTGTATGCATGCAACACCTGGTGAAATTTCCTCTTTATCCCAACAGTTAAAGTTGCAGGATTTCTGCCCTCTTTTGTAACTGATCACTCTAGTATAGCTCCTGCAGCTTTAACTGTAGTGATGAAGAGGGAATTTCATCAGCCGCTGCAAGCATACAAATGACCCTTGCTGAAATTCCCTTTTCTATTCAACTGTTCAAGCTACAGGAGCCCTGTCCTCCTTTTCATATGGTCACTCTAGAAGGCCCAACTCTTCTGACTTGTTTATCTTTAAACCAGGCTTGGACTGGACAGCTCTTCAAATAGAGGGCTGTCCTCTGTGAAAGAGGCCACCTGGGGAGGGGCTCCCAAAAATGCAATTCATTAGAGACAAACCAATTTGCTTCTATGAAAGGAACAGTTGGAAGGGTTTTAAGGAGAAATTAATAAAGCCTATCGTGGGCCCTTGGCTTTATCTGCACAAGGCATTAGCAGGTTGATCCTCCCGCCCCCCCCCCCCCCCCCCTGCTGTCCCTCGCTTTGCTACATGAATCAATAAGGCCTGGCTTGGCATCCCTCTCTCCCTGTATATTTCATCCCCAGCCAATGCCTGTGCAATGCCCTTTTCTAATTAAAAACTGGACACCTTCCCTGCGCCTATTAATATTACCCTGCATAAATCTGTCCTCCGTCCACACAGCTGCCACGTGAGAGCTGCACTATACCTTGCAAATGAAGTTGGCGTTCACTGGAAATCAACAGCCATGTGGAGCAAAAAAGAAAGAAAAAAATGTTTTCCTGGACGTATGGCAAAGATTTTGTGTATGTGTGTTTTGAACATATATATCAGAAAAGGGAGGAGGTGTGAAGTTCCTTGTGTGTCTTCTTTTTTCTTTTTTTAACGATGAGCATTGGATTTTATTTCATTTTTGTAGAGGGAAGTTTTTTTTTTATTTAAAGGAAGTAATATTGATTTATGTGACCTGAGACTTAAAATAGTAGTTACAGTTATTATTATTATTATTATTATTAATAATAATAATCATAATAATCTATTTCTTGCTCAAGGCAGTTATTCTAGACGGACATGATGAGTCTTGCCAAGTCATGCTGTCTTTTACGGATGCAGTATTTTCCTGACAATTGAGCATGTATATTTTTCTCTCTTTTCCTCTTCCTTTCTACAACATTTTTGTCATTAGGTATTGCTATATCAATGACGTACGTGTGTTTTTCTTTTTGTCTATGAACGTTATGTCTGGTTGGTTGCAAGGTATTGTCTTGTCCGAATGAATTGTTCTGCCCCAGTATATTTTATGATCTGCATTTTCCAAGATTGTTTCAGGTGAGTATGTATTATTATTATTGTTATTATTATTATTAATAATAATAATCTCTTTCTCGCTCGTGGCAGTTTTTCTAGACGGACATGATGGGCTTTGCCAAGTCATAGTGTCTTGTATTGATTCAGGAATTTCCTGACCATTGAGCATGTTTTAATTATGACTGCTTTCTGGATGTTGGTGCGGATATATTCTGGTAGTCCCAGTTTCTGAAGGTTTTCAGTATATTTGTTTTGATGTAATGCCGGTGACTGACGTGACTAATGGAATAATTGTGACCTTTTCCTGTTGTCATTTTTCTTTCACTTCCATGGCCAGTGGTGTATATTTGTCTCTCATTTCTTCTTCCTTTCCAACAACATTTTTGTCATTCGGTATTGCTATGTCGATGAGGTATGTGTTTTTTTCTTTTTTGTCTATGACTGTTATGTATGGTCGGTTGCAGGGTATTGTCTTGTCTGTATGAATTGTTCTGTCCCAGTATATTTTATGATCTGAATTTTCCAAGATTGTGTCCAGTGAATATGTATAGTATGGTGTAGGTTGTTTGATAAGGTTGAATTTGATGGCCAGTTGTTGGTGAATTATTTTTGCAGCTGTATTGTGTCTGTCTGTATAGTCCATTCCTGCCATAATTTTACATCCTCCTGTTATATGGTCTATTGTTTCTTGGAATTGATGGCATTTCCTGCATAGGTCTGTTGTTACACTGTTCTCTTTGATGATGTATTTTGGGTAGGTCTTGGTTGCTATAACTTGATCCTGTATAGCTATTATTATTAATCTTAAAATCACTCCACAGGCTGCCCGTAAGTTTCCGGGCGATGTATAAAGTGTTGGTTATTAACTTTAAAGCCCTACATGGTTTGGGTCCAGGTTACCTGCGGGATCGCCTTCTCCCATATAATCTGCCCCGCACACTCAGGTCCTCTGGGAAGAATTTACTCCAGTCAGCCAGAACTAGGCTGACGAGTGTTACCCAGAGGACCTTCTCTTCTGCTGCTCCCAGGCTGTGGAATGGCCTGCTGGAGGACATTCGACAAATTAGCAATCTTCTGGAATTTAAGAAAGCCGTGAAGACTGCTCTCTTCTGGCAGGCCTATCCAGTTCAATTTTAAGATGTTTTTAATAATGTATTTGTTTTTATCTGTTTTAATGGTTTATCTATTTTATTGTTTTTGTATTTATATTTAGTGTTGTTCCCCGCCTTGATCTAGATGGAGAGACGGGTTAGAAATGAAATAAAATAAATAAATAAATCATTATTATAGCATCTTTTCTATAGGAAGAGGAAGAAGGAGGAGGAGGAGGAGGAGAAATAAATTTTGTGTAGTCAAATGGACTTGACAGAGCCTTGGAAGCCTTTCTTGGCTTGAAGTGGGAAGATTCGGGTAAAAGCTGGGATTCACCAAAATGCTTTCAGAGTTTATTAGGGCCACTGGAGGCTGGCTCAGGCTACTAGCCATATTTTGCTGCTCTAGCAGTAAATGAATTTGACACACACTCACTTTTGCATGTTTCCTTTGCATGGGTGTAGGAGAGTAAGTGGAGACATGATAGAGGTGTACAACATCAGGCACGGCATAGGGAATTTGGATAGGGACACATTTTTCTCCCTCTCTCATTAGACTAGAACCCAGGGTCATCCCATGAAGCTGATTGGTAGGATATTCAGAATGGATAGAACGAAGGACTTTTTCACACAGCACATATGAACCATATGAAAAGGAGGACAGGGCTCCTGTATCTTTAACAGTTGTACAGAAAGGGGAATTTCAGCAGGTGCTCCAGCCTATCCTGCTGAAGGAATTCCTTCTTTCACATGCCTGCCAGTTAAGACCTTCTTTGGAAGCCCTTCTCCTGGTGTCCCCCCAGCTTTTGTGGCCAGGTGGGAAGCTATTGAAGAAAGGGCCTTTTCCATGGTGGCACCCAAATGGTGAATTTCCCTCTTTTGTGCAGTGCCTTCTCTATTGTCCTTAGGTGTCTGCTGGTCTGTCCTCTCATGTAATAATTTTCATGATAATTGATTTTTTTTTAAAAAATAAATAGCATTGTACTGTTTTAAACTTTTGTTCTTATTTTTTTTTGTATATATATATATATATGTGTGTGTGTGTGTGTGTGTGTGTGTGTGTGTATAACATAAGAAGAGCCCAAAGGTCCATCTTGTCTAGCATTTTGTTCACCCAGTGTATGGTATAGTTTTTAAGCTTTGGGTGCCAACTGTCCTGAATAATTTTCACAGAAGGCAGGCTATAAAATTCTCTTGCTCTTTACTAAACTAAACTACTGGCACAATGCTATGCATGTTTAGACAGGTTTTTTAAAAAGTTTTTTTTCTTTATTTCTTTATTACATTTTTATACTGCTCAATAGCCAGGGCTCTCTGAGCAGTTTACAATTGAAACCATAATATATAAAAAGTTAAGGTTTAAAACTTTTAAAAATTAAAAAAAAGTCATATAAAACCGGAATAAGTTATAGTTCAGGGAAAGCTTATCTAAAAAGATGAGTTTTCAGGAGGCATTGAAGGATGTTATATTTTCTGCCTCCTGAACTGCACAAGGGAGGAGAGTGGGTGCCACTACAGAGAAGGCCCGCAGCTCAGAACAATACCCAGCCAGTCATGGGCCCTTTCTACACCTAAGGGTGTAGAGGGCGGAGGGAGGATTGCAGACTTACCTGCTTCCGCGATCCTCCCCCAATGTCTAGATGTCCGTGTGATGTCCTGGAAGGGAAGAGGGACATCGCGGCCGCCATGTTTTTTGGGGGAGAAGAGGAGCTGCATGTGCAGGAGGTGAAAAAGGTTAAAAACAACAAACTGCACCCACCCACACCATCGCAGTGATGGTGAAATTGTTGCCACCCACTCCCATGGGCACGGAGCCCCCCCCCCATAGCTCTGTGCCCATTTCCAGTGCCGTGCTTACTCGCGAGGAGGCGGGATCGTACACCACACTTCTCTTGGTCCTCAGAATGGTCTCGGGACCACGGGGAAAATGGAGGGGGTCATCCCTGCTTGCCCCCAGGATCCCCTTTGTGTCATTTGGATGCGCAGGGATGACCTACTTTTTCATGGCTAAAACATGCATAGGATTGCACCTTCAGTGCATGCAAATTTTTGGCTAGAGACTCGACATTTTATGGTAAAAACTCTTAACCAGCTTTCATTTGATAACTTTTTAAAAGGGGGTATTTCTGCCGAAGTAGAGAGCCCAAAGAGTATTCACTTAGAGTATATTTACAACCTGAGAAGTGATTGCTTCTAGAGTGACTAGAAGCATGCAGTCGCCATAAGAAGTGTCGTAGGCCCACCATGTCCTGACTGTCACTGTGGCAGACATGAGCCTATTCCTATGGGCTGTATTCTACTGGACGAGAAAGAGAACTGCCTATTTTGTCATGGCCGCTTTGACCTTTCATGTGTTGACTTGCCCATCAGCACGGCTGACTCTCGCTCGGTGTAAGCCAGTTGACACAGGCATCCGGGTACCTTCACCTTAAACATTTGCCGAGATAACACCAAAGCGACAAACAAACATGTTTTTTTTGTCACAGGTGGTAAAGTCAACATGTCAAAGACTGACCAGGGCCCTGGTGGGTTGCACACTGGGCCGTGCCGTGTTTGAAGGATGCCACTACATCTTTGATGATTGCAACTCCTTTGTAATCTTAATCTCTTTGTTGCTTTTATGTTACACTCTCCCCTCCCCCAAGGTTAAAGAAAGAGATTTAGACCTTAAACACAAAACCAACCCTTCAAGCTTGGGAATTATCTTTGCCTTTAAATGCGACTGATCAATGCCCATTTTCTTTTGAAAATAAAACCCTTTTGAACCTTGAAAGCCTTCCACTGTCGAGCTATGTCTAAGTGCCACATGGGGAAATGGGCTGTTTTCAGCCCATTTTTTCCCTTAGCGCTTACATTAGAGGTCTTGAAGTTCAGTCCAACGCAATCAATTTAATTGGCGCTAGCTCCGGTGACAGATTATGCCGGTTTACACTCAAGTATAGCACAGATTTAAACGCTGGGAAAGAAAGCGAAAGATACACTCTTTTGGTCTCTACTTAAAGAGGGCAGCGGTATTGGAAAAAGAGCACATTTAATTTATCACTGTCAGAGCAGGTGCAAAGTTTAATTCTAACTAAAAGCATTAAACAATTAACCCAGACAGTCAGACCCTTCTAAAAATTCTCGGTTGCAAGGAACACATGGTCCAGCTTGCCAATGGAATTAATAATAATAAAAAAGTCAAGGTTTCCCTTGTATTCGAATGACGATCTTCTATCATTTTTTTTAAAAAAATATTAAGTTAGCTAGTTTTGTGGGCAAAACTAAGTTCTTAGCTCTCTGATCACCACCGAAATAAATCCCCATGTGGCAAAGTCCACCCGACTTGTCAACTAAATAACAGGATTGATACTCAACAAATTAGGAAATCTGTATTTCATATTGCCATGCATTCCCTTCTTTTGAAAGATGAGCAGTTCCAAAGGTTTCAATTCCTTGGGGTAGGAGAACACCAGGATGCATAGTAGGTGTAAAAATTGCTTGCTTACAAATATACAAGTTTAATGCAGCAGAGGCATATCCTCCTACATAACTGTGGAATTCAGCTGCAGACCGAGCATGAGGTTCCAGAGAGAGGGAAAAAGAGAGAATTCCTTTGCCTAAAGGTTACTTGCTTCACCTCCAACTAACTCACTGCTTTCTCCTTGTGTCTTCTTTGAATTCAAGCTGCAGGCTCTCTCCAAACTGTTTCTCCGCCCTTCACTCTAACTTGGAAAGAGCTCAGCCTCTGACACTGAGATTTGAAGCCATCATTGGCCTTGTGTTACATCCTGCTCTGGATACCCATTGAAGAAATATCAGTTGAACTTGATAGTTACTTTACCATTTGCAACCTATTGGCTTCATAGAAGATATGGCCAGCCACCCTCATCTCAAAGAATAGGAGGCCAATTGGAGCTCCTCGCGAGGTGGTCTATTCTCCTCCAGTGGGCTGCATCTGATGGTGTGAGGTGTGAGGTGTGGTCTTTGTTTTGAGGATATGAGTGTTACGAAACGAACATTGGCTCCCCCCCCCCCCGGGATGAGCTTGCTGAAGAATCTCAAAATTCTACCTCGAAGCTCATTCCAACTCGAGTCCGAATCAGATTGGGAGCTTTATGATTTTCTTTTCGCATGAAAGTCTGTGCATATTTCCATGTGTATCCCTCTCCCAAATGTATGCATCAGTTGTGGCCATTTTTGAAATGCACATATTCTTCTCCTATGGTTAAAACATTTGTACACATTTTTGAAATGTCTGCATATTTTAAATGCACGAATGCTGTCAAACACATTTGTTTGGTCTGTGAATCACATTGCGAGCTTAGAACTGTACGGATTTTGAGTCTGTGTTCAAGTCAAGAATTGTTCAAACTGAGTAAAATCCCAATCAAACACAAACTGAAGCAAATTTCTCACAAACGCCTACATTTTCGATTGCAATGGTTTATAGGAATAGAGATATGGAATTTTCATAATTGGAATCAGGGGTAGGGATGAACACATTTTTCAGTTTCAGTTCCTCATATTTCAGTCTTAAATTTGATTCATCCTGAACTTTTAAAAGTGATCACAAAAATTCATACACATTTTTATGTCTATTTCTCCTGATGAATGCATTTTTGTACACGATTTTGCTTATTTTACAAGCAATTTTTCTTATAAAATGTATTTTTGAGCATTATTTTCACTAACATATGCATTTCTGCCTGCACTTTCCCCCAATATATGCCATGTTGCCTGCATTTTTGGGTCCCAGAACTCCATTGCAAATTTCGTAGGAGTGCGAATTTCAAAGTTTACCGGGTTTCGGTTCAGGCATTGGTTCAAAAGTACAAAATTAGATATGCTTGCATGAAAATGCAGACCAAACAATTCTCTTCTCCGGCCCTAATCAGGGGCAATGCAGCTATCAGGCTCCGCAATGAATTCCATGAGGTCCAGAAAAGTGTATAATTCAAATCATTGGTGAGATTTCCCCAGTGTTCATTTATCACACCTAATTGCAAAGATATTCCTGATTCCCACCCCTCTCCCTTGTTTTCCGTTGGTGCTTTGCTCTAGATTTATTTGCTATTTCACAGTCATAGCCATGAAATCTGCTTAAATTGGTGATATTAGCCAAAGCCCAGTTGTGTGATAGAATTTAATGCCACTAACAAGACCTGGCCCATGCATAGCTTTTCCTGCCGTTTCTGCTAACAGCGCTCATCTTCCCTGAATTGTTTGCACACAAATAAACCCTTAAACACTCTTGGCCTCATTTTCAGGAATTCTTGTAAGATACAGATGAGGTACACTAGTTTCTTTTTTTTTTCTGGTCAAATTTCAGATCGGTGGAGGCAATTCTAAAGGTTTTGGAGACTGAGAATGCAGAGTCCTCTCAAATGAAGAGCTTTTCTACACATTATGCAGAATCATATGGTAAACCGGGGGTGGGCAACTTGTGGCCCTACAGCCACGTGCGGCCCTCAGCCGGATTTCAAAAGCTTTTTGCATACAGTCAATTCTGACCTTCCCTGACAGCCGGCTGGGTGGGAAGGCCATTTTAAAAGATGCTTTCATTGTTGCCCAATCTGACAGCAAACCGCCTTGTTTGGTAGTTTCTCAACTTCTGCAGCTTTCCCCCCATTCTAAACGCTTGAAATGCCTCTCCGAAGGTTTAATTTAGGCCCTTTCTACACCTACAGGTGTAGAGACTGAGGGGGGGGGGACGATCTTGAACTTACCTGCTTCCAGGATTGTTCGTTGTCTTTCCAAACCAGGAAGTGCGACGTCTCAGCTTCCTCCTGGGATGTCATGCCCATAATTTTTTTAAAAAGAAGATCCGAAGAGTGCACTTGTGCTCCAACGCAAAAGGTAAGTGGGGGGAAAAAAACAAAACAAAAAAACCCCCACCTGAAATTGGGCTCTTACCCCCCCCCCCCCCCATCCTGGGGATGGCGGAAGCAAAGGGACCACCCGGCTGGTGTAGAAACAGCCTTAGATGGCTTTACAAGGGGATTGGACAAATTCATGCAGGATTTATTATTGTTTTATATCTAGGCTGACCATCTGAAAAGGAGGACAGGGCTCATGTAACTTTAACAGTTGCAGAGAAAAGGGAATTTCAGCCAGCGTCATTTGTATGCAGTTAGTTTCTGGTGAAATTCCCTCTTCATCACAGCAATTAAAGTTGCATGCACTATACTGGAGTGACCATATACAAAAGAGGGCAGGGCCCCTGCAGCTTTAACTGTTGTAACGAAGAGGGAATTTCACCAGGTGCAAATTGTATACAAATGACGCTGGCTAAAATTCCCTATTCTCTAAAACTGTTAAAGTTACATGAGCCCTGTCCTCCTTTTCATATGGTCAGCCTATTTATAGCCTGCCTTTTTTCCTCTAAGGAACCCAAGGCGGCATACATAATCCTCCATTCCTTCTTGTCCTTTCCTCCTCCAGAATAAGGCCATCAATGGCTACTAGTCGTGATGGGTATATGTTACTTCCAGTACCAGAGGCAGTGTGCTGGGGAACATGGGTGGGAGGGGGTGTTGCACTCATATCCTGCTTGGGGGTTTCTGCGAGCAGCTGGTTGGCCACTGTGTGAACAGAATGCTGGACTAGATGGACCTTGACTTGATCCAGCATGGCTCTTCTTATATTCAGATGGCAGTAGGAGCTAGAAGCTAAGATATTCTGGTATTTTTGCCCCTGCCTCTTGTGACATTGGCCACACCCACCACTGGAATACACCCCTCTCCCCCCCAAAAACCTCCTCCAAATTGGAATTAGGCCTTCAGGCCGAAATGCACTACCAGAACAAATGGGCCAGTGGCATCAAGAGAGGCAAGGCAGGCAAGGGCTGGGGTGAAAGAGGCAATTGTCAGAAGACAAGGAGGAGTTTTTGATGGGAGAAAAGAAACCCAACCCACCCTACCGTTGGCGTCCATGCATGCATCTCCATGTGGACATGGAACTGGACTGCAATGCACAGAAGAAGAGCTGGATCAGACCAATAGTCCATCTAGTCCAGCACTCTGTTCACACGGTGGCCAACCAGCTGTCAACCAGGGACCCACAAGCAGTACATGGTGCAACAGCACCCTTCCACCCGTGTTCCCCAGCAACTGGTGTATACAGGCTTACTGCCTCTGTTACTGGAGGTTTCCTTAGCCATCAGGACTAGTAGCCATGGATGGCCTTCCCTTCTAGGAATTTATACAACCCCCTTTTAAAAGTATGCAAATTGGTAGCCATCACTACGTCTTGTGGTAATGAATTCTATAGTTTAACTATGTGCTGTGTGAAGAAGTCCTTCCTTTTATCTGTCCTGAATCTCCCATTAATCAGTTTCATGGGATGACCCCATTGGGTTCTAGTATTATGGGAGAGCGAGAAAAATGTCTCCCTATTCATATTCTCCACACGAGGCATAATTTTGTACACCTCTATCAGGTCTCCCCTCAGCCTCCTAGTTTCCAAGCTGAACAATCCCAGCTGTTGTAACCTTCCCTCATGTTCAACAGGACCCCACTGAAATCACTGAACTGACTGGGTGCGTCTTTTGATGCAGATAGGAGTGGAATACTCACTAAGGGCCGATAGATGCAGACCCCTGCACACAGCAAAAATGTAAAAGGCAGTCCAGTTCCTTCCATCCCTCCCAAGTATGCAGGGTGATTATTATAATGAATAATAATAATAATAATAATAATAATAGAACAATTCATACGGACAAGACAATACCTTGCAACCGACCAGACAAAAAAGAAAAACACACATACCTCATCGACATAGCAATACCGAATGCTAAAAATGTTGTTGAAAAGGAAGAAGAAAAGATGCAAATATGCACCACTTGCCATGGAAGTCAAAGAACTATGGGAACAGGAAAAGGTCACAATTATCCCATTAGTCACATCAGTCACCGGCATCACATCAAAAAACTATACAGAAAACCTCCAGAAACTGGGCCTACCAGAATACATCAAGAAAGCAGTCATACTTAAAACATTCTGAATCGTCAGGAAATTTCTGAATCAGTAAAAGACAGCATGACTTGGCAAAGCCCGTCATCTCCATCTAGAAAAACCACCACAGGTGAGAAAGAGATGATGAATAATAATAATAATAATAATAATAATAATAATAATATAATAATAATAATTTCTATACTGCCCAATAGCCGAAGGATTCTCTTACTGCTGACCCCCCCTTCTCTATACACTGCCCACTCTGACTCGCTGAGAGCTATGCTGGCATGTTGCTCATTGGCCAGTGTACACATTGTCTACTCCCCATGACATTTAATGGAACTTCAGACACTTTGCTACCTTTGAAAGGGTATCCCAAATCTGCTATCTGAAAAAGTTTGCTCCCCTTTGCTAAGGGTTGGGCTGCTCCTGTTCTTAAATCTTTCCCTTTTGGGGGGGTCTTTCCGATCTTCTGATTCTTTTCAGGAAATATTGAGGATTCCTCTCTCCTCACAGTTCCTGGTTTGAGGAGTGTTGGGTGGAGGAGGTGTGTGCGTGTGTAAGAGAGAGAGAGAGAGAGAGAGAGAGAGAGAGAGAGAGCTAGATCCCCTGGAATACAAATGGGTTAATTTGTAGGGTGGATTAGACACAGGGTGTGATATAAATTTGGTTTGCATTAGCATAATGGTGTCATAAAAATGTAGATTTGGAAGTGGAAATTATTGGTGACATGGCTAATACAGCGTTGCTATAGCAGAAGAGGTGCGGAATATTTACACTGTATTTGACCGCATAAACTATGTCACCTGCAAACACCATTTTTCATTACACGAAAGAGCTGGAGGATTGTCTTCCGATTGCATGCAGTCGTGATCTCCATTCCATATTTATTAAAATAGTGTGCCATGCACATACACCCCTCCCCCACACCCACCCACGCACACACCTTCAGGAAGTAGAAGAACAACAAAAAATAATAATAAAAAATTAAAAACCATCATTCTGGCATGGTTAATATTTCATATCCTAACACCATTGCCTCGAGGTAGCAGGTTTAGTTGATTACTATTTGTTTGCAGTGCTGGAGAAACCTGCAATCATGGAGAACATAAAAGGATTGCAATTAGATCTATCGGTTGAGAGCTGCCCCTCTGTGACCCATTGTAAAGTGCTTAGCACTATCAAAGAGATAATGCTTAGCTGCAGCTGCCACATCTGGACATAATAATATGGACTAAACTGACACAGCCACGAAAGGCTACCTCTCTCCTCTCTGACTGAAAGCAGAAAACAGATCAGGGTTTTAACGGAGTTTATCAACAAAAACAACACACCTCCGATCGTCCATCTCTCCAGCAAGCATTTCTGAGCTTCCTGTCACCTGATAAGCCCTTTCGAGCATTCAGACAGAGACAGGAATGTAAACGCAGAAGGGATAAAGCTGTACAGAAATTGGAGCCGAAATGAACCTAGAAATGCAACTATTTCAAAATGCAGGAGATGTGGATTTCTGCACGCAGGATTTGCAACGTACTGCTGGGGAAAATCACGACAGCCTAAGTTGTGCATTGTTGTTCCTTGTTGGGATGATGGCCAGTAAGCACACTGTGTGGGAACTGAATATGCACCCAAGGGGCATCTTCATTAAGCCCTCAAATGCTCAGTACGGCACCTGCTGGATCTTGAACTATGGCTTCCAGCGGTCATGCTGAGGGGGTTTACCTGTGGCACGACCACTGCTCTGCTTCCATTAAGTATGTCAGAGAAATCTGTTGGGATGGTGGTGGAGTTCTAGATTCAACTTCCAACTATGTTCCAGTTCCTGCTATGGGGTATGCAGGGAGTCGGGCCTGTTTGTGGATTTTCCAGGCATTTTGCACTTTTTGGGGGGGCAGGTTCCCCAACTTGCGCAAATTTCTGAGCAATTTGTGCAATCTTCTGAGCAATTTGTGAAAATGTCTGAGCAATTTTGCGCAAATTACAGCGCAACAAAGGTTCCCGGAGTTTGAATCATAGAATCATAGAATAGTAGACCTGGAAGGGACCTATAAGGCTGTCAAGTCCAACCCCCTGCTCAATGCAGGAATCTACCTTAAAGCATACCTGACAGATGGTTGTCCAGCTGCCTCTTGAATGCCTCTAATGTGGGAGAGCCCACCACCTTCCTAGGTCGGCTCACAAACACAAATCAAGTCATGCCATGGAACTCTGTTGAACCAAAACAGAACTGGATTTCCCAGTGACAGACATCCCTAGTTTCTACTGTAAGTTTGGCAGAGTGACCTCTGGGCTTCGAGGGCACCTTCAAGCACTTATCCAGCTGATCACAAGGAGCCAATCCCTGGTCAGCAGGCCTTATAAAGCTCTGGCCTCAGAGCTTTCTCCTTGGTCTGAACAATTGGCCTCAGCAGGGCATGATTAATATAGGGGGCCCTAAGCCATATCAAGATTCAGAGGTCCCATGCCATAAAAATAACAAGAAAAAGATGCAGTATATTATAATAGGAAGGGTAATGGAAAGTACTGCCCAATGTTCGGGAGTGTAGTTAAACAGTATTAGATAGCCTTCTCTGAAGATGTGTATAGAAGCACTAATCAAGTAACTTGATTTGAACTTCTTCTAAATCAGCTCTACTTTTGTACTACTTAATGCTGTGTTGCCATACTTTCTCTGTATAAGACAACTCTGTTGTAAATCACCCCAGACTTTCTGACAGATGGCCAAAGCAATTTCAACTTATTTATCTAATATCTTAGTGAACTCCAATGTATTTAGACGCCCCTCATAAAATGAGACCATAAGCCATGGCTTACTTGGCTTGTTCTTAAATCTGGCCCTGGGTCCCTGTAATGAAGACGCTGGGTTCACCCAATTTGGGGCAAGGACATTTTGGAGAAATCTCCAAATGAGTGGCACATTGCAGGTAGGGATGTCGTGAGTAGCAACTGCATTTGGAAGTCCGCCCCCTGGATCCAGCTGCGCACATTTGGCATGAGTGCGGACCCACACTTGAGCACTCGCAAGGCCCCGATGATGATGATGATGACGATGATGATGATGTATTACATTTATATAACGTCCCATAGCCGAAGCTCTCTGGGCGGTTTACAAAAATTAAAAGACTGAACATTAAAAGTCAATATACAAAATTTAAAACCATAAACCATAAAACAACAGATATTTAAAACATTTAAAACTTTTAAGCCTGGCCACAAAGTATTATGGGTGCTCAGCAGTCACCTGTCCTCGCTGCTAAAATTGCGCACTTCCCAAGCTGTGTCAATGGGGGGGGGGCCACTGACTGTGGGGGAGAAGTGAGCAATTTCAGTAGTGAGGGCTCGCTGGGTCAAGCCGAACCTCAAAAAAGACTTGAGCGGGCTGAGTCGGATGTGACTAAATTCGCACTCCCCTAATTTCAGGGAAAATCCAATGCAGTGGGCAAATAGTTTTTAATCCGTTTAATATATTTTATCATATTTTATATTTATTGTTGTTCTCCGCCTTGATCCAAATGGAGAGGTGGGTAAGAAATGAAATTTATTATTGTTATTATTATTATTATTTCAGGGAAGCTCGGATACTCCGACAGATCCCCCAGTAAGCTTCTGAGGAACCCCGGAACCTAAGTTGAAAGCCTCGGATGCAAACGGATGCGATGGGCCAGCCTTTGCTGCTTCAGCATTCTCTGCCCCTTCACGCTCAGAGAGGGGATGCAAGCAATTTAGAAAAATGAGGATTAAAATGTCTGTTAAACAAATATCAGCTTTTGCCAGCTGGTGACAGGACAAAAGACTGAGCTCAAAGGATGAAACCGAAATTCAACACTGTTTTATTAAACATATATTATTAGCTAGGATCTCTCAGTCGCCGGGAAAATGATGCAACACCATTGTTAGTACGAGGATGATATATATTTTTCTTCTTCTTCCGTAGGATCATTCATGAAAAATCATCACTGAGTATTCAGCGGCCTGTGACAATCTCTCCGTAGAAAGGGCTGGTTGGCAAAGTCTCTCGCCGAAGGCTCCCGAGCAGATGCAGAAGTCATGGGATAAGAGGGTCGCATTGCCAAGGCCATCAGCACATGCTCAAGCGACCTCCGTTTCCATCCGCATCATGCCAGTGGAGGCTGGTGGCTCTGAGGTCAGGGGGGGGGCGGTGAATTCGCTCCTGGTCTCAGCCCAAACCAGTCAGAGATCTAAAGGAGCCATCCAAGGTGCTAAAACTATTTGTGAGATAGAGTTGAGCACTTTGGGTAGGTACTTCAGAGTTCTGGCAGTGCTGAGCCAAGACTGGGAAGACCCAGGTTCAAATCCTCCCACAGCCATGAAGCTCACCAGGTAGACTTCAGCCAGTCATGATCCTGCAGCTTAACCTACCTCACAGGGTTGTCGATGTCAGGATAAAACAGAGAGGAGGAGGAGGTGGTGGAGGTGGAGGAGAAGGATTATGTATGCCACCTTGAGTTCCTTGGAGGAAAAAAGGTGGAATATAAATGTAATAAATAAATATCCCCCTCCATTTTAATTCTCTAGTTTGTTGTAATTATCTGGCCTACCAACCTTGCACATGCTCTGTCTCCCGTTCCCAGTTCCTTAGGTCCTTTACAGGGTGCAGTGCAGGCTGGACATGTCATACAAGGTTCTAGTCCTTTACATATCACTGCCTTGTGAGATATCCACCTTCAGCCAGTCACGATCCCTCAGCTTAACCTACCTCACAGGGTCATTGTGAGAGAAAGATGGGAAGGGAGAATTCCTTGAAAGGAACTTGGGAGAGATAGACAGTAAACAAATATATGCAAATACAACCAGACCGTAGTCTTGTTCAGACAGGGAAAGGGCTCACTGTAGGTCCTACGGGCTTGCAGTCCTTCTGAGTGTGGGTAATGTCTGGACATGCATATTTTCCCTCTCTGTTTTTTTGTTTATTTGGTTTGGGTTTTTGTACTAGCCCATTTCTCTCTCTGTCTGCTGAATTTGTTGCTGTTTTCTCCTACACTTATTTGTCGGTGCTACGACTTCACATTCATATGTTCATGTGAATCATTTCATTCATGCTTTTTTTTTTTACAAAAATCCTTTTGATGAAGGGAGGTTAAGAAATATTTAAAATAAATAAATAAATAAAAAGGCAGGGCCAAAATGCAAAAAAAATCACCCTACATCAAACCAGTGGAGGTTGATGGCTCCGATGTCAGTGGGGTGGTGCATTCACTCCGGGTCTCAGTCAGAACCAGTCAGGGCTTTAAGGGAGCCACCCAAGGCGCTACATACCTCGGATAGTTCTGACTGGTTCTGTTTGAAACCCAGAGCGGATTCACCGCCCCCCCACTGACATTGGAGTCACCAGTCACTACTGTATCAGTCCGAACTATTAAACATGCATGGGTTGGGGGTGGGAGGCTGTGTTGTCATGATTTTTGCTCTCTCTCTCTCTCTCTCTCTCTCTCTCTCTCTTTCTCCACATCCCATACAATATCTCAGGCGTGGAGAATCTCAGGCAGGAAGGCCTGATCTGGCCGGCTGGAGTTCCCCCTATGGCCTTGCTCTCTTTTCCTGGCCACAACCTTTCCCCCCTGAGTACCGTTCATTTGGTGGCTTCCCCATTTTCAACAATCAAAATGCCCCCCCCCCCCCGCCCACTCAAGCCTTAGTTACTGGCAGTAAGAGCTTTAACCTAAAAGAGGCTGGTATTATTTTTTGCATTTTGGCCCCACCCCTTTTGAACTTGGCCCCACCCCTTTTGAATTTGGCCCCACCCACCACAGGAATGCATCCTCTGAGAACTTCTCTGACAAGAAATTCAGCTCCTAAGCTGAAAGACCCTGCCCATTCCTGCAATCCTGCTGGCACCTCGATTGTCCGAATGGGGAGCTTCTCAGGTCTTGCTTCAGTTGAGGGTGAGTATTAAAGGGCTAAATTCCAGATTTCATTTTGGAAGAGGTGAAAGACTGTGTAGATCAGAGGTTGGCAGCATACAGCCCTAGGGCAGGGTGACCATATGGAAAGGAGGACAGGGCTCCTGTATCTTTAACAGTTACATTGAAAGGGGAATTTCAGCAGGCATCATTTGTATGCATGCAGCACCTGGTGAAATTCCCTCTTCATCACAACATTTAAAGCTGCAGGAGCTATACTAGAGTGAGCAGATAAAAAAGAGGGCAGGGCTCCTGCAGCTTTAACTATTGTGATGAATACGGAATTTCACCGGGCGCTGCATGCATATAAACAACACCTACTGAAGTTCCCTTTTCTATGCAACAGTTAAAAATACAGGAGCCCAGTCCTCCTTTTCATATGGTTACTCTACAGTTGTATAGAAAGAGGGTATTTCAACAAGTGTCATTTGTATGCATGCAGCAGCTGGTGAAATCCCCTATTTAACCCCAACAGTTAAAGCGACAGGAGACCTGCCCTCTTTTGGATAAATTCCTGGAGGAGAAGGCCATCGATGGCTACTAGCCCTGTTGGTTATGTGTTACCACCAGTATCCAAGGCAGTGCTGGGGAACATGGGTGGGAGGGTGCTGCTTTGTTGGTCCCTGGTCAACAGCTGGTTGGCCACTGTGTGAATAGAGTGCTGGACTAGATGTTCTGAATTCCAGGCCTGAGAGGCAGCGAGGTAGAAAAATGGGTGGAGGTGTTGGAAGGAACAGAATTAGGGATGGAGGAGAAACCTGCCACGGAATCAAATGAGTTCAGATTTCTATGAATGTGACCCATGGATTCTGCGGGTTTGAGGACTGTTTTTGGTGGTGGTGGTGGTGGTGGGGTTCCCTACAATCTGGGATTTTACACAAATTCAGTTGTAGAAAAATGAGTGTTTTTTTTTTAAAAAAAGATGCGGCCGAAAATGCACATTGACAGAAGTTACGCAAATCTCTTGGGAGTGATGGGGCAGGAGGGACGGCTGTTCAGCAGCAGGGAAGATCAAGGTGGCAAGACCCCTTGTGGGCACCTTGAAATGATGCGGCATGGTGCGCTGAGTCCTTTTGAAGCCGTTGGATTCTCTGTATAGACCGTTTTTGCCATGGTCCAGTAACCTCTCCAACGGCTCTGCTATAGACTGCAGAAAATGACACGCACCAAAGCAAAATCGCTACGAAGCCCTCACCTCATAACGGAGAGTTTTTGCTAAAAATATACATTCATAATAATGTTATTGAGCGGGCACAGATGAAGAAGGCCAGGCAAAGTGTAAGCAATAAGAGAGTGAGCAGGGTCACTCTCTTTGCCCGGGGGTTGCGCAATCGATGCAGGCTGGTCAATACCTGCTTTATTACTACACCACCACTCGGAGCAAAATCATTTTTAAATTAAGAATATATTTTGCAAAACTGAATTAACAATATTGAATATTTTGCTCTTTGATATGGCTCACCTTCAAAATCAAATTATTAAATATGGGAAATGCCTGCTGCTTTAGCTAAGGGGTGTGTGAGTGTGTGTGTGTGCGATTGATATTATATTTCTTTGTTACATGGATTTCTTTGAAACTTCCTTAAGAAAAAAAATAAGGAAATGACAATGCCGTTAACCACCACTTCCCCCATAATAAGCTCCACATTTCCTTTGGGATTCCAGGTGCTGGAAATTGGGAACGACACGTGTTACATATAATGCAGTTGCCAGATTATTCATAGGGACTAGCAACTTGGAATATACGATAACACTCATACTTTACGAGTTGTGCTGGCTTCCGTTTAGTATCCAGGCTCCATTCAAAGTGTTGGTTTTGGTCTTTAAAGCCCCAAATCATCCAAGACCAGGATAACTTAATCACTGCACTACTTCTTGCACTTAAAAATAGGAATAATTTAACACATTTTCTTACTGGCAGCAGGGATTGCTGTGAAATTGGTTTCTGGTGGTGCTAAAAACCGTAAGTTCCAAGGAGTTGTTTTGTGTGCTGGGGGCTCAGATCCCACTTCTGTCTTGTACTAAGTCTTTTGGGCGGTTTACATTGTACTTTGCCATGCCTCCCATGGCAGCCATTTTGTGGTGGTGCTCACGACGGTTTATCAAATTGGCAAATGCGCCTTC
Organism: Anniella stebbinsi; assembly: GCA_029215795.1. NCBI lineage: Eukaryota > Metazoa > Chordata > Lepidosauria > Squamata > Anniellidae > Anniella > Anniella stebbinsi. The sequence continues at coordinate 266,413,217 of JARDYH010000003.1, read as the reverse complement.
AGCCCAAAATAGTTTCCTGTCCCTGGCATAGCATGTAGCTGAGCAATATATATATATATATATATATATATATATATATATATAGTTTACAGTAACTGTGTGCAGACCCAATCCCAATCATGACCAGTGCACACCAAATGAGAAGATTAAACCTTCCCACCACCTGTTTGCTCCTGAAACCTTTCCTCCACCCACTGCACAGGGATTACAGAAAGAAAGTAAAAGTCTCTATTGACTCCAATTGAAGCTGCACGCAGTTATTCTAAAGTAAAGAAAAATATATGGCTGAGCTACGCAATTAGCAAAACGTGTCGTTTGACCCTAGCAGTGTCTTTTACCAGCTTCAGCTGGTTTGCCAGCTGCATCCATCCCTGGAGGAGATGGACCTGACAATGGTAACTGATGCGCTAGTAACCTCAAAATTGGGTTACCGCCATGTGCTCTAAATAGGGGTGCCCTTGGAAAGTGTCCAGGAAATTCAGTTTCTTCAAACTTCAATTGCTAGACAATCGTCTGGGATAGGATGGACAGAGCAGATAACTATTAGATCTGTATTGGTTGACATGTTCATTTCAGGGTTCTAGTCCTTATCATTAAACTCCTAGATGGCTTGGGATCTGGGTGCTTTAAAGACTGTGTTCTCCATTTTGTGCCCTCCCATATACTTTGTTCAACATCTGGAAGACCCTCTTCAATGCTGTCTACAGCGCCCTCTACTATATATACTTTCCAGCATTTGGTGAAAAACTGGCTGTTTAAAGAGACTGGAGCCTCTTAAATACTGATTTGATTATGATAGTATTTCATCATGTTTTTGTTACGGTATTTTATTTGATGTTAGCTGTTTTGAGTTCCCCTAGTGGAAAAAGTGAGATAGATTTTTTTTCCAAAACCAAAGTACTATTGTGGCCAAGAGACTGAACTATGAATTAGAAAGTCCTGGGTTTGAATCTCACTTCTGTAAGCCACGTTCTCTCTCAGACTCAGACCTCCCATCTGCAACATGGGGGACCATATTTCTGATTTTTTAAAATAACAGCCTAGCCCAGCCTGGTGCCCTCCAGATGTGTCGCACTGCAAGTCCCATCATTCCCAGCTGGCAACAATACACCTGGACTGGAGTGCATTGGGTTGGGGACAGGGTTGTTGTAAGACTCACAGTTAAATCTCAGATGTGAAGTGCTTGAAACACGTGAACGTGCTATACTAGTTCTTGCAGTTGGTATAGATAGGCTGACCATATGAAAAGGAGGACAGGGCTCCTGTATCTTTAATAGTTGCATAGAAAAGGGAATTTCAGCAGGTGTCATTTCTATGCATACAACACCTGGTGAAATTCCCTCTTCATCACAACAGTTAAAGTTGCGGGAGCCCTGCCCTTTTGACCAGATCCAAAAGAGGGCAGGTTTCCTGCAGCTTTAACTGTTGTGATGAAGAGGAAATTTCACCAGGTGCTGCGTGCATACAAATGACACCTGCTGAAATAATTTTAAACCCTGGACCAAATGGTCTCATGGGAGCATGGCTTAGATGGCAGTACGTATTACTCCAGTTATGAAGCACACAACTAACATTTCTCTCCCCCCCCCTTTGCTTGCATGCCGTATTTTACAACCGCTTCCACGTTCCTGATCAGTTAGAGCAAAATAAATAAATAAATAAATAAATAAAATAAAACTAATCACTCTGGAAAAAAAAGAAGAAATGTTAGTATAGCCAAGTGCAGTTCCACATTTTAAACTCACTTAAATCACAGCACCACCGTGACTATCAGAATAGAATGGCGTTTGCTTCCGCACCCCGGAAATAAGCAGCATTTTGTTGTAGAAAAGGATAATGAAATTTTGAAAGAAAAATAATAGAACGAGTATCTGCAACAATGTCCATGCCCAGCTAGCTGCTCCCCCCCCCCCCCCGGACTATACAATGGCTCAGTTCGGATGACATATTAAGCAATGGAGGGGTAAATAACGTACTGACTGTGCGTTAGGCAGGAGGAGCTCCACAGACGACACAGACGACACAGACGGTGCTGCTCAGCACCGGCAAATGCCCCAGCTGCTACAAACTTGTGGCGGCCATTTTGGTTGCAGCCTCTCCTCCGTGTGTCCTCCAGCCCTATCCCAGCAGGCACCATGAGTTCGGCCAGCTGCATAGAGTGGCTGGGTTTTTTTTTGGCTGCTCTAGGCAGCAGAACTCTATTCCGAAATGGAATAGTCTACGGAGAGAGAGGGGGCTGAATTCGGACGATGCTTTAAACAACGGGGCTTCGGGCTAAACAACGTGCAAGCCTGTTGTTTCACTCCGTTGTTTAAAGTGCCTGATTAACGTACTGTCAGTTGTGTGTGCGTTGTGTGTTGCCCTCCAGACGACACAATAAGGAACACCTGACAATTGTTCCCCCCTCCTCCGTTGCCGAATGTGTCGTCCGAACTGAGCCAATGTCTTTGAAAAGAAATTATTTATTTATTACGTTCTATACTGCCCATTAGCTGAAGCTCTCTGGGCAGTTCAAAACGATTAGAACCACAAAATACATCATACATTTAAAATGACATCATACATTTAAAACTACAGAACTAAAAGACTAAACTCCCGGGCAAATGAAAAGATCATCACCTGGTGCCAGAATGAGTATAATATAGGTGCATGGCAAGCCTCTTCTTCGGGAAGCTCATTCCTTAACCAGGGTGCCACAACAGAAAAGGCCCTCCTCTTGGTAAGTAAGAAGAAAGGATGCTACAGTGAGCACTGAAAACTTCAGGGGTCCCTGGTATACCCATGCCATCCCAGGTGCTGGGGTTGGACATATTTGCCAACGGCCCAATGACCTGCCATTTGGGGGCCTCTTGGCTGCAGGTAAGGATGTAAGAATTTTGTTATATCCTTTCTGTCTGTATTCCATGGATTATCAGGCATCTTCCCATCCATTATCCACTCATTAACAGAACCATTTTTAAAAAACAACAACAGAATTTTGTCCTACTCATGCATTTGCGCAACTATGCATTTATTAATGTGAATTTGTGCAAATCCCTACTCCCAAAAGTGACAAATTGATTCACAAGTCCACAGGATCCATGTGATTCAAAAAAGTTGGTCCGCTGCAAAATCCATAGGTTGGATTCATAGAAATCTGAATTTATTTGAATCCATTGCAGATTTCGTTTCATTTATTATATTTCTATATCATGTGACAGCCGAAGCTCTCTGGGTGGTTCACAAAAATAAAAAAAAAACCATGAAAAATATATTATACAAAATGCAAAAACAGTTACATAAAAACACAAACACACAGGCAACATATATCTGAAAACATTTTTTAAAAAACAAATTGACTGAAGACAATCCAGGACCTGATTAAAAAGTCATCATATGCTGCCAAATGCCTGAGAGAAGAGGGAAGATTTAATCTCTCACTGAAAGGATAACAATGTTGGCATCAGGTGGGCCTTCCCGGAAAGATCATAATTCGGGGGTCACCACTGAGAAGGACTTATTTGATATTTCTACCTACAGGGACCCTGGTCTTTGGCCTTCAGGTTCAGCCCTAGCTGTACCATTGTCTGGAAAGGTGAGGCAGCAAACAAACACAATGAAATGTAAAGGAGAAATAATGGCTGAAATTCACAGAAGGAAGACACTTATGAGATATGTAAGGTAGGGTGACCAGATAAAATCCAGGTCAGGGCTCATGTAACTTTAACAGTTGTAGAGAAAAGGGAATTTCAGCCAGTGTCATTTGTATGCAATTAGTTCCTGGTGAAATTCCCTCTTCATCACAACAGTTAAAGTTGCAGGGGCCCTGCCTTCTTTTGTATATGGTCACTCTAGTATAGTGCCTGCAACTTCAACTGTTGTGATGAAGAGGGAATTTCACCAGGAACTAATTGCATACAAATGACACTGGCTGAAATTCCCTTTTCTCTACAACTGTTAAAGTTACATGAGCCCTGACCTGGATTTTATCTGGTCACCCTATGTAAGGCCAGCGGCTCAGTGTCAGACCATGTGCTTTGCATGCAAATGTTTTGATCCCCAGCATCTCTAAGAAAGACTGGGAAAGACTTCTGGTGGGGAAAAGATGTGTGCAGTTCACATATCCAATTGTGCAATTTCGAACCAAGACACAAACTCAGTTATCCTCCAAAATTGGCACTTTTCCAGATTTTGCACTGAGGTTCTCCAAGAAAAAGAGAAAAGAAAAGAAAATGTGTACAAACGTGTGTATTAGGGAAAAGTGCACACAAAAATCCATATATACATGAAAACGATGTTCAGAAATGCATGATTATGTTAGGAAGATTGTTTGGAAAAAGGCGTACATTAGGGAAAATCACAGACAAAACGCCCGCGTGGGCACAGAAATACATATGGATTTTCACGAGAACCTTCTTTTTTTCAAAGTTTGGAGTGAACCAAAATTATGATCAGAAAAATGAGAAACAGGGAAAAAGGAAAATTGACAGATTGACCCAATCCCTAGTAAAAACTCATTTCTGCAACTCTGGGGAGCCCCTGCCAGTCAGTGTAGGCCAGGCATTTTCACCCTGATGCCTTCCAGATAAGGTAGACTTCAAATAGGGAAGTACAATCCACTCCCTCTGTGTTTTGTGGATTGTCCAGTGATTTTCATTCCATCATCTGCTCATGGACAGAATTGGAGTTGTTTAAGGGATATACCAGAATTTTATTTCACTTGTGCAAGCATTCAGTAGCACCAACGCAATTCCATGCAGGTACCCATCAGTGCTAATGTGCACTAGAGTAAGTATACATCAGAGCTAATTCACATTAGCACAAGTCTGCAGCAACATATGTCCACAGAATCCGCACAACCCGGAAAAAGTCAGTCCGCTGTGGAATCTGCAGATCGGATTCAAATGACTCCAAACTCATTTGACTCTGTTGCGGATTTCTCCAACCTCCCTGACTACAACTCCCGGTATCCCTATCCAGAAACACTGGGGATGTTGGGAGGTGTATTTCAACATTCGTGGAAGGCACTAGGTTGGGGAAAACCGGTGAAGAACAACACAGAGCTACGGTGTGACCCGGCTTGAGGCAGCTTCCCCTGTTTTGACACAACATTCGGTGTATTTCAGAAGCAATATTATGTTGCCTAAAGTTCACCCTGAAAAATGCGACAGCACAGACTGGAAGCATCTTGGACAAAGAAAACCCACAAAAGGCGAGGAGGAGGAGGAGAAGGGGAGAGAATCCCTTTGTTAATTGATCGGCATGTCTAGCGAGACGGGCCAGCTGAGACATGTCAGGGGAGACTTGATCTGCAAGCCTGAGTAAAATGGAGACACCTGGGAGAGGCTGGTTGCTTGTCTGTGTAAAGCGTCTGCTGCATACCTTCCAATGTGAAAGGGCAAAGGTGGCGGTGGGGGGGGGGGGAAGGAGACGGCTGAGAGCAAGCGAGAGGGCAAGCCCCCCCACGCCTCTCTTGAACCCACCATTGTTAACGTGAACCAGCTGCTTGTCGGAGGATTCTTTGTGACTGCCGCAGGTTTGCTCTCTGTTGGTGCAGTCAAGGCAGAAACCCAGGCCCTGTATGGCAGGAAGTGGGGCAGGGTTAGTGCCCAGAGGTCACCTGACTCCCATAATTGTACCTCCTTCTGCTCATCGATGTTCTACCTGTGGAACCTGCTCTCAGAATGCATACATGGCCTCACCATCTTTCTCCTTTCAAAACCCCGGAGGGCTGCTCACTGTAAACAATACCGAGTTAGATGGGCTGATGTTCTGATTAAGTATAAGGAAGCTTCACATGTGTCTAACCTAGGCTGACCAGATAAAATCCAGGTCAGGGCTCATGTAACTTTAACAGTTGTAGAGAAAAGGGAATTTCAGCCAGTGTCATTTGTATGCAATTAGATCTTGGTGAAATTCCCTCTTCATCACAACAGTTAAAGGTGCACGCAGTATACTAGAGTGACCAGATACAAAAGAAGGCAGGGCTCCTGCAACTTTAACTGTTGTGATGAAGAGGGAATTTCACCAGGAACTAATTGCATACAAATGACACTGGCTGAAATTCCCTTTTCTCTACAACTGTTAAAGTTACATGAGCCCTGACCTGGTTTTTATCTGGTCACCCTAGTCTAACCTAAAACCCAGTCTCTCTCTCACCTCTCTTTCTGTGTGGTGTTTGGTTTGTCCTAGGGTGACCATATGGAAAGGAGGACAGGGCTCCTGCACCTTTAACAGTTGCATAGAAAAGGGAATTTCAGCAGGTGTCGTTTATATGCATGCAGCACCTGGTGAAATTCCCTCTTCATCACAACAATTAAAGATGCAGGAGCCCTGCCCTCTTGAACAGATGCAAAAGAGGGCAGGGTTTCTGCCGCTTTAACTGTTGTGATGAAGAGGGAATTTCATCAGGTGCTGCATGCATACAAATGACACCTGCCGAAATAATTTTAAACCCTGGACCAAATGGTCTCATGGGAGCATGGCTTAGATGGCCGCGTGCATTACTCCAGTTATGAAGCACACAACTAACATTTCTCTCTCCCCCCCCCCCCCCTTTGCTTGCATGCCATGTTTTACAACTGTTTTCACATTCCTGGTTGGTTGGAGCCAACAAATAAAATAACATAAAGTAAAATTAACAACTCTGGAAAAGGAGAAGAAGAAGAAGAAGAAGAAGAAGAAGAAGAAGAAGAAGAAGGAATGTTAGTGGAGCCAAGGAGCTCCTTTAGAGTTCTGACTGGTTCTCACTGAAACCCGGAGCGGATACTGGAGCCACCAGCATCCTCTGGATAGTTGGCATCACCCCATCTTGAGGATGGACAGCCGTGCTGAATCAAACCAAAGGCCCATCTCATCCATCATTCTGTCTACACATTGGCCACCCAGCTGCTGGTGGGAAACCCACAGGCAGGACAAATGGGAAACAGCACCCTCCTGCTCATTTCCTCGAGCAACTGGCGTACATACAAGAGGCAGCGTACAGCCACCTTGACCAGTAGTCGGTATGACGTGATGTGAAGAAGGAGGCACTTCTTTGTGTCTGTCTGAATCTCCTGCCAAGCAGTTACCAGCAGGGACTATGAGACTTAACTGTCTGTAATACCAGCAGGTACCACCTTCAGCTTGTCACCTTCCCTTGAAACCTGTACAGCTGTTTCAGGTAGAGTAAGGCCAATTCAAAGCCATCATAGGTAGCATTTTTGGAGAAATTCAATGCAACCCACATTGGGAAATGTCCTTAGCAGGAAAATGGTTTAAAGACTGGGCAGTACCTGCCCAACGTTCTCAGCAATGGGTACAACCCTTTTTTGAATGCGGGAGTGGCGTTGGCTTGCCACAGCTCATCGTCGTGTTCTGATCTCGGACTGTCGCTCTCAATTTGAAACAGCCTTAAATCTTCCCGCTGCCTCCATCTGCAAGTTAGCGCCACATTATGCAAACTCTTGATCTGCCTTGGACATAACCAGGAAGGACAGGGTTGAGTGGCAGGTGATCCTTGCTGGCCGCGGCGGGTGAAGCAGAGATCAGCAGCACTTTGCATCGGTGCTGGCGGTGTCCTCTAAGCATCTCTGGAAATCTGCTGACCTACCCTGCAACTTAATCAAGGGAAATGCGGAGGACAGATCCCCCCCCCCCCCCAAGCTAATGCTGAGATGGGATGGTGGTGAGTGGGAAAGAGGCTGAAATGCTTCACACTCAAGGCACTGTTGATTCGCAAGGGAAAGAACCATCAAGGTGGGGTCGGAGAGCTAGGTCGATTGTTTTGGCTATTCTAGGGTGACCATATGGACAGGAGGACAGGGCTCCTGTATCTTTAACAGTTGCGTAGAATAGGGAATTTCAGCAGGTGTCATTGGTAGGCATGCAGCACCTGGTGAAATCCCCCCTTCATCGCAACAGGTAAAGCTGCAGGAGCCAAGCCTAGCGAGACCAGATACAAAACAGGGCAGGGCTCCTGCAGCTTTAACTGTTGTGATGAAGAGGGCATTTCACCAGGTGCTGCCTGCCTACAAATGACACCTGCTGAAATTCCCTTTTCTACGCAACTGTTAAAGATACAGGAGCCCTGTCTGCCTTTCCATATGGTCACCCTAGGCTGTTCGTCATAGTGTGGAGCATGGATGTTGCTGTGGGTTTCGGCCCCACTTTGGACAGGACTCAGGGTTCTCTTATTGGAGGGTTTCACCACTCAGAGCTGGGTTCCAATCTGCTGGGGAACAAAAAACCTTTTCACAGGTTTTGCTTTTAATATGTCCTTCCATCACATTCTGCAGGGGTGGGGAACCTCAGGCTTGCAGGCCAAATCCGGCCCTCCAGCCTTCCACAAATGGCCATGTCCATTTCCCCGGGCCCCAGCCTTTCACCCAGCCATCATTCATTCGGTGGTTTCCAAGCTTATCCACAGATTGTCCACCCCCGATTGGATTGGTGATGCTGGGGGTTGATTGTGGGATCTTCTTCCTCCAGAAGCTCTCTGCTCCTGTGGTATGTCCCTTCCTGACTTTTGTGACTTGAATAATAAAGCCTCGAGACTTCTCTGATCTACACAAAAGCGACCCTCTTCATCAGCATCACAGCCCTGTTTTGCCTTCTGTTTCTTGTTCACACTGGAGTGTGACGTTGGTATGCAACAGCAACTGGGCAACTGGCATTTCTAGACAAAGATTTGTAGCGGGCACAATAATATATTAAAATTGGACTGCATCTGCCTGAGTGAACTTCCACTACCGTCTTTCGCATTCTGTTTCTTGCCTCGCATCGACAAGATTAGACTCGCTGTCAAAATTTGCAAGGCGCGATGTCGTCTTCTTGCAATATTTGCATTTTTTTTTGCAAAGCGTGTACACTTTCGTATCAAGCCGTAGGCATTTCTGGTCACGTTGTCACTCCTTGGTGCCACCCCATCTCCGATCAACTTAACAAGGCTTCATTCATACAGATCCCCGTGTGGTTGTGAGTGCCACTTCTGCACGGACTCCCGTGTGTTGTGGTAATATCAGGAACTGATAACCACTCAGGTTGGGCAGATGACGTGGGCCGATTTACAGGGTCGGCAAATTGCTCCTGAGGAACTGTTCCTCTTGGGGAGCAAATGGCATGTGCATAAACTAAGGATGGGTGAACTCAACCTGCATCCAGCTCTGTTGGACGCCCACCAAGTCGATGCCTACCCCAGTTCATGGCGCTGCGCGAGCTTCTTTCTGGCCTGGTGAGTGCCCAATGAAGCTGCAGCGCTGCCCACCCTCATCTGAAGCCTTCATGGTTGAGCAGGATGGAGGCGCTGGAAATTGCGTATTTCCCGCCTTGCACAAATGGCAGCCATATAGGTGCCATTTGTGCCAGATTAAAGGCATGAACTGAGCATCACACCTTCAATCTTGCATAACTGGGGCCTTGACCGCCGCCGTTTACGCAATGTGGGATATACGCAATTTCCGGACGAGGGCAGACGGCTGCCGGGCAGTTGCAGAGCTCCAAGGTGCTTGGAGAGCAGACCCGCAAAAGTGCAGCAGCCCAGCAAACTGGATCGGGGGGGGGGGAGGGATGCAGGGGAGTATGCCTGACTCCTGGGCCAGACCTACACCAAGCAGGATATAGCTATACGAAAGCAGTATATAAGAGGCAGGAGCCACACTATATCCTGCTTGGTGTGGCTCCTGCCTTTTATATACCACTTTCATATTGCTTGGTGTAGATCTGGCCCTGGACTCAGTCGGGCACCCATGACATCCCTAGCATAATTGTAACAAACCTTCTTGCTCTCAAAATTGTACACCAGTCTTCTCCAACCTGGTGGCCACCAACTGTGTTTGACTACAGCTTCCATGTTCCCCATCTTTGTCTTCTTTTCCCTTCCCATGAAAGTGATTTATTTGCTTTGCCGTCAAAGACTTCTCCCATGCCTGAAATACACCAAGAGGAACAGTCTGGAATTTCCACAGAGTCAAATATCCAAAGCATTTCCTCAAGGATACTTGTTATATCCTGTGCAAAATGGTCTTTGCTCCAGGGCAGGACTCCCCGGGCATGGAAGGAAGCCCTTCTTTTCTTCTGGCGTTCCTAACAAACTGAACTGAACGTGTTAGCGATCTTATCTCTAAGCCAATCCGATTTGCCTGTGTCAACCAGCATGCTGGTTGGGGATGATGGGTCTGTAGACTGACCCATCTGGTAGGCCTCATGTTGGGGGCAAAATGTTAGTGTTTTGCTTTGTTTGAAAGCAAAACACTGTATACGTGTATATGTGTGTGCGCACGCGCTTGCGTGAAAGAGGGAGAGATGGACGATCGACTGATCTATACATGGTTTTTTACCCCATTCCTTTGGCAGAAAAGGGCAAAATGGAAAGATGTAAAAAAAGGAGGCAGATGAAGCAAAGCGATTGGTGGTTTCTACTATTAGGACCAACTTTTCTCCCGGCATCATTTCGTTGGCTTTCAATTAGTGCCGGAGCGCAAACAGCGCAGAGACACCTGGGAGTCTTGAAGGCCCCAATTAGTCTTTTCAGAAGTGCAGCGTCTGGGAGGGGGAAGGAAACTTGACCTTTCGGGGCCTGCCGGAGGGGGTGGGGAAATACACCCTTCCTTTCATTGCCTTTCATTAAAATCGTGAATGAGGTTGTGACTCTGCTCGGGTCAAAAAGAGAAAAAAAGAGAGGGGGAAAAAAAGAGAAAGCCCTACCTGTTTTGTTGTTCCTGCGAGCAGGTGTTATGTGAGAACAAGCAGGTGTTTGTAGGTTCCTGACCTTGAGGATGGGCTGTTGACCCCGCCGCTCTTTTCCGTGTGACTCATCTCGCCCCCCCCCCCCCCCCCGAGAAGGGCTGGGCTCCAGATTGTGGAAGAATCGCAAGACAATTATCCTCCACATGTTAAAAATAAGCGGCCTTTATTGCTTGCTATTCAGCCTCGGCCTGGCAATGGGAATGTAAGCCCTTTGCCGGCAGATGTCTGTCTCATCTAGAGTTCGGCTGACACAGCCCACAGCCATTCACAAGCGTTTTTTCCTTGTTGCTGAAAAACGCCTCCCCTTTTCAGTGATTCTTTTAATCAGCGCTTCTTGTGAAAATGTTTGCTGAGGGTTGGACATCGCCCTCACTGACGATCAACATGTAGGCCAGACTTGGTACCCACCTGACGTGCTGGACTTCATGCTGGTTGGATGTGACCAGCACATCTGAAGGGGAAGCCAGGCTGGGGAAAGTGGATGTAGGCAACACAGATTGGCTTTCGAATAAGATCAATGATACATCCCATTGAATACGTTGGGAATGTCAGAGGAAAAGAGGAGATCATTTCCTTACCTGAAGACCGGCCGTATCACAGAATTGTTGAGTTGGACGGGGCCTATAAGGTCATCGAGTCCACCCTCCTGCTCAATGCAGGAATTCACCTTAAAGCATCCCTGACAGATGGCTGTCCAGCTGCCTCTTGAAGGCCTCTAGTGTGGGAGAGCCCACAACCTCCCTAGATAACTGGGTCCATTGTCTTACTGCTCTAACAGTCAGGACGTTTTTCCAGATGTCCAGCCGGAATCTGGCTTCCTGTAACTTGAGCCCATTATTCCATGTCCTGCACTCTGGCCTTGTAGCAAAATGATTTCGAGAAAAATAAAAAATGGCCCTTGAGCAAATACTTGAGTATTTGATCCAGTCATATCCTCTGTTGCTTCTCCTGATATATTTCAAGTATGGGAACTAGCTTTTGTGGCAAGCAAACAATTTATATTTGCATATACGAAAAAGGACAAAGGTCGGGAAAGTTTGTTTTTTTTTAATTAAATTCAGTAAAACATAAAAAATAAGAATCAGTTACTACCAAATGCTCTAATTTCTACGATGCTATTAGTATTATGGCTTGTTTATATCTCTTTTATGTCACTTACTGTGTAATTCCAAGGCTTGTCTGATTGATATGTCTCTTTGTTGTATAAAATTGTATAATTAAATTTTAGAAGGATCAGATTAGCCAGACAGCATTCTGATTGCAGTCTACTGACTTGTGGGATCTCTGATTGGGTGGGATCCACCACATGATTTGTTCAGGAAGGAGGAAGCACCAGCAGCAGCCAGAGAAACTAGTATCCAAGGGATCTTGGCTACCATGGGATGTAAAAATAATTGCAATTTGCACAACTCACAGATTTCTTTGTGAGTGGGAGTGGGGCAGATCAACTCCACCAAAACATTTTATTTCTATCTGAAATAATACTTATAAGAAAATTGAAAGAGGAGAACATTTGGCAGAGCTTCTAGGTAGAAGTCTTGTCTGTCAGACTGGGAGCTTTTCTACATGAGGCTGTTAATCTGCTGTACCTACTTTCATTTGCGTCCCAGAATTGAGATCCGGGCACTACACAAAGAGCAATTCCTTTCCTGCTTTTCTTCTAGATAACCTCTAGGTGGCACTGTCATACAAGGGGATAGGGCAAATACACAAGTGGAAAAAGTGTTTTCTTTCGCTTTCACAAATAATACTGTATTTATGCCATCTCAAAAAAAATAATCGCTGGAAATGCTCTTTAAAAACAGAAATGAAACTGGAGGGTCACACTGTCGTCTAAAGAACCCATAAACAACCACGAGTAGGGAATTATGAGCACAAAATAAATGCCTCGTGTAGAAAAGCCTATGGATGTCTAGTCAGATATTAAGTTCAACTGACCTTTCTTCCATGTACATTTGTATTAGTGCTGTGCCAAAAATGTATCCCACATTTTGTTTTCAACCATTCTCATTCAATTTGATAGAAAAGGAATTGTTTTCAAAAGGAAATTGAAAAGGAGGAGAATATTTCAGAGAAATTATCATGGGTTGGGTTTGGGGTGTGCTTACCTTTTAAAAAACACATCCTCAGCACCCTTGGTTGCCTTGCAGTGATTAGGTAAGCTCAAAAACAGCAGAACAATAAATGATAAAACACCCTGAAAATGAAGGAAAATGGAAGCCTCTTTCATGGGCGAAGAAAACATTCAGGAAATTGGAGAGCAGAGTTTGGCTCAGCACTAGCTGTACCTAGGGTGACCATATGGAAAGGAGGACAGGGCTCCTGTATCTTTAACAGTTGAATAGAAAAGGGAATTTCAGCAGGTGTCATTTGTATACAAGCAGCACCTGGTGAAATCCCCTCTTCATCACAACAGCCCTGCCCTCTTTTGTATCTGGTCACTCTAGTATAGCTCCTGCAGCTTTCACTGTTGTGATGAAGAGAGAATTTCAACAAGTGCTACATGCCTACAAATGACACCTGCTGAATTCCCTTTTCTATACAACTGTTAAGGATGCAGGAGCCCTAGTCCTCCTTTCCATATGGTCACCCTAGCTACACCGCCTCACACCTGCATTGGGGAGGATGCAAAACGGGGGACCAGCCTGCCAACACAGTTGATGCTGTTGCCACTTGCAGTGGCAGCCCAATAATAAAAAAAAGCCAAAGCCTTTAGGAAAAAAGAAAGAGGCTATGCTACAATCCCTGCCAATGGTGGCGAGCCCGACCTGTGAGGAACAGTTGAGGATTTCTCCTCCCCTGGATCAATTTGGTGCAATTTCTCTGCTCAGAAAGAGAGTGGAGAATTTGCGCAAGAGAAGGCTCCAATTCATGTGCAAACATCGTTGTGCAACGGTTGTGCGAGCCACTGTGCAACAGCTTGCATGGCAGCTTGCACAAGCAAAATGCACGAGTGCTTGTGCGACGGAAAGACATGGTGGGACTCTGTTAGCGCCATTTGAGTTTGTGGAATGATACTGGCCCTTTCTACAACTAAGGGTGTAGAGGGAGGTGGGGGGAGGATCGTGGACTTACCTTGGGCATCCAAACAGAAGCGCGACGTCCCGGAAGGGAAGAGGGATGTTGTGCCCATCGCGCCCACGATTTGTGTTGATGTCTGCCAGAATCAAAACAATCAAGGCTCTAAAGCAGCAGTGTTTAACCTCAGTCTTGCAGGCCAAATCAGGCCCACCCGCGGTCCCAATTTGGCCCTCTGAGTTTTCCCAGAAGGCCACATCCCTTCCTCTGGCCCTACCCCCTTCTCTCAACCACCAATCATTGTGTGTGTGGCTATGTCTACACTTGCCTTTTTTCCAGGGTTGCCCCCAGGTTGTCCCCGTGCATCCAAATGACACGCAGGGGATCTTGGGGGCAACCGGGGACGACCTAGGGACAAACTTGGGAAAACCCCAGGATAGTGAAAACTGGGGATATCCCAATTTTCTCACCATCCTGGGACCTAAAACGGGCACGGAGCCGCGTGGAGTGGCTCTGTGCCCATGAAGGTGGGGGAAAAGCAATTTTGCCATCCCCAGGATGGCGGTGGTTGGGTGGGTGGGGTGCACAGGGGGGAGTCCTACCTGTTCCGCCACGTGATAGCTCCTTCTGTAGCTTAAAAAAATGGCGGTCGCGCTGGGCGCAAAGTCCCTGTTTGTGTTCAGGACATTGCGCTTCCATTTGTATGCTGGGGGACGATCCCGGAAGCAGGTAAGTCTGGGATCGCCTCCCCCACACCCTTAGGTATAGAAAAGGCCTGTTTCCCCCCTCATTCTAAAAGGTTGAATATCTCTCCAAAAGCTCAGTTACTGGAAGTAAGAGCTTTAACCTGAAAGAGGCTGGCGTTTTGGTATTTGTGTCCTCCCCCCCCCCCAAATGCAGACCTGGAATGCTTCTTTAAAATTGAGTTTGGCCTAGGGATTGAAAGAGGATCAAGACATTTGGCCTAAAGCGTCCACATTTTTGAAACTTGAGGAAAAGTGTCACACACTGGCTCAGTTCGGATGACATATTAAGCAACGGAGGGGTAAATAACGTACTGACTGTTCGTTAGGCAGGAGGAGCTTCATAGATGATATGCTGCAGGCGGCGCTGCTTGGAACTGGCAAACGCCCCGGCTACTACGAACGTGCGGCGGCCATTTTGGTTGCAGCCTCTCCTCCGTGTGTCCCCCAGCCATACCCCAGCATGCACTGTGAGTTCTGCCGGCTGCATAGTGCGAATGGGGTTTTTTTTGGCTGCTCTAGGCTGCAGAACTCTATTCCGAAATAAAATAGTCCACGGAGAGAGGGGGGCTGAGTTCGGACGACACTTTAAACAACGGGGCTTCGGGCTAAACAACGTGCAAGCCCGTTGTTTTGCTCCGTTGCTTAAAGTGCCTGATTAACGTACTGTCAGTTGTGTGTGCGTTGTGTGCTGCCCTCCAGACAACACAATAAGCAATACAACTGACAATTGTTCCCCCCCCCCTCCGTTGCCTAATGTGTTGTCCGAATTCAGCCACTGTCTTCCTGACTGTAAAATCTGTACAAAAGTGGAACCAACTATCTCCGGAGGCTGTGGGTTCTCCATCTCTGGAATGCTTTAACTGGTTTTCCTGCACATTGCAGCAGGTTGGAATTGGTGATCCTTGTTGTCCCTCCCAGCTCCACAATTCTATGATTCTATCATCTGAATTTGAAATTCAGGCTCAGAGTTTTGCCATTCCCAACTGAGGAACGTCAGTCGAAACTTCAAATATGAATATCCATTTCAGAGGCTTGTGCGAAAACACAACCAGGGATAAATAATGTACCAGTGTGCCGTTCTCAAGGTACGTGGAGGGAGCCAAGTTCGAGGCAAGGCGCAGAGAGGCCAAGCCAACAATGGGAGCTGGTGTTAGATATTTCTTTGTTTGTTGATTTTCAGAAGAGAAGTGCTAATCTACCCCTCCCCATCCCAAACACACAGAACCCGTTCTTTCTCTCCTGGAAGCAAAAGGCTTTGTGTTTGGAATAATTTCCCATGGATGCAGATTTTCAAAGCCAGGTTGCTCCAGCGTAAAGAATCCGAGTTTCTATTTCTGAATATATTAGCCTAATATGGAACAATTTGGAGGAGTCGAAAGGCGTGCTGTGGAAACCGCTGAGCTTTCTTAAGCAACGCTGCTTGGGAAATTTGAGTGCGCTGTCTGTTTTCTATTAGTGTTAATAAGCTCTTAATCCCGTCGGCGAGGCGAGGGCCCGTGCTCCATGCGTATATGTGCACAGGCGTAAAGGTAGGCCTGTATAGGCCCATGTCTGACTGAACAATACGCAGGCCTCCTGGTGGTCGCCCTAATTGCTCTTAATCGGCTCAGCATTCCTGGGTTGTAGACAGGTATTATTACCCCCATTTTACAGCTGAGTGAGCTGATGCTCAGTCAATGAAACTGACTTGCCCAAAGGTCAGAGTCCTCGCCTAGGCCTGAGAGAGGGGAAAGAGGTTTAGCCCAAATGGCAGCTGCCACTAGAGGTCGGGTTTTCTAATTTGGGGATGCTTTTCATGACCAAGGCTGTTTCTACACCAGCCTTTTCCCCTGGGGTCACCCCCAGGTACTCCCTGTGATGCACAGGGACTCCCGGAGGCGGGGTGGGGGGGGGGTGAGGGACAGGCATGGGTTTTCCCAGAAACCCTGGTAAAACCCAATTCTTCCAGCAGTCTTGGGGCTGTCCCAAGACCGCTGGAAGTGTGGACGCCATCCTGCCTGGTGCCCGCTTACCTATGAGTACGCGGGCACCGGAAATGGGCACAGAGCCATGCAGCGCGGCTCTGTGCCCATTAGGGGAGAGGGGGGCTGCATTTTCGCCATCCATGGGATGGTGGGGGGCAGAGGCACGATTTCGGGGGGGGGTGTTTTTTAAAAAGCCTACCTTTTCCAGTGGAGTGGGGCCTCACTCTTGCATGACTGACCCCACTGCTTTTAAAAAAAGCAACAACAAAATGGTGTCCGCGACGTCCCTGCTTCCTCCCTGCACATCACACGCTGCGTGTGCATGCTGGGGGAGGCTCTCATGATCAGGATATCGCAAGAGCCTCCCCCCTCCAGTCTGGAATGCTGAGAGGTGTAGAAATGCCCCAAGCCTTCCCCAAACTGGTGTTCACCAGGTGCTGTGGATATCACCTCCTTTCAACCCTGGCCATCGGCCCTGCTAGATGATGGGAGATGTAGTCCAAAGGATCAGGAGGGCATGGGGTGGCGGAAGGCCATCCTAAACATTTGGCATGGTAAAAGAGACAAAAGAAAATATTGACACTGGGGATGTCTGGAAGCAGACGCTTCACCTCCATGGAAAAAATAATACACTTCCCAAACACTTTCGGGCAGATTGCTGGAAAAGCTTGGAGCATCAGTCAAATTCTGAAGATATCTGCAAGGGTGCTCTGGCTGTGTCTAAGGCCAGATCTACACCAAGCAGGATATAGCAGCATGAAAGCGGCATGAAAGCGGTATATGGTATGTGTCGATGGGCCCCAACAGTTTTCAGTGCACTTCAATACTTCTATAAAGCAGTAGTGTGGCTCCTGCCTTTTATATACCATTTTCATACAGCTTTCATAGTGCTATATCCTGCTTGGTGTAGATCTGGCCTAAGCCTAGTTGAAAAGGGAACATTCTGGGGAAGCTAACGCAGATCAATTTCAGTTTTTCTCCATTTCTCACTTTTTCTGTCTTAGATTTGGCTAACTTAGAAATGCATTTTTTTCCCGGTCTTAAATTCAATTTTGTTTGTGCAAACAATTCCCCCAATGTAATGCCAGTCGGTCCAATTTTATTGTATATAACCAGAGGTTTTTACAATCTTGGTGCAACAGCAACAAAAGAAAAACAATCACAGAGAAAAAAATAAGTAGAACAGGCCACTCAAATCCATCCATCATGTGCACAATCTACAGCAACAGTTTTCAGGAGCCTTTTGCTCTCGTCTTTTTAGCAGCCACTGCAAATAAGGCTACTTGATTAGTTACATAAGGGTCCGTATCTTCAATGTAATGCATTTCTGAATATTATTTCCACAAATATGTGCATATTTGTACACATTTTTTATTGGAGAACTATTTTGCAAAGTTTGGAGAAGTGATAGTTTCGCAGGATAACTGAGCTTTGGTCCACGGATCGGTCCCGAAGTCAGAAATTAGGTAAGTTCATATTGACATGTGAGCCCAAATAATTACTTCCCCATTCCCTGTCTTGTCCTTTGGGGCTGGCTTGGAAGAGACTGAGCAGCTTCTGTGTGCACCATTGGCAGAAAAAGAGACGGTCTGAAATGTTCTGGCAA
Source organism: Anniella stebbinsi (assembly GCA_029215795.1). Lineage (NCBI taxonomy): Eukaryota > Metazoa > Chordata > Lepidosauria > Squamata > Anniellidae > Anniella > Anniella stebbinsi. Next base: position 266,395,179 of record JARDYH010000003.1, on the reverse strand, counting down.
GCAGGAGGAGAGAGGGTGCAACACTGATTGGGGAAAGAGCCTAGATGCGATGTGGCTGAAGCTAGGGTGACCACATGGAAAGTTGGACAGGGCTCCTGTACTTTTAACAGTTGTATTTAAAAAGGAATTTCAGCAGGTATCCCTTGTATGCATGCGGCACCTGGTGAAATTCTGCCTTCAGCACAACAGTTAAAGCTGCAGGAGCCCTGCCCCCTTTTGTATCTCATCAAGAGGGCAGGGCTCCTGCAGCTTTAACTGGTTTGAAGGAGGGAATTTCACCGGGTGCTGTATTCACACAAATGACACCTGCTGAAATTCCCTTTTCAGTACAACTGTTAAAGATACAGGAGCCCTGTCCTCTTTTTCATATGGTCACTCTAACGAAAGGACCAATGAGGAAGATACTGGGGAAAAACCTCACACAGAGTCTGGAAACAGAGGTTTGAAGTTTGGAGGATTCTTGGCCAGGAAACCAATGGTGCTGTGAGGGCAAAGAGGCCGTGGTGGCGGTGGGTGAAATTCACATCTTGGTTTAAAGAAGGCTTGTAAGATTTGGCTGCGGGCCTCCCATGAACATCAGCTAACCAGTTGCAAAGCAATTCTGTGAAATGGATCTGCATAAGTTAGTGAACTTCCATGTAGCCTAGGGAGACCAGATAATATCCAGGTGAGGGCTCATGTAACTTCAACAGTTGTAGAGAAAAGGGAATTTCAGCCAGCATCATTTGTATGCAATTAGTTCCTGGTGAAATCCCCTCTTCATCACAACAGTTAAAGGTGCAGGCACTATACTAGAGTGACCATATACAAAAGAAGGCAGGGCCCCTGCACCTTTAACTGTTGTGATGAAGAGGGAATTTTACCAGGAACTAATTGCATACAAATGACACTGGCTGAAATTCCCTTTTCTCTACAACTTTTGCAGTTACATGAGCCCTGACCTGGATTTTAACTGGTCACCCTAATGTAGCCTACTAACAGAAATCGATGCTGCGTAAAAGATGCCCCCTCACCTGTTTTGCACTTAAAAAGAAAAGAAAAAAATAAGATGGGGGAAAAAAGGACTTTGCTGCAGAGGAAGCAACACCTGCTGGCTCTAGCCATGTACAACGTTGTCGCAGTTTGCTCCTCTTCAGGTATTTAGGCCCAATTTCACACTCCTGTTGGACAAGCCATCCTGAGGCAGCCTTCCCCGCCCTCACCCTCCCTCGCTTAAATTTTAATTACTCCAAGAGCTTTCCACATCAGGTGGAAGATGGCACGGAGAGGGAGCGTGGGCGCCAACGCAAGCATGAACGCCAACCCAAAGTTGTATTTTGATTCTTTTAATTCTGAACCTGTGAGTTATTTCCTACAGGCAGACGGACGGACGCAGCCTGCAGCACCTCGTTTGCTGGAGAGTGAACGGCGAGCATTTGGTTTGATCAGCCACTGGCATGGTAATGAGCCCATTTCTATTGAAATTGGCTCATGACTATTCATTTTTGTGCTGGCTCCCAACGTAACTCGTGACCTACTATTTTGATTTTCGGGGTGGGTGACAGGAGAAGAAAGCCACGGGGAGCCCGTCCTGGTGCTTGGAATTTCAGACGGGTCCTAGGGGAGGCGGCTGTGAAATTGTTTTTGCGTGTTCAAGCCCTATATGTAGGCTGTAATCCTAATCCAGCCATCCACGCATATACCAAGCATCGGTTTCTGCTTCCTGAAAATGTCGCCCCAGTGTGTGCCCCAGTGTGAAAATGGCAAATTCCATGCTAGGTGTAATCAGGAAAGGAATCAGCAATAAGACTGCCGGGGTCGTACTGCCCTCGTAAAAATCTGTGGTGTGAACCCACTTCGAATACTGTGTACAGTTCTGATCACTGCTCCTAAAAAAAAAAAAGGATATTATAGGGATGGAAAAAGGGCAACTAAAATGATCAAGGGGCTGGAGCTTCTCCACTATTTGGCAAAGTTATGTCCGGGACTGCTTAGCTTAGAAAAAAAGACAAGTCAGGGGACATGATAGAGATGTACGGAATGATGCATGGTGTGGAGGAAGTGGATAGGGAGACATTTGTCTCCCTGTCTCATGATTCTAGAACCCAATGGGGTCATCCCAGGAAGCTGATTGGTGGGAGATTCGGGACAAGTAACAGGAAATGCTTCTTCAAGCAGTGCATCGTTAAACTATGGAATTCACTTCTACAAGTTATAGTGATGGCCACGAATTTGGGTGGCTTTAAAAGGATTGGACATATTCATGCAGAAGAAGGCTATCAACGGTTACTAGTCCTATTGTACCTCCAGTAGCAAAGGCAGCATGCCTGTGTACACCAATTGCTGGGGAACATGGGTGGGAGGGTGCTGTTGTACTCATGTCCTGCTTGTGGTTTTTCTGTGGGCAGCTGGTTGGCCACTGTGTGAACATAATGGTGGACTAGATGGACCCTTGGTTTGATACAGCAGGGCTCTCCTTATGCCTTTATGAATTGAAGATGCTGGTAATAGTCTTAGGTTGAGTCTCTCTTTTTGTCCTACAGCTAAGGGTGAGACCCTCACCCTACCCTGAATCCATCCTGGTCTGTCATCATTCTTCTGGTTTGCTGTTTCCTGCATTACAATCCTCCTCAATTCTGGCTTAAGAGGTTCATCTGATGAGCGTTTTATTGCATGCTCTCTACTGCCCACTTACGGATGTTCGCGCATCCGTTAGATGACGCTGTCCACCCTCCACTCGTTTTTCCATCGCAAAATAGACCCTTTTAATCCAACTTTAAAAAAAAAAATGGACTGTGCCTCAATCTCCTGCTGTGTGCAGAAAAAGTGGCACAATAAAAATGGCCCCTGAATGGACCATGTGGTCTTTGTTCATTTCCTCTTTCCCCTCCGGGAAGAAGTGGAAGCAATGAGGGACAAAAGCAGGGGGCGGAGAAGCAACGGTAAGGAAATGTGATTTCCCGCCATGTGATGATGCTCTCAGGTTAAAAAATCAAATAATAACCCCAGGATCAGAGGATACCTGGTTTGGCATAGCTTTCAGTTCCTCCAGTTCATTTGTATCTTCCCTCCCCCCTTTCATATGAAACTCTGGGTGGGGTCATACATATCTTAGTTGCATCACATCTGGTTTATTGCAATGAAGTCTATCTAGGGCCCTTTCTGCACCTGCCATTTTTCTCGGGGTTGCCCCTGCCTGCTTGCGGAGAGTCCACATGACGCACAGAGCATCCTGCAAGCAGGCCAGGGCCAGCCCTCCATTTTCATGGGGGAGCAGGGAACGCTATTATCCCGGTTTGTTCTCTGTTCCCGGGATGGCAGCAAGATGGGCGGCTGGTGTGGCCACCCATCCCGGGCGCAGCCACACTTACTGCAAGTAAGTGTGGCTGCACTGATGGCCACGGAGCCGTACCACACGGCACTGAGGCCATCAGGAGGGGGGGACCTGATTTTGCCATCCCCAGGATGGATGGGGGGGGGGGTGCGATCGCATGCGGGTATTGTTTTTTTAATACTCACAGTTGCGGAGGAGTGCTCATGCGCTCTTCTTTGGATCTTTGGGGAAAAAATGGTCGCTGTGACTTGCGACGGCCCAGGAGAAACCCGGTCCATCACATTCATGATGCGGCTTCAGCATGCCGAATCTGGAAGTGGCTACTTCCGGGTTTGCCCGCTTCCCGCCCTCTCCATCCCTATGGTGCGGAAAAGGCCTAGGGCTGCCTTTGAAGAGTATTCAGCCCAGGAGCCTGGTTGTTAACAGAGGCCAGACAGAACACCCTTGTTGAAATGCCTCTGGGAACAAAACTAGGACTTATCTAAGAGGTGGTGAGCCTCAGGCCCGGAGTCCCAAAATGTTAAGGGTTACCTAGTTGTTGGTTTTGTGGCTTTTATGCAGTTTTCTCCCTATTCTAAAAGGTTGAAGCCTCTCTCCAAAGGCTTAGAGCCTATCTACACTACTGCTTTAAAACAGTTTATAACAGTTTTAAACTGGTTAATAACTGGTTTAAAACTGTCATAAACCGTTTTAAAGCAGTAGTGTAGATAGGCTCATTGTTACTGGTAGGAAGAGCTTTAAACTAAAATATTCCGGTGTTTTGTGTGTGTGCTATTTTGGGCCCCAGCTTTTTGTCCCATCCTGATGTCTTTGGCCCAACCCAGCATTAGAATGTGGCTCCCAATTACTTCTCTCAGAAACTGAATTCAGCGCTCCGGCGGAAACGATGTCCCCATCCCTGCACTAAGGCTTCATTCATTCATTCATTTAGTCATTCATTCATTCATTCATTCATTCCAAGGATATCCCGCATTTCCTCCAGGGAACTCAAGGTGGCCTTCATCTGCCTCTCAGGCAATGTCCCATTCAGCCACTGACCTGATCAAAACCTGCTTGCAATGTTCCTGCACAAGATCAATTGTGTTTTGATCTTGGCGCTTTTGGTTCAAGATCAAAACACTCCCCTTGAACTGAACACTGAAACTAACAGTAGCCGTAGCCAATGACTTGTTTCTTTGACTTGGCTTCCTTCCATGAGTGTTAGTGAGCCTCAAAGTCTTTACATCAGGGTAGGCAACCCCCAGACACTTCCTTGGTGCCCGACAAGGTTAGGGTGACCACGTGGAAAGGAGGACAGTGCTCCTGTATCTTTAACAGTGGTATAGAAAAGGGAATTTCAGCAGGTGTCGTTTCTACCCATGCAGCGCCTGGTGAAATTCCCTCTTCGTCACAATAGTTTAAGCTGCAGGAGCCCTGCCCTCTTTTGTATCTGGTCACTCTAGTATAGCTCCTGCAGCTTTAACTGTTGTGATGAAGAGGGGATTTTACCAGGTGCTGCATGCATACAAATGACACCTGCTGAAATTCCAAGGATGTTTCTGGGGTAAAAGGCTGACGTAGAAAGGGCCAAGTTCATCCCAAGGGTAGGGAACTTCAGGGGCAGGGGCCACAGATGGCCGCCTTCATCTAGCCCTGCCCTCTTTTCTCTGATCACTGATAGGTTGGTGGTTTCCCCAGTTTTGTGCAGCATTTTCTCCTTCTAAAAGTCAAAATGCCTCCCCTGAGGCTTTGGTGCTGGCCCTAAGAACTTTAAGCTACAAGATGCTAGTATTTTTTGTAAGTTTGGCTGCACCCCTTTTGCTAGGGTGACCATATGAAAAGGAGGACAGGGCTCCTGTATCTTTTCTATCCTGCAGAAAAGGGAATTTCCGCAGGTGTCATTTGTATGCATGCAGCACCTGGTGAAATTCCCTCTTCATCACAGCCGTTAAAGCTACAGGAGTATCGCTAGAGTGACCAATACAAAAGCGGGCAGGGCTCCTGCAGCTTTAACTGTCATGATGAAGAGGGGATTTCACCAGGTGCTGCATGTCTACAAATGATACCTGCTGAAATTCCCTTTTCTATACAACTGTTAAAGATACAGGAGCCCTGTCCTCCTTTCCATAGGGTCACCCTACCTTTTGCCTTTGTTCCCATCCACCACTGGAACGTGGCCCCCAAGAGCTTCTCAGAAATTTAATTTGGCCCTTGAGCTGAAAGAGGCTCCACACCCCATTTTTATGCAGTGTCGTTCCACACAAACCCCTGGCAGGGGGTGGCGAGGCTCATGGTGGCAGGTGGCCATGCACAGAACTTCACGGTCACCACAATCCCCCCTCCCCAAATGCAACCGTGGAAATTCTCTCGTAGCCTTCGGGGTGGGGAAACAGGAGGCCACCAAGATCCTCTCTGCCACCACCACGGCTTGCAACATGATGGTGTAGTGGTTAGAGTGTTGGACTGGGACTCGGGAGATTTTGGTTCTAGTCCCCACACGGCCATGAAGATCACCGGGTGACTTTGGACCAGTCATTGACTCTCAGCCTAACCTACCTCATAGGGTTGTTGTTGTGAGAGTAAAATAGAGAGAAGGAGGAGGATCTTGGGCTCATTGGAGGAAAGGCGGGAAATAAATGTAACAAATAAATAAATAAATAAATAAATGCACAGTCTATTTATTTATTTATTTATTTATTTATTTATTTAAAGTTCCATGGGAACAAGCACGCCTGAGACATGGTGCAACATTGATTCAACCCTGAAAACACCCACATCCCCCCTCCCAAATTTTGAGCTATGTAACCTGTTATCTTGGAGTTTCCAGGTCAGCCCCATCCTAAGAGTTATCCATATTCATCAAGAATATTGCCGATTAAACCTCCAACTAAGGTTTATTTTTAAATGAACCATTCAAAAGGCAAATAAAACACTGAGCTACAACCGAAGATGCAAAAGCCATTTAAATGGCACGGGAGAGTCTTCCAGGCTAACACAAATTTTAAAATACGAATGATTCCACCCCACCCTTCCCAAAATCAGGTCCGGTTAGATTTTGGGAGAAGCAAGACCCTGGTGTTTTTGGAACAATCTTTGGAGTCCTAAATCCCTCTTTCCCTGACCTGAGATATTTAAACAGCTCTTCGGACTCACAGCCCGTACCAGACATGAGCATAGACAAGAAGACCTTTTAATGGAATCTTGTAAAACCTTTCATTAGGTTTTTTTATTGGGTCATAACGTAATTAAGGTGACCTGACCTGACCTCTCCGAGGAGTGCCTTGGGTCAAGTGTATTTACTTCTGTCTATGTGAATTTAAGACTTTTAATACTCTGCTGTACTCATCCCAATAAAACTGGCCAGAAGTGAACTGTTATCTTAAACTCACGTTGGGTCGTGGCTGTGCCAGCTGGTTTCCTTTATACGCTAAATCGCTGGGGCTTATTTAAACGCTGAAGCTATAAAGCTCTTGGATTAAGACGGGAGAACTGTCCAAAACCTCAACCCAACCTCTCCATGTTTGGATGACTTTGGACAACCTATCGTGTTCTCTTGCCCCCATAGCAGCAGTATTAAATCACTGCTGGGACATAAACAGTCTGACAGTTTGGCTACATCCAGAGAAGGAAGGGGCCAAAAGCTCTACCCGGAGGCAGACTCCATCTGAATTGGAGAGCCTTTGCTCTCCTGCAGCTTTCCCACTGGACTTTGATGGGGTCCTTTCAGATCGCTTTTCAGCGATGATAAAACCACCAGATGAATGTCATAGAACCGGATGGTGGCCATGCAAAGGGCGTGTAAAACAAGGCTCGGCAACCTTCTTGGGCTGTGGGCGCATTTGGCAACTTGAGAAACTGTTGTGGCCACCACCACAAAATGTCTGCTTTGGGAGGTGTGGCAAAGGACATGTAACTTGCCCAGAAGGATGAGTACAAGGCCCTTTCCACACCAGGCTTGTGGCCTGGGATGGCCCCCGGCTGCTCCTTGTGAGTCCAAGTGATGCACAGGGAGTCCCGGGAGTGGTGGGGGCGAGCACGGGATTTTTCTGGGAAAACCCAAACCAGAAAAATCCCAATTCTTCTGTGGTCCCGGGAAGTTCCAGGGACTGTGGAAGAATGTGCCCGCCCATCCCGGGCGCAGCCATGCTCGCTCGCAAGTAAACGCGGCTGCACACTGGGCACGGAGCTGCACTGCGTGGCTCCGTGCCCAGCAGGGAAGGGGTGGCACCCCCGGGAGGGCAGGGAGTTATGCCACCCCCGGGAGGGCAGGGAGGAGGGGTGGGGTCCTGCACGCACATGGTTTTTTTTTTTTTTTTTTTTAAATTACCTTTTCGGAGGAGCGCTCGTGCGCTCTCTGTGGATGCAAAAAACAACTACATGACTTGCGAATGCCCAGGAGAAGCCCGGGCAGTCGCAAAGATGATCTGGCTTCTGTGTGCTGATCCTGGAAGTAGCTACTTCGGGGATCCCCCGCCCAAAGCCCTCTACACCCCTCCAGTGTAGAAAGGGCACAAGACAGAGGTGGGATCTGAGCCCCCAACAAACTAAACATTCCTTGGAGCCCAGAGTTTCCAGTACCAACATAAATGTATTTTACAGCAATCCCAGCTGCTGGTTAGAAAATCTGTTAATTAAAAAAGAAAAGAGGGAGGCATACGGCACCTGGTCTAGGGTGACCATATAGAAAGGAGGTCAGGGCTCCTGTGTCTTTAACAGTTGTATAAAACAGGGAATTTCAGCAGGTGTCATTTGTATGCATGCAGAACCTGGTAAAATTCCCTCTTTATCACAACAGTTAAAACTGCAGGAGCCCTGCCTAGCATAACAAGATTCAAAAGAGGGCAGGGCTTCTGCAGCTTTAACTATTGTGATGATGAAGGAATTTTACCAGGTTCTGCTTGCATACGAATGACACCTGCTGAAATTCCCTTTTCTATACAACTGTTAAAGACACAGGAACCCTGTCCTCATTTCCATAAGGTCAGCCTACCCACCCACCCTGGGTGGTTTGGGTTATTTTGGGGCTGCCTTCTCCTCTCCGCTCCCTGTGTGCTCATGTTATATGGCGACAACATTCTCGGCCATCTTTTCCTTCAGGATTTAAGCTAGAAGAAACAGGGCCTACACTGCAGTGGCCCCCTCACTGTGGCATTCTTTTTAAAGAGAGCCCTAATAAGCATCCTCTCCTGTGGCAGCGAGGGAGCTGATAAATATTAGGGGTGTGCACGGACCCCCCGGATCGGATCGGGACCCGGATCGGGACCTCCAATTTTGTCCCGGACCGGTTCGGACAAAATCGGAGGCCCCCCGGACCGGATCGAGTCCGATCCCGACCCAAAAATCGTACATTTTTGGATCGGCCGCCATTTTTTTCCCCATAGACTTGCATTGCAATGCAAGTCTATGAGGAAAAAATGGCGGCGGGTGGGTAAGGGGGGGCCTAACTCCCTCCCCCCCCCCGGGGCCGTCCGCTGTGGACGGCCCCGGCAGGTAAACCCCCTCCCCCGCGCTCCCTACCCCCCCTGGGGCCGCCCGCTTCCATCCGCTGGCGCCCGCGGGCGCCAGCGGATAGAAGCGGACGGCTCCGGGGGGGGGTAAGCCCCCTTCCCCGCCACTGCTTACCTTCTCGGCCCGTCCGGCGCCAGCGGCTACTACCAGCGGGCTCCGCGGCCTACTCTCGAGTAGCGCGCCGGGTGATGACATCACCCGGCGCGCCATCCTAGAGCAGGCCGCGGAGCCTGCTGGGAGTAGTAGGCGCCGGCGCCGGACGGGAGCCGCCGGGCCGGGCAGGTAAGGGCCCCCCTCCCCCCTCCCCCCTCCGCGCACCCCCTCCTCCCCTCCACGCACCCCCTCCTTACCTTTCCGGCCCGGCGGCTCCCGTCCGGCGCCGGCGCCTACTACTTCCAGCAGGCTCCGCGGCCTGCTCTAGAGTAGCGCGCCGGGTGATGACATCACCCGGCGCGCCACCCTAGAGCAGGCCGCGGAGCCTGCTGGGAGTAGTAGGCGCCGGCGCCGGACGGGAGCCGCCGGGCCGGAAAGGTAAGGGCCCCCCTCCCCCCTCCGCGCGCCCCCTCCTCCCCTCCACGCACCCCCTCCTTACCTTTCCGGCCCGGCGGCTCCCGTCCGGCGCCGGTGCCTACTACTTCCAGCAGGCTCCGCGGCCTGCTCTAGAGTAGCGCGCCGGGTGATGACATCACCCGGCGCGCCACCCTAGAGCAGGCCGCGGAGCCTGCTGGGAGTAGTAGGCGCCGGCGCCGGACGGGAGCCGCCGGGCCGGGCAGGTAAGGGCCCCCCTCCCCCCTCCCCCCTCCGCGCGCCCCCTCCTCCCCTCCACGCACCCCCTCCTTACCTTCCCGGCCCGGTGGCTCCCGTCCGGCGCCGGCGCCTACTACTACCAGCAGGCTCTGCGGCCTGCTCTAGAGTAGCGCGCCGGGTGATGACATCACCCGGCGCGCCACCCTAGAGCAGGCCGCGGAGCCTGCTAGTAGTAGTAGGCGCCGGCGCCGGACGGGAGCCACCGGGCCGAGAAGGTAAGTGCCCCCCTCCTCCCCCCCCCGCTGTCCACTTTCATCGGCGGGCGCCCGCTGGCGCCCGCCAATGGAAGCGGCGGTGGGCGCCAGTGGGCGCCCGCCGATCCGCCGATCCGCCGAACCGGTTCGGAGCTTTTTCGGACCGGTTCGGATTGGATCGGCCGATCCAGCTGCGGGATCGGAAATCGGATAATTTATCCGATTTCCCACTGGACCGGACTCGGATCGTGGATCGGGTCCGATCCAGTGCACATCCCTAATAAATATCCCTTTCTTTTAAAAGCTACGCTGAAGGGTTATGAGCAAATTTATCATAGCGCCACCTTCTGTTTGCTATGAACACGTTTGTTCTATTAATTTTATATTGGCTGTTGCGCTTTAAACTCATTTTGCCAGAGGGCTCATCCAGGCTAAAAGGCTAACGTATAAAAATGTAAATCTTTTATCGTATTTCATGGCTTTAATCGCTGTGAACTGCCCAGAGAGCTTTGGCAATTGGGGAGAAATTGTAGTGAAACAAAACAAAATGAAATAACTAACTAACTAACTAGAGAACTAGAATGTAAAGGCAGTGGTGCAAGTCTGTATACCGTGTACTCGTTATAGTTACCAGCCCAAGTAGCTTTCAGACATGCTAGGAGTAGCTTTCTTTTCCAGGTCCCTGCCTTAAACCATCACACTCCTGTCTTGTCAGACACATCATTTTCAGCTAAAGAATATGGCTGCTTCCGGGTCATAAGAACGTAAGAGGAGCCATGCTGGATCAACCAAGGGTCCATCTAGTCCAGCAGTCTGTTCATTGAGTGGGCAACCAGCTGCTGACCAGGAACTGATATGCAGGGCACAAGTGTAACAGCACCCTCCCACCCATATTCCCCAAGAATTAAGGAACATGGGCGCACTGTTGGTCTTTTGTGTTCTATGGGAGGTATCGGTATGCTTGAGGAAACCCCAAGGTATGCAGAAGTACCAACAACCTAGGGGAGGAGGGAATCCTCAGGGGCAACCCTCTCCCAGAAAAACCCAACGGGACTGAATGGATACGTGCTTGTTTGGGGGTAATGGAAAGGAAGACACTGAAAGAGGGCATGGCCGAATGTCTGGCTGGAAGCCTGAACAGGTGTATTCCACGTTGCAACTTTGGCTCAATTCCCCAACCCCATCATAGGCCTGTCTCTGGGTACTGTCACTGAGTGAGGCCTTTTCAGATGTGGCAATTAGTTCCTGGTGATATTCCCTCTTCATCACAACAGTTAAAGGTGCAGGCACTATACTAGAGTGACTATATACAAAATAAGGCAGGGCCCCTGCAACTTTAACAGTTGTGATGAAGAGGGGATTTCACCAGGAACTAATTGCATACAAATGACACTGGCTGAAATTCCCTTTTCTCTACAACTGTTAAAGTTACGTGAGCCCTGACCTGGATTTTATATGGTCACCCTACTTTAGTCTAAATTGAAAGTTGGATTTCAACCTCAGATTGCAGGTGAGGGATTGAATTTTTAAATGCTCTCTTATTGGAGTGCGGGAACAGAAAACTAGCAGAGCAGGGAGTGGGCTGGGGTAGAAACTTTCTCCCTGTGTGCTCATTTTCAGTTTGTAGGGTGTTATTTTATTGTGTGGGGGGTCGTTTAAACATGGTATTTCCCACCTGTAGCTCAGCTAGTGACAACACCTGGCATCCTAGAGCTAGGGTGACCAGATAAAATCCAGGTCAGGGCTCATTTAACTTTAACAGTTGTAGAGCAAAGGAAATTTCAGCGAGTGACATTTGTATGCAATTAGTTCCTGGTGAAATTCCCTCTTCATCACAACTGTTAAAGTTGCAGGGGCCCTGCCTTCTTTTGCATCTGGTCACTCTAGTATAGTGCCTGCACCTTTAATTGTTGTGATGAAGAGGGAATATCACCAGGAACTAATTGCATACAAATGACACTGGCTGAAATTCCCTTTGCTCTACAACTGTTAAAGTTACATGAGCCCTGACCTGGATTTTATCTGGTCAGCCTACTAGAGCAGCAGCTCCTCCTCCTCCTCCTCCTCCTCCTCCTCCTCCTCCTCCTCCTCCTCCTCTTGTTCTGTGGCCTGGCACCCTGAGCTGTGCAAAGCGGTTGAAGGTAGGCACCATATTAATTTCTTACATTCCCCCAGCCTAGCATCGCCCTGAGGAATTGTGGGAACTAGGCAGGTACGCTCACCAGGGACCACTGACAGAGATGACCTGCCAGAGGACACTTTGCCCTGGGCAACCCCAAACCCGGAGTAAGGCAGCCATTTTTGCCGCACCAAAAATAGAGGAAATGCAGCACCAAAATAGAGGGCAAAACAGGATGCCAATCTGCCAAACGTTTGCATATACAAATTTATGTGTAGAAATCATGACTATCATTAAAATAGAAATACAGGGATAGTGGAGAAGTGGTCGTAGTTATGGCGAGCAGGCGCAGCTAAGTGGTAGAGCACATGCTTTGCATGCTGACGGAACCAGGTTCAATCCCTGGCATCACCAGGTAGGCTATGATGCCTCCTGTCTTAAACCCTGGAGAGTAGCTGTCGGTCAAAATAGTCAACAGTGTTTAGATAGTTGAGGCTCATCGACACGTATGAGGCTTCCAGGAGGGAGGGGGGAGGATCCTGGGTTTACCAGCTTCCAGGATCTTCCCCTTGTGTGCACATGCCCAGGCGTTGTCCTGGGAGTCATGAGAGATGTTGCAGGCACCATTTGTTTTGTCAAATGGAGACAGGAGCACAATTCCACTCCACCACAAGTAAGGTTTTAAAAAACAACAACTATGAAACTGCTCACCACCCCACCCCCAATGGGCATGGACTGCCCCTGCACAGCTCCGTGTCTGTTTCCAGAGCCCCGCTACGCACGGAGAAGAAATGATGACCCATGATCATGCGCCACACTGGCTGTGGTGCTCGGTGGTGTCCCGGGGACCGTGGAAAAACGGGGAAATCTGCAGTCCCAGACTCTGGTTGTCCCTGCTTGACCCCAGGATCCCCTGTGCACCATTTCGATGCAGAGGGATGACCTAGAGACAACCCCGTGATATATGCATGGTGTAGACATGGCCTTGGTCTGACTCTGTATGAAGCAGTTTGCTGCATTTCTATGCTGATGGGAAACTTCAGGCCCTGTGTTAAACCACCTAGTGGTTCTTTGAGTTGAATCCAGACTTGAACTGGGCACCTCTTCTGTCTTCTACCAGCTCTCCAAACTAGAGGACTATCCTCTGTACATTAGGATACCTGGCCACCCTAATCTGGAGCCAGCCCTGTCTTGCAGCTGGAAGGAGTATCATCCATTTTAGCAGCTCCTGTTCCAATCTAATGCAATAATGTCTAACCACAAGTTTCTCTGAGCAGGAATAATAAAGGAGATGTATGGCAGGAGTCATGGGTCAGTGATGGCCACACACCTCTCTAGCTAGGCCTTGAAAGTTACATTCAATCCCATTTAAGAACATAAGAACATAAGAAGAGCCATGCTGGATCAGATCAAGGGTCTATCTAGTCCAGCACTCTGTTCACACAGTGGCCAACCAGTTTTCGACCAGGGAACCACAAGCAGGACACATTGCATTAGCACCATCCCACCCATGTTCCCCAGCAACGGGTGTATACAGGCTTACTGCTCTGATACTGGAGGTAGCACAAGCCATCATGACTAGTAGCCATTGATAGCCTTCTTCCTCTAGGAATTTAGCCAACCTCATTTTAAAGACATCCAAATGGGTGGTCATCACTACATCTTGTGGTAATGAATTCTGCAGTTTGTGTAAAGAAGTATGTGCTGTGTGAAGAAGTCCTTCCTTTTATATGTCCTGAATCTCCCACCAATCAGCTTCATGGGATGACCCCGGGTTCCAGTATTATGGGGTCATCTAGTATTATGGGGTCAGTGACGGCCCCACACCCTTCCAAACATCTAGTGAGGCCTCGAGAGTTACATTCAATCCCGTTTAATCCTTCCTCCCTTGGGAGGCAATAAAAAAAAATACATGGATGATGCATAATTAAACTAGACAAAGAACTTTAATGAGCACACACACACACACACACACACACACACACACACACGGGGGAGAATCCTGTCATGGAAAAAGGGTGGACAGGATGACCTTTGGGTCTCTTCCATTTCTAATTTCGACGATTCTCCGATGATTAGGCAATTTGCAGATAAATGAAACAGCTTTCCTTCTGGGGCTTCCTCGACTCTCCCCTCACCTACGGACCTTTTCGAATTTGCCAATTAATAGTTAATTAGTTAATGTTTGTAAAGTGCTTTGAAGATGAAAACTGCTAAGTGCTAAGTATTATTAGAGAAACAGCGATGGCTAAACTCATTTTACTTAATTTTGAACCCACTCAAATAGGCTGAAATTCTGATTCACCCTGGGGTTCACCATCCTCATAGAAGGAAACGCTGCGCTGTTGTTACACTATAATTAGACTCTGGATGGATCTATTCCCCCCTCTCTTTTTCTACATGGCACTTATCACAAAAATGATGTACATTATGACCACGGTACGGTGGTTATAACGTAGAGGAGGAAATATTATTGTCATTGAGGCTGCATAAGCTACATGGTAGAGAGACAAGCGCGGCGCCGGCTTCGAAACACAATCCTTTAATATTTTCCTCAGTAATTCATAAGGTTCTCTAATTCACCACACACACACGCACACAGAGTGAATTAATGAAGGCCCGACTATCATACATAACAAAAGGGCTGAAGGGGCTAAATTAAAACAAGCAAACCTACATTTCAGGAACAATCTCAAGTTGTAGATTAGTACATTCAAGACACATTTATTTTTGTCATTTATTTATAGGGGGGGGTGTATTTTTTTTAAAAAAATGTCTGCTATCTCCCTCAAGCTCAGTCCCACATGCCCATGGAGTCACAACGCACAGAGCTCTGCATAAGCAGGAGGAGCTCCATTCATTTCAACTGTGGGGCAAGCCATAGTTTAGGGTGACCATATGGAAAGGAGGACAGGGCTCCTGTATCTTTAGCAGTTGTGTAGAAAAGGAAATTTCGGCAGGTGTCATTTGTGTGCATGCAGCACCTGGTGAAATTCCCTCTTCATCACAACAGTTAAAGTTGCAGGAGCCCTGCCCTCTTTTTGTATCTGGTCACGCTAGTATAGCTCCTGCAGCTTGAACTGTTTAATAATAATTCACATGGCGAGGGGGAATGATGTTCTTTCTGGAGGCCCCGGAAAATGTGCTTTCCCTATCTCCACTCTAATTAGGGCCTTAAAGGCCCCGCTTGGAGGGGAAAACATATCATTAACCCATGACTGCTCCATGTGGGGCCTTTTCTATAATGTCCAGAATGACACACTTTCCTTTCAAGGCCCCCATTGGAGCAGTTGGGGGGGGGGGAGAACGATGAGATTCCAGAAGGTTCATCAATCCCCATGCAATGTCAATGGCGTCCTTAAAGGGGAAATTATGTCTTTCCAGGACATTATAGAAAATTACAGATTGTGTGTATGTTGTATGTTTTTGCTGTTTTAATTTTTGTATATTGTTTTTAATTGTTTTTAATCCTATGTAAACCGCCCAGAGAGCTTCGGCTATGGGGCAGTATACAAATGTAATAAATAAATAAATAAATAAATAAATAAATACAGAAAATACCCCCTGATACCCAGGATAGAAAAAAAAAACCCCAGGACAAATCTGAGGAAATCCTGACAGTTGGTCATCCTAATTTTTGTCAAAGTGAAGCCAAACTATGGAAGGCCAAGCAAAAGTAGGTCTCCTCCTTCTGGATTATTCCTCACCCTTGGCAAGCAATATCAGGAGACACTTGAGGCTGCTGTAGCAAATACCTCAGGCCCTTTCTAAAACACAGGGCTGTAGCTGGCCCAGCGCAAGAGATCCCGGAAGTAGCCACTTCCGGGATCGGCACGCTCAAATCACATCATGGGTGCAACGTCCTGGGTCGTTGGACATCACGCCCGGCTTTTTGGTGTTTTTTTCCGACCGGGAAGAGCGCTCCTGCGCTCCAATGCAAAAGTAAGTATTTTTTTTTAAAAAAAAATGTGTGCGATCGGAGGCCCCTCCTCTCCCGCCATCCTGAGGGTGACGGACTTGGCTCCCCCTTCCCTTGGTGGCCACGGAGCTGCACGGTGCGGCTCCATGACCATCAGTGCTGCTGCCCTTACTCAAGAGTAAGGGCAGCTGCACCGAGGCAGGCAGGCACATTCATCTGCAGTCCCGGGAACATCCCAGGACTGTGGAAGAATTGGATTTTTTGTGGTTCCTGGGAACCAGGAAAAATCCCATGCCTGCCCCCCCCCCCCCGGACTCCCGGTGTGTCATTTGGATACACAGGGAGCAGCCAGGGGTCATCCCAGGTGCTTTGCCTGGTGTGGTAAGGGACTCCGTATCTAGAGGGGAGGTTCACAGTCTGTGAGCGACTTGGAAGTATGTGAGGCCAAACAGAGGCTTTCATCTAAGTTGATACTGAGGCATTGGTGTCAAGCACCAAGAATGCAGAAAAGACAGATCGGAGGCCAAACATGGAAAGCCATTTGGGCAGCACCTTGGGTTTCATTGCTCAGGATGAGGAGTCCGGATCTGATGTTTTATAGCAGGAAGTTGTATGTTAGGCCGTTGTGGGCCAAATTAGCCCACTGGGATTTCCCAGATGACAACACCTCCTTCCTCTGGCCCTACCTCCTTTCCTGGCTTGGTAGTTCCTTGGCTTTAGCACATCCCCCCCCTGGCTCCCCAAATGAAAAAGTTGCAATTCTTCGCCTTAGGCTTTGTTATTAGGAGTAGAGGCTAGTGGCTCCGATTTTTGTAGGAGAGTGAATCCACTCAGACAAAACCAGCCAGAACTCTAAAGGAGCTATTCAGGGTACTGGACCTATTTCCGGGATAGGGTTCAATGCCTCAGATAGGTACTTTGGAGTTTTGGCTGGTTTTGACTGAACCAGAATGGATTCGCTACTCCATCAAAATCAGAGCCATCAGCCCCCACTGAGCTAAAATATGCTGGCCCCTCTCCTCTGGTCCCTCCCACCACTGGACTGCAGGCCCCAAGAGCTTCTCCAAAATGGGATTCAGCCTTTGAGCTGATTTTTCACACAACTGTTTCATGGGATATGGTGGAATCCTATTGGCCCCTTGTGTCACCTGACCCCTCCTGAGCTAGGAGCTGCACAATCGCTTTCTAACCATGTACAGTAGTTGTACCTATGCATAGCTGAGAGTAGGCCAGCAGCAGGCCTCACCTCAGACAAGCTACCATGCTAGTATGGAGGGTAAGGTGCCTCTACCTCACAATTATTTTCCTGTAGACTCCATGCAGAGTAGTGGGCATGATACATGACATCGTTTACAGCCACCATGTTGAACAAAGCTTTTTGTGATGACTTCAGCAATGTCAACGGCATGCAAATTATGCACATTTTTTTTTTTAAAAAAGTTTGCACAAATTAGCTTTTACTGACCTCCGTTTGTGGATATCCTTTTTGTTGCTTTTTAACCATCCATCTCAAACTCTCTTTGCTTGTGTTCTGACAAGTCCCAGCTGAATGAGTTGGCTGTTGGGCTTTGATTTGATATATTAGCTACAGACTCCCTTGGATAAACTTTAGTCTAATCTGTCATATTCTCTTTCACTTGGATTGGAGATCAATAAAGGAAAGTCCGCTGTGGCTTCTTCCAAGCTTCTAGAAATTTTGGATGCTCCGGAGGACATGAGAGGTCGTGACCACAGCCTGCCCTTGAATACAGGCCGAACCATTAACACAAAGGGTGCAGTTCTGATGTTGCGTTGGGCCTGTATATGGTAAATGCACTCTTAAATTCCCACCCCAACTCCTGGCTCCTGCTGTAAAGGTCATTGGGCAATTCACTGTCTCTCAGCCTATTCTACCTTGCAGGGTTATTGCAAGGCTAAAACACCATAGCAAATTTCTTGGAGTTAAGGAGGGATGGAAAAGCACAAGTTATGGTAGGCAAGACAGTAATTACAGTAGCTAAGGTGTGCATCTATTTACCTCCTGTATGGCCATTTCACAATGACCCTGTTCAGATGACACACTAAGCCATGGGGATGAAGCATTTTGAGCTAAACATTATGGCTTAGCCTGCTATGTTAACCATGACTTAGTGGGCCTGTTCAGACAACACTTCAGGCTCTGTGGTTAGCGAAACTGTGGTTCTCTGGTGTTAGCAGTAACCACAAGCTGTGCTGCTGCACACAACACTTTAAGCCATGGTTAGACCTGCTACCCCTGCTGCAGACGGTCCAACTGTGGTTAGTGAGTGAGCAGGGTTTAGCAAAATGCATCGCACAAGACACCTTAAACCCTGCTGCTTAGCCTTAACCAAAAGCCTTAACCAGCAGGGTGTAAGCTGTCTTCTGAACAGGCCTAGTGTGTCATGTGAACCATTCCAAACCATGGTGGTTACATAACCATGGTTTAAACATGCTCACTAACTTTTTGCTGCAAAAGGGTTCTTGGCCTAACCATGGATTAGCATGGTTTCTGTTTCTCAAATCTGTCCATGCAAATATGACCAGAATTTGCATCTTCAACTGTTCTCCTCTGCTCCCCTACCAATTGTCTTAAGCAAATTGTTATATTAAGATGATGATTCCTCCTTTCCTCTCTATAGCCCATGTCACCACGTTCATTACCATATTCATCGCTCAACTGGTGAGCTCTCTGGGAACCGTGACATAAACTGCTATAACCCACCATAAGCCTTTGGGATAAGGCAGGCTAAAATGACACAATTATAAATGGTCTCAGGAGTGTATCAAGCACCTTTTGCCTAGACTTGGTTTATCAAGTGGCGCTAAGTTGGAATCTAATGGGAAAGACCTACTGTTAACGATTAAGTTGAATCTCTGCCTGGTTTGTTGAGCAGGAGTGAAGCATGTTGGGAAAGGACTGGTGTAAGCCATTCTCCTTTCCCCAAGATGGCCATCATTAACCAGATGCTCTGTGAATGTATGATCAGACAGAAGCCTAGTTTGTAGGGATGTCCGCTGCTGGGAAATCTGAGAGCCTATCTACACAGTACCTTGGAACGTTTTAAATAGTATTTTAAAACGTTCCAAATAGGTGCGTTCTAAAACGTCTTAGGCCACATTAAGGAGTACTCACATTACAGGAGAAAAATTCTGCAGTCTTTAAAGCGGTGTGTGCAGTCTCACACCCTTCTATCCGTCTCTTTCTCTTTCGTTTTTACAATGAGTTTAGGGCAAGGCATTGTGAGAGCTGTAGTTCACTCACCCACTTCCTCCTTAGTTCCCCTTTCATTCCCTAGCTTTCAATGAGTATAGTGCTAAGCACCATGGGTGTTGTAGTTCACTTGCCCACTTCCTCCTTAGCCCCTCTTTCTTCCCCACCAATCAACGGCTAAGCATTTGGGCGCTGGTAAATGAAGCACTGCCCCTACAAATCACAAACGGTAAGGAAGGACACATTATTTTACTTAAAATGATTTATTAAAAGTAAAAACAGTTGTATATAGCTGAAGTGAGTTTTAAAAAACCTCAGGTATACAACATTCAAGGGAGTGTGTCATGTGGCCCAAAGAGTTTTCATAACCGTTATAAAACGTTACAAAGTTAGTGTGTAGATCAGCTCTGACATTTTTTTGACTCTACAGAGTTCCGCGGCATGTATGGCTTGATTTGCATCAAGCCGAGCTGTGGGCTTTCCCCCAAACTCCGGGACCCTTTTTTTAAAATGCTGTTTGTTTTGCAGGTTCTGCAATTCATGCAAATTTCAGAGCAATTTGTGTAAATTGTGGCCAAATTCAGCAGTAATTCGAAGGAATTGCTCAGAAATTTGCCTGAAGCAAAGGACAAGATGTCTACCCATTCATCCACATAACCCAAACAGCCTTCAATTGAATCTTACTTCAACATTGGTCGACAGGGGCTGTTTCTACACTGGCCTTTTTTCCCGGGGTTGTCCGTGGGTGCTCCCTGTGAGTCCGAATTATGCACAGGGACTCCCGGGGGCTGGGGGGGGGGGAAAGGCACGGGTTTTCCCAGGGATAAAGAACCCCTGGGAAAACCCAAATCTTCCAGCAGTCCCAGGGCTGTCCCGAAACCATGGAAGGTGTGGCCACCCATCCCGCCTGGTGCCGCGCTTAGTCGCGAGTAACGTGGCATGAGAAATGGGCATGGAGCCTCACGACACAGCTCTGTGCCCATCAAGGGAGAGGGATGGTGGGGGGGGGGGTAAAGGGCCATGATTTCAGGGGGGTTTAAAAACCTACCTTTTTTGATGGAGTGGGGCCTCACTCTTGCATGATCAGCCCCGCTGCTTAAAAAAAAATGGTGTCTGTGACGTCCTGGCTTCCTCCTGAGACATTGCACATCGTGTGTGTATGCTGGGGAGGCTCACACAATCAGGATATCGCAAGAGCCTTCCCCTCCCTCCTGGAATGACAGGTGGTGTAGAAAAAGCCTAACTGTTCCATGTGGTCGTTGCCTCCAGAAACTTCTGAGCAACCATCTTACTCATACTTTCCACCAAAGGTTGACATATCAGTCAACCTGTACTCACCACGAGTGTTGACCTGTTCTTGTCCTTTCTGGATTGGTCTAACAGTCCTTTATTTACTTTTTTAAAACAACAACAACAACAACAACAATCCATTGGCAGTTGCTTGCCATCTTCTCTTGTATGGATAGAGTAGTGTCACCAGGGCATGGGGCGATGGTCCAGGCCCCTGCCCCTTCAGCAGAATGAGCAAGATGGCCCCCAAACTCAGCAGGGCTGATTTACCACAGTTTGAAATAAGTGAAGTAATGACGCATCACCGTCAAAGGAGGAAGGCCTCCATAAGAACGTTAAGCCCAGAATCTAATGGTACCTAATGGTACCACTGTATGGATAACATAACATCCAGCCTACCATGCTTTAAAAGTATAAATAAAAAAAGAATTGAAGAAGATAAAAGCTTTGTGTACCATGTTCCAGCACACAATCCAGTGCTATTGCTTGCCAACCCCCAAAAGAGCTTTTCACTAAGACACAAACAGAGATGTGACACACCCACACCCTAGAGCACAGGGGAATATGTTCTGCATGTTCCACATACCAGCACATCTGTAAATTGCCTGCTGATCAAAGATCGGGGGGCGGTGGCGGGTAGTGACTTAAAACTGAGCTAGGCGATGGGATATAGCAAAATAAGAGACAGAACCATCTTGCAACTGCCTGTTTCACTTAAAGACGATAAGGAAATATTATCACATTATTCTGAGGTAAATCCAGCATTTCTAGAGCTGATTGAGGCAAGAATTAGGCAGTGTTTAGGGGATTATGAAAAACAGTTTCCTCTACAGGTCAACAGCTAATCAGAATTCTCAGGAGATTTGCCAAAGATTTTTTTTTTTTTTTGCCTTATGAATAATTTTACCAAAGGCACAAAATGGGCACATTATTTAGAGAGAGCCTTTTGATGTATTTTTCTCTGAATAAGCACGGGGTATTCGAGGATTTCTTTCCATTCCGAGCAACGGGGACCAACTTATTAAGTGTTCCAGCTACAATGCCTGCAAGCTAGCTGAGATTAATATCAGCATAACCTGTTACTTAATTCATTATGGGGATACAGGCTAATTTGATTTGATATTATTTTAATAAAGTTCTGTGATATATAAGATTGTTTCAGGCTATCAAAATAATTTTCCAGTTATTACAGTTATTCAAGCAGGCCCTTTGATAGCAGCAGTTGGTCCGCGTCTGTTGTGAATATATTAGCAATGATGATTCATAGCAACTGAGCAGCGTTAAGCCTGTGAAGCATTGTGCAGATGCTAAAATGTATTCTGCAGGCCATTAAAAAAAAAAAGGGAAAGAAAAAATATATTTTGTATGCACCAAGCTTACACGTGTCATTAACATAGCTCATTTTTTAAAACCAGTCTTTCATAGAAGACAAGTTAACACACACACACACACACACACACACACACACACACAAACACACGGGGAAGGGGGGGGGAATTGGCAGTTCACTTTGAAATTTATTGAAGCTATTTTACATGTTTTTTAATATACAGTTTGCATCAGCCTGTATATATTAAGTGAATCAAGTAGTTCTAAAAAAAACGGCGTATTCTCTCCTCACAGGGGGGTATTGTAAGCCATTACAATATAACTGTTCCAGTCCACAACACTATATGTTCATTTGCCTGTCATGCAGACAAAAGCTTTTAATGTTGTTAATATGCCAGGGTGGCTGTCAATGGGTCCCTCCTCCCATTCCCTAAATGCTGCTTCAAATTCTATGCCATTTTTAGATAGACGATCTTCTGTTTCCTCTTTTCGGACGTCCATTTTCTATTTCCTCTTCTTGGAATTCTAAATAACTAAAACCCATCATGGAAAGTGCAAAATTAGTCTACCTGAGAATCACACTTACTGCAGGTGGCTACTACAGCCTGGCTGCAGCCCAGGTATGACAGGGAAGTATTTATAGCCAAGTTAATTCAAGAGGAACCAAAGGGTTCCTTTTCAAGAGGAAGCATATGGCATGTTCTGTTGCATGGAAAGGTCAAAAGACAACTAATAAGTTGACAGGGGCCTGGTCTACATCAAGCAGGATATAACACTAAGAAAGCAGTTTGAAAATGGTAAATGGCATGTGTCAATGGGCCCCAACAGTTGTCAGTGCACTTCAATACTACTATAAAGCAGCAGTGTAGATCCTGCCAGGGTTCGCTGGGATTCAGAATGGGAATATGCTAAGCCTACTGAGGCCATTGTGGCAGGGTGACCAGATAAAATCCAGGTCAAGGCTCATGTAACTTTAACAGTTGTAGAGAAAAGGGGATTTCAGCAAGTGTCTTTTGTATGGAATTAGTTCCTAGTGAAATTCCCTCTTCATCACAACAGTTAAAGTTGCAGGGGCCCTGCCTTCTTTTGTATATGGTCACTCCAGTATAGTGCCTGCACCTTTAACTGTTGTGATGAAGAGGGAATATCACCAGGAACTAATTGCATACAGATGACACTGGCTGAAATTCCCTTTTCTCTACAACTGTTGAAGTTACATGAGCCCTAAGCTGGATTTTATCTGGTCAGCCTACATTGTGGCAAGGATGGGAAGAAGGTGCAAAATCATAGGGTGACCATCTGGAAAGGAGGACAGGGCTCCTGTATCTTTAACAGTTGTAGAGAAAAGGGAATTTCAGCAGGTGTCATTTGTATACATGCAACACCTGGTGAAATCCCCTCTTCATCACAACAGCTACAGCTGCAGGAGCTATACTAGAGTGACCAGTTACAAAAGAGGGCAGGGCTCCTGCAGCTTTAACTGCTGAGAGAAAGAGGGGCTTTCATCAGGTGCTGCGTCCATACGAATGACACCTGCTGAAATTCTCCTCTCTATACAACTGTTAAAGATGCAAGAGCCCTGTCCTCCTTTCCATAGGGTCACCCTATTACCCAAAGGCTTATTATGGCTCCATTTCCAAATATCCCATTAGTTCCCCCTTTTCTGGTTTCACAATAAGCATTTCCAGGTCCGGCCTGGTCAGCTTCCAGACCCTTAGCCTTACTGTCTCTTTTTGATTGTGCTCCTAGTATTAAGTCTGTCAGTACTTTTAAGGGTGGAATCCTATGTGTAATAGGGGTGTGCGCTCTTCCCCAGAATTATCTGATAACTGCAAACGTCCGCGGTGCGTTGGATCCTCCAGAGCGGATCTCTAAGCTGAGCCTTCCCAGCAGCACGTGGCTTCTTGTACTTGTATGTTTGTGTGTTTTAGGGTTGTGCAGTGCCCGCAAGCAGTACACACAATTCATAAAGCACCCTTGGTTGGCATGCCATCATGAGGCGTGGGAAACGTGGGCTGCTGCTGGTTCTGGCCGTGGGGGGAGAGGGAAGGCAGGGCTAGTTGGTTGCGCCTTTCTGCTCGGACTTATAGAAGTCAGCCACAGCGTGAAAGTGCTGCTGAGCTGGCGTCATGAGTGAGTAGGCTTCTACACCTCATTCAGGTAGGTTCTTTATTTCAGTTAAACAATGACTTCTATTGGCTGGCTGGGCTTCCAGTGCAGGGGAGGGGGGGGGGGCTCCTTGTCGTCATCGTCATCCTCCTCCTCCAAGCCACGTACCCTCCTATGGGGAAGCTGTTGTTGCCTTGACTCGACTCACTGCAATGTGCCCGACTGACAGTGGAGGAGGGGGTGCCTCCTCCTCGCCCTGCCAGCCTCCTGCCCTCTCTGAGGATGGGCAAGCTGTGTGCTGCCGTTGTGGCATTTATTAGTATATATTTACTTATTCATTATCGTGCTAAGCGCTTTAATCCCGCCGCTTCATTCCCCTCTCCCTCGCCATACAGATCAAGGCACGAGAGGTTTGAACTTTAAAAATCCCCTATAAATCACTGCACGGCAGGATCTGCTCCAAACTTGGCATGCCTAAAGCCCTCTTTAAAAACTGTCACAGTGCCAACTTCCGTGGGACCTGTGAGCATTTCTGTTAAATCTCATTGGCTAGAATGTATCGGTTACCCCAAAACTGGGTGGTTTTTCGCCAAATCATCTGGCAGAGTCTGTTCTGGACCTGTTCTGGAAATCGGAGTGGAGAAATGCCTCAACGGAGCTCCGCCCTAAATTCCGGGGTGGAGAAGACCTGCTCTGCACACCCCTAACGCGTATTTAGATGGAAAAACAGTTCTATAGCTCCCAGCATTTCTTAGCCAGTTCTGCTGGCAGAGGAATTCTGGGAATTGTAGGATTTTTTTCTCTGTCTAAACTTGCATGGGATTGCTCCTTTGATGCCCTTGATCTGTACCAAGCCCATCACCATCCCGGGCTAAATGAGGATTTCATTTCAGTTCATTTTTGATAAGATTTTGTCAAAACAAGCATCAATCAAATTTGATTGAATAAGTCTACAGACTATTTCAAACACACTATGCACACATTAAAAACGAACAATAAATCCATGAATTTCAAAACATGAAACTAACTTAAAGAAAATAAGATTGAAGTAATAAAATATTAAGAAATATATACCGTTTGATGAAATGAGGTTTTATGTTCCTCTTGAAGGTCCCACGTGATTTAAACACTGTAACACGGCTTATTTAAACAGACATTTTTCCCTTTTCCATTTTCTTTGTATTTATCAAAATTCACAGATTTCTTCATATTTGAGATGGAAAGAGTATAATTTTTTTATGATGTTTTTAGGATGTTTATTGCTATTTTAATAATGTGTACCATGTTTTTAATTAATTTTATGTATTTTATCATATTTTATATTTACTGCTGTTCCCTGCCTCAATGCAAATACAGATGCGGGTAAGAAATAAATTTCTTCTTCTTCTTCTTCTTCTTCTTCTTCTTCTTCTTCTTCTTCTTCTACTACATTTCAAACGTGGGAGAAAGCAGCTGACTGATGTGACAATTCCTAGTTTTGCATTGATTTCTGAAGTCAGAACCTTGCTTACAAATGGTCTCTGCCTCTAGATGGACCAATATTATTAGGGTGACCATATGAAAGGGAGGACCGGGCTCCTGTATCTTTAATAGTTACATAGAGAAAGAAATTTCAACAGGTGTCATTTGTAGGCATGCAACACCTGGTGAAATCCCCTCTTCATCACAACAGTTAAAGCTGCAGGAGCTATACTAAAGTGAGCAGATAGAAAAGAGGGCAGGGCTCCTGCAGCTTTAACTGTTGTGATGAAGTGGGGATTTCACCAGGTGCTGCGTGCATATGAACAACACCTGCTGAAATTCTCTTTTCTACACAACTGTTAAAGATGCAGGAACCCTGTCCTCCTTTTCATAGGGTTACCCTACCAACAACTCCAGCTTAAAGCTCAAGCAACTACACACCACACTGCCATTTTGCATATACCTCTTTTGTAGGAGACATGATTTCAGACATGGTTGGGGCCCTGGAACATTTCAGTGGAAACACACGTACCACCATGACTGCACTTCCTCTTTCTTTGCTCCCCTCCTTGACTTGAACATTTTAAGCAACAGCGTCGGCTGTTGCAGCAGCTCCTTTTTTATATATAAAGTTTGAAAAGCTGTTTGGTCCAAGGTCATCTGCCTTGATTCCTCCCTGCTCCTCTAGAATGCCTCTTTGGAATGACAGGCGGCATTTTTAACTGTAAAAAATAATGCTAATAAAAAAAAATCTCCCACTATAACAGAACACTATTTCTTAACATGTTAAAAGAAAAAAGAGAAAAGAAAAAGGGAAGGGCTGCCTTCAGGAGAGGAAACCTTCCTCAATGCAGGGGGAGGGAGCATCAGGCAATCTCACGCCCATACTTTCCCCATTGTGGGCTAATACAGTGGCTAAAAAACCCAGAATTTCCACTGGGTTACTGACACTTCACACATCATTTCCACCCGACCCTCCACCCACCTAGGTTTCTAGTCCAGCCCTCGGTCCTGCTTCCAAGCCCTCTCACTGAAATGTGAAACAACAAAGAGATCTGCCTTGCAATCCACAAAATCCTTATTCAGTAAAAACAAAACAAAAATGCCACCTCTTCACACCGGTAGGGAGTGTGAATGCTAAGAGCCATCCTCTAAGCTTAAGTAGCCAAACAAAGCAAAGCAGTTGCCTATCAACAAAATAGATGGTTCCCTGCTGTGCTCCACAGGCTTTTACCAGACTTCTCCTTCAGGGAGGGTTCTCATGATGTAACTTCTGTCATGCAGCTAGTCTGGTGGTCCGCCTCCCACCGCCTCTCAACCCCACCCACTTGACCTTGCGGCGTACCTGTCAATTCGATGCTCCCTCCCCCTCTGACAAAGATTGAGCTTCCAAGGGAGAAGATGATCTTGGAGTCTAAGGTCTCATCTACACCAAGCAGGATATAGCAGTATGAAAGTGGTATGAAAGTGGTATGTAAAAGGTATGTAAAAGGCAGGCACCACACTGCTACTTTAGAGCAGTATTGAAGTGCATTGACAACTTTTGGGGCCCATGGCACATACCACATACTGGTATACCCTGTTTGGTGTGGCTCCTGCCTTTTATATACCACTTTCATGCTGCTTTCATCATGCAATATCCTGCTAGGTATAGATGAGGCCTGAGACTCCTGTTCAAGAAGCTCCTGGGAAGATTCCTTCCTGACTCCCTTTCTCGGCTAGCCATTTTCTACTTCAAGCTCCGAGTCTGAATCTGAAACCAAACCAGGGAGACCGAGGCTCATCCTGACACCCTCCAGGGTTCGCCAGATGCCCATACCCCTTTCTCCTGACCACCAATCACTGGGCGGTTCCCCAGCTTTTGTTCAGTTTTTTTCCCCATTCTAAAAGGGCGAAAGGCTTATTCGAAGGCTTTGTTATTGGCAGCGAGTCCTTTAAGCTATAATAGGCTGGTATTTTTGGTTCTGTGCGTTTTGTCTTTGGCCCTGCTTGTCGTGGGAATGCAGCCTCCAAGGGCTTCTCTGAAATGGAATTTGGCACATGGGCTGAAGGCAATTCAACACCCCTGATTTCTACTGAGAAGGAGGTCCTTGATTCTGATCTCTAGGTTCATGACCCTTCTGGGCTTGGGGTGGATTGTTTGAGCCCCGGCTATAGTTTTGACACCTCGGCAGGAGGAGGGTAGGTGAGTGATTCTACAGGAAATTTTGATGCATTCGCCACCTGGCTATATCGCAGAGTCATTTAAAGATTATCCCAGCTGAGGGGGTGCTCTCAGGGCTGTGTAGGGGGGGCGAGTGGGGCCAGTTGGCCTGGGGCCCATGATTTTGAGGGGGCACTCTGACGAGGAGGTCCCCCCAGCTTACGCTACTGCTTCCGTAGCATAAGTGGCCCATCGAGAAGTGAGGAGCCCGCCTTGTGGAAACAGTGCAGAAGCCGTCCGTCGTGAATACCACGGTCAGACTACAAGCTCCAGAGGGCCATGCCGCATGTGGGGCGGGGATATATCAATCAATCAATCAATCAATCAATCAATCAATCAATCAATCAATCAGTCTTTATTAACAGTCAATAGACCAAAGGCAAAACAAATATAACATACAGTCATGATGCTTGCAACTTAGCTGATATAAAAAGGGACTAAAAATCTACAAATAAATACTATAAATAGTGAGTGTTAATATTAATCGTCCGCTAATGATCTGGTTCGAATAGCCAGATTCAGAAACTTAGCTACCTGTTCCGTTATTCGCTTATTTGTACCCTGGAGCAAAATACTTGTTAGGGCCTCAGAGGAACGCCCTGGGAGGGACTGTGTAATTGGCCAAATTAAGTCTACCCTGGCTGATTGGTAAAACCTACAAAAAAATAAAACATGTATTATAGATTCGACCTTGGTGTCATTGCAGGGGCAGCATCTGTTGTGCCAAGGAATTCCCTTGTAGCGGCCCTCCAATACCCTAGACGGGAGAACATTAAACCTGGCTAGTGTAAAGGCCTTCCTATATTTGGGAATTGATAGCCACCTTAGATATTGTGCTCCCTCTTTACTAAGGAGCACTGATATCCCCAATGCCTGTGGTGAACAGGGGCGGAAACTTGTGTTGAAGAGCAACAGCTTCAGAAAGAGGGGGGCACACCAGCTGCGGATGTCGGGATTGTAGCGAGAGAGCCAGAAAAGCCGTGAAAAATCCAGTCACCAATATTCTTGAATAACTAAGGGGTCGACCCGAGATCACCGTGGGAGTAGGTGAACGCCATGTGGCCCGGCAGGGACGAATTTAATATTATTCAGGAATGGCTGGTGTAGATTAGGCTGTGGAGTATTTTAAAGATGGGTTTGGAACATAGTGGGCCTTTTCTAGTCCTGTGGTTATTTGGAATGTTTTAATGAAGGTTTATTGTTGTTTTTAATGGTTTTAGATTGTTTTTTTTTAAAAAATTGTGTTTGTTCTGTTGTACAACCCCTTGGTGGTTTTTACAAAGATGATACCAATTAAGCCATCAAGGATTCCTGACTAATGATCAATTCCATTGTTGTCGTGGTTGTGATTGTTTCAGAGACATGTGCAGTTGTGAAGTGTAAGTGCAT
This sequence comes from Anniella stebbinsi, assembly GCA_029215795.1. Lineage (NCBI taxonomy): Eukaryota > Metazoa > Chordata > Lepidosauria > Squamata > Anniellidae > Anniella > Anniella stebbinsi. The sequence goes on along the minus strand of JARDYH010000003.1, from coordinate 266,366,348 downwards.
TCCAATATGGGACATGTGAATTGGATCCATTTCCCGAAAATGCAAACCGAGCAGAATTGTCCAGCAAACTTAGCCCTTCTCATAAGGTCTTCACTTATGAAAATGTCGAAGGCTGCACAGTGTGGTAACTCCTTTATGGCCTATAGAGACAGCTCCGTATAGTTGGGGAAGGAAGGAAGTGCTGTTCATCGTTCTTGTTTTAAGTCATAGTTACCATGGCCACTGCTTTTAGATTATTCAGGAGATATGATTGCTACGGGTCTTCCTTCGCTGCTCATCCTCGGAAGACGCAGAAAAGCAGAGCTACCTAAAGTAACTGAACTTTTAACTGTGCTAATTATTTATAGATGCCCTCCAGAGCTTGGCTTCCCAACGCGTAGCCGGCGAGGTCTTGACAACTTTAGATATTCTGCAAGTGGCACCGATGTGTGATTGTCTAAACAGATTGTATGACCTTCAGAGATTAATCAGTTAAAACAGCCCTTATGAAGCTGTTTTAGAATTATTCTTGACAGTAGCTGTTTTTGACAGCAGAAGGTCAGAATCAAAAGTCCTTTCTTTTTTGAACCAGTCGAAGATTTATGTCAGCATCAAGCCGAGCAAACATGCAGAAATCACTGATGAACGCAAGGGCGAGAGGACCATGAGGGGGAAATGCCTCCTTTATGCACAGAGCAATTTTTGAAGACACATGGTTGAGGTTTACTTCAGATGTATATTTTCAAATCTTGTTATGAATTCTTTATTTTTTATTTTTTATTCATTTTTGCTTCTTAGAGGCTCAACAGTAAATATATTATTTCCAGGACAGAAGGCTGGCAGGGGCCATAGCTCAGAGGTAGACCACGTGCTTGGCATGCAGAAGGACTCAGGTTCAGAAGCTGCCTGGCCTCGCCAGGTAAACCTGGAAAGACCCCTACCTGACACTTTGGAGAGATGCTGCCAGTCACAGTAACCAGAGGTGGGCAGAAAGTAGATTTGCATTTAGAGGTGGCAGAGAAATCCATTTGGGGGATAAAATGTGAGGGGTTTATAGGCTCGCCCCACCCTAGACTGCTGCGGCGCCCAACTCAATCTGTAGCAAGTTGGGCCAGTTCACAGGTTTTTTGGGAAATATGCACATTTTGGGGGGGGTTGTGGGAGAGGTTCTTCAATTTGTAAGATTTCTGAACAATTTTTATTAACCTTTTCCCCTTTTTATTGTGAATTTAACAAACTTTAACAATTTAACAAACCAAAATGGAAAACAATTTGTGAAGAAATTTGACAAAAAGAACAAGAAATGACATGCATAGAAATATCGATCTTCCAACAAGCATATTCTAAAAAAAGGGGTGGGGGAGATTATGCATCAGTTTCAAGAAAAGCAGGCTAGATACCTTTATATTTATTCTTTCATGAGTGGCGCCTATATATCACCTGTTCAAATCTAGACTGCGTCATTAGGACCTCAGTCTATTGCATTATGGGAGGTGAACATGTATCCGTACAAGGTTGTAATATCAGCGTTTCTGAGGAATTTGCGCAAGCCACCGCTGGCTGAAATTTTCAGAAATTACTGAGAAATTTGCACTACTTGCAGCATCGTCCGCAAAAAATGTGCAAAACAGTTCCCAGACTTTGGGGGAATGGCCCACACCGCAGCTTGCAGACGGAAAGGGGGTTGTACGCACTGCAAAACTCTATCAGACCAAAAAAGACCCAGTTTTCCTCGCCACAGACATCCCAATCTGCAATACAGATATTGTATGCAGCTGCAAAGCCATGTGTAGCATGTAACTGGATGTCTCCAAAGCAACCAACTCAAGAGCAGTGGGCTGATAAAATTTGGGAGACTGTGACTATGGGCTCATCTTCACCTACCTGTTTTCTGGGATGGGGGGAGGATCCCGGGCTTTCCCATTTCCATGATTGTCCCTCAGCATGCACATGGCAGCGTGACGTCCTGGAAGTCAGGAGGGACGTTCTGGGGCGGTGTGTTTCCTTTCTTTCTTTCTTTCTTTCATTCATTCTTTCTTTCCTTTTAGAAGCAGGAGCCGGTCATGCAACAGCGCATGACCCGGTGCCAAACCCAGTGCCAAAAATCTGGGGCAGCCATTCTGGGGATGGTGAAACTGCTGCCCCCCACCCCAATAGCCACGGCGCCCCCCTGCACAGCTCCGTGCCCATTTTCTGAGGCCCTCTACTCGCAGGGAGTATGCCATGCCACATCGCCCATGGTCCTCAGGGCTGTCCCGGGACCATGGGAAAACCGGGAAAACCGTGGTTGCTGTTATCCCAGGGAAAGTCTCTGGTTGTCCCTGCATGACCCCGGGATTCCCTGTGCATCATTTGGATGCACAGGGACGACCTAGAGAGGACCCCAGGATATATGCATGGTGTAGACATGGCCTATATTTAAACTTACTCAGCAAGTGCAGCAAGCAAGGAACCCTAACTTTAAGAAAGACATGATGGCACCACGGTTTCCATTTATTTTCCATGTTGAAGCTCTTCAAACTTTTGATCCGATTCTGACCAAGTAATAGTTGCCTATATTTCCCCCCCCACCCCGACTATTACACACATGCACACAAATAACATACACTCGCCTCTAGGGATGGGTGGATGAGTGATGTTCATGATTGCCGTGTTTCTCCAAACATTGTCTCGCTGCGCTTCTCATCCCCGACTCATGTTTGCGTTTGCGATCGCTGCGACAACCAAACGGGAGATTTGCCCCAGTTGAGCTGGGAATCGGGAATGAGTTGAATGTGAGCAGCGGAGATGTGATCGCACGGGTGCTTGCGTTTGGAGCTTCGAATGCCACATGTTTGCGTTTTGTGAGAAAAAAAACTGAATTATTATCCATCCCTAACTCACACATGCTCTTTATATATGCAGTATAAATTGCATTTTTACTTGTTCGTTAGGTATTGAGCTCGTACCTAGACTGTCATACTGTAGATGTTCCATAAATATATCAGTTACAGACTGAGAATTATAATTAGTGAATTCCTTTGTTCCTTTGGTGATCTTGATTTCTTCTTCTTCTTCTTCTTCTTCTTCTTCTTCTTCTTCTTCTTCTCTTTATTTTGTTAACTTCATTTTGAAATTAAATAAAATTTCATGAAAAAGAAAGAAAAGAAAGAAAATAGGTCACCAGATGTTTTTGACCTTAACTTCCAGCACTCCTGACCATTGGCCATGCTTGGACCGTCTCTTCTGCCGCTCCCAGACTGTGGAATGGCCGGCCGGAAGAGAATCATCAACTTAACAGCCTCTTTGGCTTTAAGAAAGCCATAAAGGCCGATCTCTTCCGGTAGGCTTACCCAGTCGAATTTTAAGAGTTTTATTGATATTTTAATAATTTATTAATTTTATATGCTTTTAATTAGTTTTATGCATTTTATGTCATTTGTATTGATGTTGTTCCCCACTTCGATCCTGAGGGCGAGGCGGGTAATAAATTATTATTATTATCATTATTATTATTATTGGAGAGGATTCTGGGACCTAAAGACCAGAACATCTGAAGATTTGCCTTCTGCCCACTGCTGGTGTAGGCAACCCTGAGCTAGTGGGCTGACTGAGTAATTTGGCAATGTACATAACTGCCACTGAAAATGGCAGCCATGTAGACTATTTCCTTCCTCTTCCCAATCCAAAATGCCTGATACAACATGGCTGTGCCCTCCTCTTGCAACACATCAAGCTGAACACAACCCAGTGCCACTGGTCATTTTTTTGGTACCTACAAGTACTTGATGCTTCCTTCCTTCCTGTTTTTGTAGTAACAGGAAGGCAAGCAAATACTGGATGCTTATTGAGGTCCAGCACTGCGTTTGTATCCTGTGTTTTTTCTTGGTCAATCACCATTTGTTCAGGCCTGAACTAAGGCATAGGGATGGACATCTCATGTAGTTTCAGTCATGGATGAACACTGGGAAAACAGAAATGTCCCAGCATTCCTGACCATGGGACATACTGATTTGCAATGATGGGAGTTGTAGTCCAACACCTTTGGAGGGTGCCAGGTTGGGGAAGGGCTGCTCTAAACAAAAAAAAAGAGAAGTGGGTGGTCTTAAGTTGTTTGTCATCAGCGTTCCACCACCCCACAGTCACCTCTGCATATCATATTCTCCATCCTGTCCTCATGGTTTATCTGCTTTAGGAGAATGAGAATTTCATTTGCATTTTCTGCCTCCTTCGGGAGGATGTGGCTTTAAGGCTTGTGAGCCAACTCCCAATTTCCTTGCTTTTTGGTACTTGGGCCGTTTCTGCACCAGCTTTTTTTAAAGGGACTGCCCCTCGGTGCTTCCTGGGAGTCCAGATGAAGCACAGGGACTCCCGGGGGTGGGGGTGATGGGCACGGGTTTTCTCAGGGATAAGGGATCCCTGGGAAATCCCAGTTTTTCTGGCAGTCCCGGGATCATCCCGAGACTGCGGGAGGTGTGGGCACCCATCCTGGCTTGTGCCTGCTTACTCGCGAGTAAGTGGACACCAGAAACAGGCACAGAGCCACACTGTGCATCTCCATGCCCATCAGGGGAGGGGGGAAGGAGTCTGCCATCCCCAGGATGATGGAGGTGATTGGGCCCCCCGATTTCGGGTGGGATTTTTATTTTTACTAACCTCGTTGAAGGAGCACAAGTGCGCTCTTCTTGGCTCCATTTAAATAAAAAATGGTGGGCGCAACTGTGTGACATCCTGGGAGGAAGCAGGGATGTCACACTTCTTGTCTAGAAAGAAGAGGACAATCCCAGAAGCAAGTATGTCCAGGATCGTCCCCAGGCCATCTTTCTACACCCTTAGGTGTAGAAAGGGCCTTGGTTGAAAACTGTAGAGCCTTAATGTTTTGTAAACCATAGGATTTTTGTTTAATGTATAGTCTTTGATTCCTTTTTGTTTCTTATCAGTTTATCCCTAATGGTTCCTTGATCTACTGATATTGCTAATCATGCCCATCTTTTGTGTATTCCAGCTTTACCCAACCTGGGGTAGGGCTGGAATATGCTTTGAACTGTAACTGCAAATGTTTTGGACAATAACTCCCATCATGCCTGACCATTGGCCATAAAGTCTAGGGCCAATAGGAGTCCGCCACAACTGGAGTGCACCACATTGGGAATGTCTGCTATACTGACCATTTCTACACCAGGTTGTTTGCCTGGGATGGCCCTTGGCTGGTGCCTGTGCGCCAATGGTGTGTATTAGTTACTTCTGGGATCACCCTCCCTTCCTACCTCTACACCCCTATGGTGTAGAAAGGGCCACTCTATGCTATTACACACCCAGATTTTGCATTTTTATTTTCCAACTGACATGCAATACATGGTGGCTACTGAGCACGCTCAGTCTTTATTTGGTTGTTTCCTTCCTATATGGCAGAGGGGTGGAGGAGGGAACTGCTGAAAACCTTGGGCTGCTTCTGAACGCACTGAAACCTCCCTCTTATTTCTCAATGGCTCCCGTTTTAGCGACAATCCTGTCGGCACTCACCACCTACATTCACTATTAAAGATAGTGATTTGTAGTGAGTAATAATCTGCTGAGTTGTTTCTGTGCATTTTTCTACTAAATGGACTCTACCATGGCTGCTGACCTCATAGTTCTGATGGCTATGTGCTACCTCCAGTATCAGAGGCAGTAAGCCTATATGCACCAGTTGCTGGGGAACTTGGGTGGGAGGGTGCTGTTGCATCGTGTCCTGCTTTGTAGGTTCCTGGTCAACAGCTGGTTGGCCACTGTGTGAACAGAAGGGTGAACTAGACGGACCCTTGGTCTGATCCAGCAGGGCTCTTCTTATGTTCTCATGTTCTTATACTCTTATTTGCATCATGCATGATTAGGATATAAGCCAAGGTGTGCATAAGCATAGATGCCATTAGGTAGCATCCAGGAATAGGATTGCCTTCCTTGCAAGATCTGAGACCTTGAAAAGTCTTGCAGAGAAAAAGTACAACAGTCCATTACCACATGCACCTTTGTGTAGAATATTCAAAGCCAAGTGGGAAATAAATCTGTTTTGAACGGCAGAGGAATGACGTCCAGTCACAAAGGGAATGAGTGAAACGGAGGAAATGACGATGTCATTCTACTTCTTGCTTCTCACCATTTGAGCCCATGACCGGGTCCTGGTATCCATCCGATGCCTTCTGTGTTGGTACATTGAAGCCCCTGATCGAAACTCGCCTCTTCGCTTTGTCGTTCTCAAGCTGATTTTGCACACCTTTACGTCCCTCCTAGGGTGACCAGATAAAATCCAGGTCAGGGCTCATGTAACTTTAACAGTTGTAGAGGAAAGGGAATTCCAGCCAGTGTCATTTGTATACAATTAGTTCCTGGTGAAATTCCCTCTTCATCACAACTGTTAAAGTTGCAGGGGCCCTGCCTTCTTTTGTATATGGTCACTCTAGTATAGTGCCTGCAACTTTAACTGTTGTGATGAAGAGGGAATTTCACCAGGAACTAATTGCATACAAATGACTCTGGCTGAAATTCCCTTTTCTCTACAACTGTTAAAGTTACATGAGCCCTGACCTGGATTTTATCTGGTCAGCCTAGTCCCTCCTCTTCGTTCACCTCTGCTCCGCCGCTCCGTTTGTTTCCTGACAAAACGGCCATTTCCAGAACGGTCCCCCAGTTCATTATCAAGGCCTGGCATCTCCCATCCCTCGTTCTATAGCTCTCTTGCTGGGTTTGATGTTTCTGCTTCTCTTTGGGAGAAAGAGTCACTCAACAGACAATCATCTTCCTGGTGTCACAGTCTGAGGAATCGAGGGATGCCCTAGCTAATCATCTTAGAACATCAGCACCGCCGTAATGCGGGGCTTGGGAATTTTCTCGATGGAAGGCAGGGGAACTGGATTTGTCTGCTAGTGCTTCACTTTATTCCATTTGCTTTAAGCAGGAATAATTTTCCTCCCCCTTCAGTTCTCCCTCTTTCTCTCCTCCATCTCTCTCTCTCTCTCTCTCTCTCTCTCTCTCTCTCTCTCTCTCCCCCCTCCCTCCCTCTTCCTCTCATCTTTCTTCCTTGTTGTTTTGCCCCTGAAAACTGTGCAGCGAAAGCAACCTCCAGGGTGGACACTAAATCTTCTGATGCAGGCAGAACCGTGATAACATCTGAACTGAAGGTGCTTTTCCAGGGCATGCTTGACAGATGTAGCAGAGGCCTTTTAGGATTTAGTACTGGAGCGTATCTATTACCCGTGCTGCAGCACACAGCTTGGCAGGAGCTGCCTGGTAATCTCCTGTGAATTCTGTCTGACTTATCAGAGCATCTTGAGAAGGTTCTTGCAGGATGGCGAACTGCCGCATCAACTTTGGAAGAGACAGTTCTGCGCACTTTGAACTCTTTTAACTCTTCACAGCCTGGTGCCTTTCTGCTGCATTCTCTTCTCCCTCCACCCAACCCTGTTCTCTCTCTCTCTCTCTGTCTCTCTCTCTCTCTCTCTCTGGATAGAGCAGTTATATTTCGATCCCTCGAGGTATGCCATTCCAAGGGACAGAATCTAATGCTTTCATATCGAAGAGAGTAGGAATAATTGCTTTAATGGTATGGCAGCCTGCCCGTTTCTCTGGCGGTACATAGCAAATGTGATCCGTGTGGTAGAGCTGTAGCTCCCAGTGGGCTGCAACTCCAGATGAAGCTCTGGGGGTTTAGGCGAGGGACAACGGCTCTCAGATGTGCATGTGGAAATGCTTTTTCAGATTCTCACATTTTGAATTTGCAAATGGATTTCTGAAAAGAACAGAAAAGGTGACGTTCTGTGGGTGATTGCTATTATTATTATTATTATTATTATTAATATTAAAAATATTCTTTCCATTGCAGATTTTGGTAATTTACAACAATTGTGTGAGCATCCTCCTCACTCTGTGTAAGAGTTAGTTTGTATCTGTTTTGTTGATGGTTTTAATTTTTGTGAACCGCCCGGACAGCTTCTGCTATTGGGCGGTATCTAAATGTAATAAATAAATAAATAAATAAATAGGTCCCATTGAATGTAGGATATGGTTTTCCAGGCATGCATTGCTGCTATAGAGCTTTTATTTATTTCTTAAACCTGGTCTCTATATTGCTCAGAAACAGGTCCTTGACAGCAACAGTGGAATTCTTGCTCACAGTAAAATCTCCCTGCATATAGTAAACTAGCACAGGAAAGAGAAAGATTTATCATAACCTTGATAGGCTAGCTTACTACATGCAATAAATTTTGTAAATTTGTTAACAATCCTCCTTTTGTTCTGCAGGCCTACAATGTAAAACGAGTTCACATGGGGGATACATTGAAAATATGATACCACATAATCTGAAGTGTGCATTGAGTTGGGCCAGCTGTTTTCTTTTTCGTAAATAAAAATTCATGCAAAGTGTAGTTCCAATTCGCATAATTCTGGCCATAATTTGTGTAATTTGTGTGGGTGCAAATTGCGCAAATTAAGCGTATTACAGCTGCAATTTGCATAAATTAAGCAAATTATGGCTGGAATTTTAAGATTTCAATTCTTTAATTATGGCTTCAATTTCTTGATTTGAGATTTCAATTTCTTAAATTAAGAAATTTAAGAAAACGAAAAACAAAAACAAGAACAGCCCCCAAATCCGTGAGCTGGATGCCATGGGGATGAGCTGCTGAAAGCTCAGCAAACTTCACCCCCCAGATAGATTCCTCTGACATCCCTAGATTTTCCATGTTGTATTTGCACCAGACATTTAGAAAGGGAAGAAGCAGTGTGAAGAATCCCCTTTACCTGACTGACGCCAAAGACTTTCACGGTGTGGATCATTCACCTTTCTCACATCGGTCATTTGGCATCCAAATATTCCCCCCCTCCAGAAACAAAACCACCCCCACCCCCACCCCCCAAAAAACTTTTGCAAAGCTTTCCTTCCTAGTTGTCTGGAAAGATGCTCAACTCACCACAGGTGAATTGCTATTATTTACATGCCAAAATGAGTTGCTCAGCTCAGTGATTAGAGGAATGCACTCTGCATCTGCTCTGGGGCACTTGCATTTCCCCCATCCATTCTCTGTTCCAGCATCGAGCCCTGGCACAAATTAAACCTGTCTGTCCTTTTTCAATTTTGTATTTGAGTGGGGGGAAAAAACAACGCAAAAGAAAAGGCAGGAGAAACTCACTAGAACCGATCACAAGCACAAAATTGTTTATATCCTAGATTAAAGTTTAATTTTAGAGTTTAGCTGTAGGGTTAGAATTAGCTTTTGAGTGTGAGTTGCATAGAAGTTGCTGTAATTTGTTTTAAGGAGAAAGTCTTCAGGCAGCTGTGCATAAAATGAGTAGGATTCCTTATTCCCACGGTTGATTGTTGAATGGAAGTGCAATTATATTTCCCCCCCCCCTTCCACCCAGAAGCGAATACTGAGCCAAAGATAATACCGTACATGCATATCAGCTTAGGGAACCTCTCTTGGAAATGTCTATTTATTGTTCACTGACTCCTCCTGATACAAAACCAGAGAAAAGACCCATGCAATATGGTGCATTAGCACTCTCTTTCGTTTGAATATTTTATCCATTTATTTAATTAATTCGGGAGCATTGTTCATCCTTACCACCTCTGAGCATTGAAATCGCACAATGCAATCAAATGGGCAAAACAAATCACCGGAGTGAAAGGATGGGATCTGTTAAAAATGTGGAGTGATAGGTACAAATGCCCACTTGAAATTCCCCACCCTGTTTCTTGGCAGATGTTGCGGGGGGGGGGGGGAGAACATTTCAATACTTTTCTTCAAGGGGAGGAAAAACTCTCCCAGTTTTTCCGGGGTGGGGCTGCAGTCTGCAGCAGGTTACAAGGATGAGGAGCTGGAGTGACTTCAGGGAGCTCTTCTCAGGGGGTCCTCTTTGGGGTATGGACCCCAAAAAGGTGCTTGGCCAGATCTTCCTTTGATTCCAGTCCTGGGGCAGTGCTATCTCCAGATTTTTTTTTGGGGGGGGGTCATGACCAAGATGACCTCAATGGGCCAACATCCTTGAGTGCCTCCATCTCTTCTTTGGCTTTTTGTGTAGCAGACGCTACTATGGGTTCTTTCCAGGGTTCCCCTGCCATCGGAGGTGCTGCAGGTGGGTCCCGGGGAGAGGGCCTTTTCAGGATTGTACCCCGACTCTGGAATGCTCTCCCTAGAGGTTCTGGCATCAGGAGACCCATTTATTTCACCAGGCTTTTAACTCTCCTTGTAATGCGGCTTGTGTTTTATGTCTTGTAGAGATTTGCTGCTTTTGAACTGCAATCCTTTACACACTTACCGGAGAGTAAGCCCCAGTTGAGCTCAATGGGGCTTTCTTTTCAATAGACATGCTAGGATTGTACTGTTGACCTATGGAGAAGTTTGATTCTATGTTTTTGTGCTTGTACATAATTTTGATCAGTGGAGTCTGGTGGTACCGATGTCAATGGGGTGGGGCATCCACTCCACGTTTCAGTCAGAACCGGTCAGAACTCTATAGGAGCTATCCAGAATGCTTCACACAGGAGCCAAATGGCAAGAAACATTCCCAAATGGCAGAAGAGAGGCATTTTACATTTCTGTGGGTTTTATTGTCATTTTTAAGAGGGTTCCTGGGAGCTCCCATCCACTTGGCAAATGAAATTGGTGTTTAGGCCCTGAGTTAGAACCATATTTGTAGCCTTATCACAATGATGCTTATCAGAGTGGTCAAAGCACACAGATCACAATGCAATCATGCATTTGCAGCATAATATTGGATATAGGTGGAGGTGTATGTACAAGTGGTACATAACATAATTTCCTTTTAATACTAGGGATGTTTAAGAAATATGTTCAGTTCACATTTTAATTAAATTCACAATTCCTGAACTGAAACATATAGTTTGCCACCGAAATCTGTACATTTCTCAAGTTTGTAATGCAGTCCCAAGAAGAAGAAAAATGCTCACAAAGAATGAGTACATTTGAAACTGTGGGCACAAAAACACTTATCTTTGTTTTTAAAGAAATGCAGACAAAACATGCTATTCAGTAAAAGCACTTTAAAAATTGTGTACATTTGAAAAAAAGGCACACAAAATGTATAAATTTTGGGGGAGGGAAGCATACAAAATAGTTATTATTTTGAGCGGGCATAAAAATGTACAGATTTTCACGTGAACTAAAAAAGCACGTTGCAATCCAACACATAACCAGGATGAAACAAATTTAGCATTGGTAAAATGTGAATCTGAGCGACGATTTGCTCAACCTGAATACTAATATTAGCACTAACAATACACATTTCTATATGGCGGTCCTGTAAGGTAGGCCAGCATTATTGACCCCATATTATACATTTAGGACTTAAGCTCAGAAACAACCTAAAGCCTCCTAAACAATTCATGACTGGGGTGAGGATCTCCCTGTGGCCCTCAGCTCCATCTCTTGACTACTGTATTATGTTAACATAAATCTCTATTTGCAAGGGGGAAAAATGAAGAAAACAAAGATATTCTGTCTAATTTTACACGAGTATGTGATTTGTCAGTGGCTAATTTTGGAGTCATCTTACTAAAATATATGTATATTTATATACTGGTAGGCATAGATAGATGCATTCACTGGCTATATGAAGCTTCAGCTCCACAGATTTTCCACGGGAAATGGCATGATGGGTGGGTGTGGAAAAGCTGACAAATTTATATGAGAAATGGTTGGGTGATATATATGGTACTCCCCAGCCCTGATTATTGATGCCAATCACATCTTTCCAACTGCTAGAAGAATTTAACAATCAATATCCTCAGAATATTCATTTAACCTATGAAGCAAAGGTGAACCTCTGCATCCCATTGTAGGATGTCATAGTGAAGAAGAAGAAGAAGAAGAAGAAGAAGAAGAAGAAGAGGCAGCGGCGGCGGGCCGGACTGATATATACGCACTAGCAAAGACCCAGCTTTGCATGGATTGGAATTGCCTGTAGATTGATACAGAGAAGCCTTCAAGCAAACTTACATAGTCAGAGTTGGTTCCATTGTTCCCACCCTGCCTGAGTAAAGGCATGCTTGTTGGCACCACTTGACACGGACCCTGCCATGGTCCACCCCTACAGCCACTTGATGGAGGGATCTGTCCACTCCATTCACCTTAGATAGAGCTGCCCCACAGCGGAGGGGAAGGGGCGGCCTATGTTTAGGACAGGGAAGGTGAGTACCATTTGGATATTCCACATCAGGTGCCAAAACATCTTGGGTCTCCTGTCAAGGCATTTGTGCTCCGATTGTCCCTTTCTCGGAGAACTTCTGTCCTTCATCCACCCCATCACTATCAGAGGCCTTGCATTAGTGCCACCTGATGTGGAAGTGGCAACATTGGACCTCTCCAGAGAGAGGTTCTGCTTAGTTCCCTTGTTACTAGGATTCAGACAGCCAATGGAAGCAATTCCCCCCCCCCCTCAGCTTAATTGCCATGTGGTGATGGATTTTTCCTGGTATGCGTGTATGTGCGCATCACGTGGGAGGGTAGGGTTAAACCTTCCCCTTCCCTGCTATGGTCCCCCTTGAAAATCATCCCTGCATGGCAATTAAACAGAGGAAAAAAACACCTTCCGTTAGACACTCAGGACACTGGAAAATATATTCAGGACCCATAGAATCCAGGCCTAGCAATGCCTCAGTATGAAAGCCACTGAGAACTTTCAGGATGATCAGGAACATAGGAAAGCACCTTATACCATATTTTACATTCCTTTGGAAGTCGTACGTATAGTTTGTCTGAGTGAGAACCTTGGGATTTGGTTCAATTTTTTTTTTAAAAAAAAACCTTTCAGGTGCAATTTGGCAACTCTAACATATCCTTCCATGCTCCTCTGCCTCCCGTTCTTGCAACTAGTTTGCATTTGCTCACATTTTCTCAAAGTATGCTCATGTCATTGACACGGAGGAGATTCTTCGCCGGTTGATTGCAGGCCGAGGCTTGCTGTTGTGTTTTTTGGCAGCCTGGTGGGCGTAGTTCAGGCCAGGTGGTGTGTGTGAGAAATAAGGATGTGCCGGTTATCTTGTTTTGACTTGCAGATCTGGTTCAGGTTGTGCTGAGCTGAGGCCCAATTCTGGAAGCCCGGAGATTGCCTGGATTAGAAACTGTAAAACAGGGATTCCCAAATTGGGATTTGAGACCTCCCAAGGGCTTACAAACCTGTGCCCTTGCCTTTCTCATTGTGAGGGACACTGTAGACTTGGCAGATTTCCCTCTCCTTCCTAAATGAGGGGGAGCATGAACTTTGCCCTTGCCTCTGAAAAACTCTTCCTGAACAAGGTGAAAAACAATGAACGCGAACGTGAAGAGCTAGTGTGGCACAGGGTCAAGCATGTCGTGCATGTCTAATAGGAGTCCCAGTTCAAATTCCCAGTTCAGCTGCCAAGATCATTGGGCAGCCTTGGGCTACAGATGTGCAAAAAGCTCTGAGAAATGTCACTTGTGTTATTAAGACTCTACTCACTCCCTTCAACATCCTTCAGAATGTTTAATGTTCTAAGAAACCACCAACTTTTGGAAACACAAAGCCATCAGGCAAGGTGTCAGATGCCAGTGTAGCCCAATATCTTCTGGGAAGCACCCACCCGCGGGGGGGGCACTCCTGCTCCGGTACCTGGAGCCCCTGATGTCATAGATGGATAGGGTATGGTTCTTCAAGGACCCTGGAAATTGTAGAGGAGAGTTCTAAGCAGAACTGGATCACCCCAAAAGAGGAGATGCATTACCAAAGAAGAGGTCAAAGGGGACATCTATTTGCATGAATTTGCATATGCTCATTCAGACATGATTATTATAATTTCAATAGAAATACTGCCTGTCAAACCATAGTGTGGATGATTATGATCAAGGGACTTGGATATACTAGGTATGGGCAAGTTGGGAACACCAGGGGTTATTTCCGGGGGACTCCGACTATGGCTCCCCACATGGCACCGAATAGATAGATACATGGTATCTGGAGGAGCTACAGAGCACCAAAAGTGTAAAAATTAGTTCATTTTTGAGCTAATTTCAACCTTTTAGGTCCCCCATAGTACTACAGAGCACTCAAAGGGCAATGAAAATCAAAATCAAATATAAAGCTTCAAAATAACCACTCAGGGTGTCATTTTGTACATTCTTCCTTTCTTTCCAATAAATAGTGCCTCTGAGCATATGAAGCATGTCTGTGAGTGTCCGGCAGCCACCTGAACCCTCAGCAAGCTGCCATTTTGCATAAAAATAGCAGCCTGGGTTTTCCAGAAATGCAATATTATATAAGCAGCCATAAAGGGGCCATTTACACAACAATCCAGGTGTAAATGGATGGTTTACGCCTGAAACGTTGCTTAAATGGCCCCTGTACAACTGCCATTTACGCAACACGGCCTTCCTGGAAACCCCAGAGCTGCTATTTTCATGCAAAATGGTAGCTCGCTAAGGGGATGGGCACCCCATGGTGCTCGCCGGGCACTCTCTGGGCTGTCAAGTGGCCGTTCGGTGAGCATGGGTAGAGGTGAGCCTGTCCATGCCTAAGAAAGAAGAGGAAAAGAGGAATGTTGATCGGAATTGGAATTGTGGTTGGGAAGAGAATTCCCGAGTCAAGTAACTCATTTCAGAGGGGTAGCACTTGAGAGGAATTGTTGTAATCACGTTGCCAGACTAAGCAACTCTCGGTCCAATCAAGCAGGGCTCTCACGTCCCGAGGAGCCGATTCTTCACCTTCGTCTTCGTTCGGGCACTCTGCTTTTTAGACACTGGTTGTCACCTGTTCTCAGTGCTCAACTGAAAAGGAACATCTGTATTAGGTTAGCCCAGCTAGTCGAAATGTTTAGTAGAACTATTTAATCAGAAAATCAATAGCAAGCACTTCTTGGCTGTTTTCTTCAACAGAGGACAAGAGGAAGTGAGGAGGAAGGCTTTTCCGCATGGAAAGGGGAAAAGAAAAGAAAGCATACTTGACAAAGTCCGACTTTGAAAAGGGAATGGAAAAGAATCAAGGGTAAGGCAAAGACGTGCTTTGCTGCCTACTGAGAATTGTGGGGTGTTCCATGGCTGATGTCACGGGGGCAATGTACCCCTATAAAGCAACTGTGACTAGGCCCTTGTTTAGTGGCCTATGCTTAGGTCTCGAACTTGATTTATGGCTGTCAGCTTCTCCCTCACTGTGTTCTGACAAGCTCTGCAGCCAGTAGCATAAACTTGTTCAAGCTTGAAGTGACATTTCTGTGCTGCTAGGGTTTCCCCTCCTCCCCCACGTTCCTCAGCCAAGAAACCCTTCCAGGCCTCCGGCCAGTCCTTCTGCGGGATGGAAAGAGCACACCTCAGCCTGGAACCTGGGCCTGCAAGATGGGCCCAGAGCCTCACTTCTGGGAGTGAACTGGGGTCATTTTGATGGGCACAGTTTAATCACCCATCTTGCCACAAGCTAATAGGGCTCCAACTGCCTGTTTAAAAGTAGCTCTAGGCAGCATCTATGGGCCCAGCCCCATTTTATCCTCCCCACCACCCTTAAGGGAGCTTAAATTGAGAGCTAGTGATTCAAGCCAGTGAGCATTATGGCTGGAGCGGGATTTGAACTCAGGGTCGCTTCCATACTAGCCTTTTCTCTGGCGTTGCCATCCATTGTTCACTTACTTTCTGTGGAGCTGTCTGGCTGTAGCTAGGTCAGGCTCTGCCCTGGGGCCAAATATGAGGTAAATCCATTTAGCAACATCAGCAGGCCGGCAAAAGGTCAGACCACTGATTTATTAGTCCAGCAAAAGGGCAGTCCAAAAGCAGGTCTCATCAGGGAGTGGGTGATCAGCAGCACAAGAGTTCAGTCCAATACGTTTCAAGGTACTGGGAGCTAAAATAAGGGTGTTGTTCCAGCAGGTAGCAGGTCTCAACTGAGGGCCTATAAAGCCCCGTTTCTCAGCAGCGAGCCATTAGTCTAAGCTTCAGAGCCTCCCTACTTCTGAGGAGACTGTTGCTCTTGAGTAGACATTCTCAAGAAACCCAGGTGTTTTGGGTCTTAGGGCCTGTGCTTCACTTCTGAGTAGCAGCCTATGCTTGCACCTTCTGACCTTGGCTGTTCCTCAGGCTGGGTGGTTGCTTAGCCTCCTCTTCTGACACCACATGTGAGTTCATCAGGGCACCTGCCCACGGTTTCCTCAGGGCCCATCACTATTGAGGCCCCAGCGTAGCTTCCCTACAGGTGCTGGAGAGGGCTTGGGGGGGGGGGTGTATAACGCTAGCCTCAGGGGGTTCCACATGGCCTTCAGGCTCGGCATACTCAGGTTCTTCGTCTGAAGAGTCGCCAGGTGCTGCATGCATACAAATGACACCAGCTGAAATTCCCCTATCAATACAACTGTTAAAGACAGAGGCACCTGGTCCTACTAGTTCTGACAGCTATGTGCTACCTACGTTAGCTGCATGTCACCCACGACTGGTTTAGAAAATGCTGAGTGAGATGGAAGCCATGGTCTGACTCAGCTCTTTATAGATTCATTCAGAATCTCCGTGGTTCATATTTGGCATGCTACACACAGTCGCCTAGGACGCAATCCTATGCATGTTTAGACAGAATAAAGTCCTACGACTCCCAGCATTCCCCTGTCCAGCATGGGAGTTGTGGGATGTTCGTCTGTCTAAACTTGCATAGGATTGCATCTTTACTGGCTTCCCCCCACCCCGCTGGTTGCCACTTACCCATACTGCACTCCTTTGTTGCATTATAGCATCCGAGAGTGCCAATGCTAGTTTTACTCTGGGATCCCTTCCCTGACATGAGAAAGATGAGGATGATGAAGACGATTCGGGCCTTCAGTTTCCAGAGATGCTGCTGAAGTATAATCATGCGCAAAAATATGGCATGCTAGACATGCAGCAGTTCAGACATATCAAGATGTGAAACCTGCCCCATAAAACTGACATGGTAGAAGAAGGAGCAGTTTTTAAAAGGCCATATTAAACTTTGTACAATGGGGAAGAGCGGCGTTGCTGTCCTCCTCTCCAGGCTTGTAAAACTGAGGCCTGGTGGCTGCAAATTGCAGTAAGCTTGCATTTTAATAACAGCAATGGCAAATGCCTGGAGCTCTGCTGTTTCGGCGGTTTGTGTCCAGACAAGCAGCAGCCGAGCCATGGAAGAGGGTGAGGTCTAGCACTCCATGGGCCTTGGAGATAGAAGGGGAGGGTTTGAAATGGATAAAACCAAAAGCCAGCATGGTGTCATGGTTAGAGTGTTGGACTGGGCCTTGGGAGACCCGGGTTCTAGTCTCCTCTCAGCCATAAAGCTCACTGGGTGACTCTGGACCATCATTGATGCTCAGCTGAACCTACCTCACAGGGTTGTTGTGAGGATAAAATGGGGAGGGGAACGATCATGTACCTTGGAGGAAAGACGAGATATAAATGTAACAAATAAGTAAATAATAATAAATAATAGCTCTCAGAAGCTCTGACAAGGCCAACCCCCCTCCCCATAAACATCTTCTAAATAAGTGACTTAAGGCCAAAAGAGCTGTTACTTTAAATCTTTATTTAAGCATCTACATCTCTCCCCCCCCCCCCCCAGTTTTACTCTAGAGGAGGTGCAGGGGGCTGATCCAGATCTTAAAAGATATCCCAGCATCTTGGTTCTCACTGCAGAGAATAACTAGGCTGACCATATGAAAAGGAGGACAGGGCTCATGTAACTTTAACAGTTGTAGAGAAAAGGGAATTTCAGCCAGTGTCATTTGTATGCAATTAGTTCCTGGTGATATTCCCTCTTCATCACAACAGTTAAAGTTGCAGGGGCCCTGCCCTTTTGACCAGATCCAAAAGAGGGCAGGTTTCCTTCAGCTTTAACAGTTGTGATGAAGAGGGAATATCACCAGGAACTAATTGCATACAAATGACACTGGCTGAAATTCCCTTTTCTCTACAGCTATTAAAGTTACATGAGCCCTGTCCTCCTTTTAATATGGTCAGCCTAGAATAACAGAGGCAGGAGCAGATGTGTTTCTTGTGAAACAACTGAGTAGAGTGTAGAGCATGTGTGGATTTTGTTTAATCCATTCTCTCTGTGTTTTGTGAATTGTCAGCTGTCTTTCCTTCTGGCCTATACTCTATGATGAAGGGTGACCATATGGAAAAGAGGACAGGGCTCCTGTATCTTTAACAGTTGTATTGAAATGGGAATTTCAGCCGGTGTCATTTGTATGCATGCAGCGCATGGTGAAATTCTCTCTTCATCATGACATTTAAAGCTGCAGGAGCCCTGCCCTCTTTTGTATCTGGTCAGGAGGGCAGAGCTCCTGCAGCTTTAACTGTCGTGATGAAGAGGGAATTTCACCAGGTGCTGCATGGAAACAATGACACCTGCTGAAATTCCTTTTTCTATACAAATATTAAAGATACAGGAGCCCCATCCTCCTCCTTAATATGGTTACCCTGTTTCATAGGATCTGTGTTTCCCCCCACCCCCCTTCCTATTTGGAAAAGTTTGCAAAAAAGTCTACTGCACTTTACATAGACTTTCACTGGCATGGAGTGTTTTGCGTATTTTCCCCATGGTCTGGTGGAGAAGGCTATCAATGGCTACTAGTCCTGATGGTTATGTGCTACTTGCAGTATCCGAGGCAGCAAGCCTGTGTGCACCAGTTGCTAGGGAACATGGGTGGGAGGGTACTGTTGCACTCATGTCCTGTTTGTGGGTTTCCCATGGGCAACTGGTTGGCCACTGTGTGAACAGAGTGCTGGGCTAGATGAACCCTTCGTCTGATCTAGCATGGCTCTTCTTATGTTCTTAATTGATGAGCAGGACACACACACAAAAGTGTTACAGAGCAAAGGCTGCTGGTGTATAAAAATGTTCTGGGTTGCTTTTTTTGCTGTTTTTTAAATTGTGTCAGCATATTGTTTAGTAACTTTTCATACAATGAAATTTGCGTACCATTCCACACATTAGAAAAACAGCCCACAAGTCCACTGAATTTGCATGACTGGGATTATGCTCATCCACTGCGGAACTGGCAGGTTGAATTCATAAAAACCCGAAGTTCTTTGCATCCATTTTGGATTTTTCCTTAGTAGAACGTGGCCTCTGAAAGAGAAAGGGCTGCAAATTCACTTTTTACACATTTAAAATAAAAAAATCTGGATCTTCAGGTGGAGGAGGCGGTGGGTGGCGGCAGAGCCTGGAATATCCCTGCAGGGGGCAGGCTGTCCCAGTCCGCCTGTGGCTACAACCTTGCAGGCTTTGCTCTATTGGTTCAGACAAGGCCTCCCCACTCTGCATTTATCAAGGTATCTGTCAACTGGAAGTAAGGAAAGGCATCCAGGGGCTCATAGGATAGTTCGGATTTCTGGATCCAAGCTCAGGGACAGCACTCTGACCTCGGACCCAGGAGTTTGAGCTCCCCACCTCTCCCTCTTGCAGCTGGCATGGAGGGAACTGCGCCAGCTGCTTCTCTGAGGTCACAAAGGTGTCCTCAGAAAGGAAATGAAGGGGAGGTTCTCTCCTGCCGCCTTACCTCCCTCTCTGCAGAACCCTAGCTAGATGGGCAAAAACGCTCATCTAGCAAAAATGCAGAATGGGAGAAGGTTAGAGGTGAAGACCATCTCCACGCTTCTTCTCCTTCTCCACATAGGAGTTCAGAGGCTAACAGGCATCCAGATAGCATTGCACCTTTATTCAAGGAAGCCCTTCTCTTCTTCAGCCATTTTACCCGAGGATGATCAGGGGTCTGGAAAGAAAGCCCTATGAGGAGAGACTGAAAGAACTGGGCGTCTTTAGCCTTGAGAAGAGAAGACTGAGGGGAGACATGATAGCACTCTTCAAATACTTGAAAGGTCATCACACACAGGAGGGCTGGGATCTCTTCTTGTTCATCCCAGAATGCAGGACACAGAATAATGGGCTCAAGTGACAGGAAGCCAGATTCCGGCTGGACATCAGGAAAAATTTCCTGACTGTTAGAGCAATATGACAATGGAGCCAATGTCATAGGGAGGTCGTGGGCTCTCCCACACTAGAGGCCTTCAAGAGGCAGCTGGACAACCATCTGTCAGGTATACTTTAAGGTGGATTCCTGCATTGAGCAGGGGCTTGGACTTGATGGCCTCATAGGTAAGTGTTCAGAGTGGTATAGTATTTCCCCCCACTCGATCATTTGACCCTCATGACAACACTGTGGAGTAGGACAGGGTGAGACTAGAGATAGTGACTGGCTTTTGGTCACCCGGTCAACTTCATGGCTTTGTGAGATTGGAAGCTGGGTCCCTGTAGCCCCCAACTGCTCTATGCTGTAACCAAGTGGGATTGCATTTCTTTCATCCTGAGAGCTGAATTCTGTTGGAGAAGCTCTTGGGGCTCACTCTTAAGTGGTGGGTGGAGTTGGAGATAAAATTGAATGGAGCTGAAGACAAAACAGATGGTGCCAAAGATACAAAATATATCAGCTTATTGCAGTTTCAAACTCTGGCCGTTTCTACACCAGCCTTTTCCCTCGGGATTGCCCCGGGTGCTCCCTGTGCATCCAAATGACACACAGGGATTCCTGGGGGCTGGAGGGATTGTCCCCCCTCCCTCTCTCACTCTACACCTGTATGGTGTTGAAAGGCCCCCTTACTACCAGAAACGAGGCCTTAGGAGAAGTATTTCAACCTTTTACAATGGGGGAAACCTGCCCAGAAACTGGGAAACCACCAAATGATCAATTGTTGCAGGAAAAGGGATGGGATCAAGGGAACCTCAGAGGGCCAGAGAGGGACTTCAGTAGGATCAGATTTGGGTCTTGGGGCTGAAGATCCCTAACCCTGGACTTCATGAATTAATGCAGACTCGATCCTCCAAGTCACTGGTTGCTGCAGGATGCGCAAGAGTTCATTACATCAGGAGATGGGGTAACTTGGACCAGATCTACACCAAGCAGGATATTGCACTATGAAAGCGGTATATGGTATGTATTAGGGTGACCAGATAAAATCCAGGTCAGGGCTCATGTAACTTTAACAGTTGTAGAGCAAAGGGAATTTCAGCCGGTGTCATTTGTATGCAATTAGTTCCTGGTGAAATTCCCTCTTCATCGCAATAGTTAAAGGTGCATGCACTATACTAGAGTGACCATATACAAAAGAAGGCAGGGCCCTTGCAACTTTAACTGTCGTGATGAAGAGGGAATTTCACCAGGAACTAATTGCATACAAATGATACTGGCTGAAATTCCCTTTTCTCTACAACTGTTAAAGTTACATGAGCCCTGACCTGGATTTTATCTGGTCACCCTAGTATGTGTCAATGGGCCCCAACAGTTGTCAGTGCATTTCAATACCACTATAAAGCAGTAGTGTGGCTCCTGCCTCTTATATACCACTTCATACCGCTATAACCTGCTTGGTGTAGATTGGGCCTGTGTGTCTTGTCTGTCTGTCTGCACCATAGTGCCAAGACTGTGAAACCTAAATATTTGGAAATGGAGCCATAATAAGCCTCTGGGTAATGATTTTGCACCTTCTTCCTCTCCTTGCCGCAATGGCGTTGCCACAATGGGCCCCAGTATGCATATCATATTCCCATTATGAATCCCAGCTAACCCTGGCAGAAGCCACACTTCTGCTATATAGCGGTATTGAAGGGCACTGACAACTGTTGGGGCCCATTGACACATGCCATGTACCGCTTTCATACTGCTTTCATGGTGCTTTATCCCGCGTGGTGTAGATTGGGCCTCGAACCAGATTTGGTGTTTGGGAGGGTGGAGGAGAAGACTATGACACTGGGATAATGCTCAGTAGCAGCTCTGCGTTCCTCATGTCTATTTCTATTCTGCCATAAATGGAAATGCAGTCAGAATGAATCTGATTGCCAGTAAGGGAGCTTGGAGAAATTATTTTCACCCTGTTGTTTCACTTCCAGTGTTCAGTCCACTTTCTAATGGCATGATATTGTATGTGCGCCTTCCCCTATATCACCAGTCACCAGGAATAGTTACAGCTGGGGAAAGTGAATTTTTGGGGTCGTTACACTGACATCGCAGGCTCTGCCTGGGTGCAGCAGTCCACTGCCAGCTGAGGAGGGGGCTGTGCAGAAAAATCTGTATCGCTGCATCAGATCCAGCCGTTTGGAGGCCTTTTGTTTGCAACCCTGGCTGGTAGCCAAGCTTGGAAATTTGCACTCCTGACCCCTTGATTAGTCAGATGTACATTAGCGGCAGCAGAAAAGAAAAAAAAAGAGGGGGGGGGGGAGGAAGAACCAGATAATTTTAAGCTTAACCATGTGGAAAGTTTCACATTCATTTTAAAATCAGGTTTAACCTCTAATGAAATTTGGATCCAGATAGTTGACCTTAAAAAATAAATGGATCTAGGAAAAGTGTTCAAGTTTTTGTGTTTGGACATGTGAGGCTAAAGACTCAAGGTGCATGGATACAGAAAGCTGCTTTTTACTGTAGAATCTATGGGCTTGTTCAGACAACTTGCTAAGCCATGGTCAAGCCGCTAACCTGTTCACAGCACATGTTTAAACTGTGGTTTACGTAGCCACCATGGTTAGGAATGGTTCACACGGCACGCTAAGTCATGGTTCACATGTCACTCTAAACCATAACGTTTAGCTCAATGCTTAACCACCGTGGCTTAATGTGTCCTCTGAACAGAGTCAATATGTTTCTGAGATTTGCTGGGCTCAGGCCCAGGAAGGAAATCTGGGGCTTCATAATCAGGGATGTCGTGAGAGCCTGGCTGGGTTCTGGAGTCCAACGGACTGTCCCGTGTCTGCTCCCTTGGACCCAGTTGGGCACTTGTGGGGCATTTGCCGGCCCATGGGTTAAGCACCCAGCAGCCGTCCGCCCTCATCCAGAGCCTCCATTGTGTGCGACAATGGAGGCTCCGGAAATTACGTCATTTCCCCATTGCCTAAATGTGGCCTTTATGTCAGACATTTACACAATGTGGAAATCATGTAATTTCCAGGCCTCCATTGTCACGTATGGGGGAATCCGGACGAGAGCGGGCAGGCTCGTTTGTGACGTTACACAATGCCACAAATTGGGGTGAATCGGGGTGGGTCGAGCATCCGACAAATCGGGCCTGGGTGAGTTTGTCCATCCCTATGGTAATATCCACCTCAAAGCATTGGGGAGCATGAAGAGCTCTCTACATTCTTTTCCAGCTGGGATTAAAATCTGAGCCAGGGAAGTCTTCCTTGCATACTCCTAACATGAAGGACTGCATCCCAGAAAACTGTTTAGGAGGGACCCCCCCCCCCCTGCCAAAACACACAGGGCATCCCCTTTCCCCTAAGGCCTCCTCCTGCAGATGGGCTTTTGTACCCCCTTTTTTTTGTGAGGGGGGGTGCAGCCTTGGAAGGCACCCCCTACGCAAGGAGATGGGTGTCTCCATTTATTTCCATAGTGTCTGCTTTCAGATTCTGCACCCAGAAAAAAAAAATGAGTCACTTTGGATTGGTTCAGAAATGTTCTGATTTTAGGGAAAATAGCGTAGCTCATTTTCAAACCAATCTGATGTAGTGCAGCCATCTCTACCTTATACTAAATCAGAGCAGCAGTCCAGCTCAGTTCATGGAAACAGGAGAAGCTGATAACACTTGTTCCTGGATTGTACTGCTTCACGCTACAACTTAATATTATCCCGCGTCTGTTTTAAAGCACTTGGACGTATGAAGCTAGAAAATAAAGGATGCTAGCCTAGAACTCATCTTCCGGATACCTAGTTTTCTATGAGCAAGGAGTTTCTTTTTAAGACGAAGGAGCATTGAGTCCGGTACTCCCTCTGATACCATTCAAGACTTCCTCACAATGTTACGTGGTTTTTGAAGGCTGATCCTGGTGCCATTTATTTTCTAACATGGGACTTGAACAGGTGCATGGAAATGTCCATGCAGACTGCCTGCACCAAGGGATGCCCAGAAAAAGTTGAGGCCTGGCGACAGAAGACGCTAGGAAAAGACATGAATAGACCAACCTGTGAAGTTTGGATTTCTCTGTTGCCTTTGCAACGGAGTCTTGGAAAAAGAGCCAACCACTCATTCGCAGAACAGAGCCATTCAGGGTCAAACTAGTCATTGCACTAAAAACACAGCTGCCTCTGAAAATGGCAGTTGCATATCTTCTAGTCCCCTGGCAATCTTCTAGTACAACTCAGTTAAGGGCTAATCTACACCTGCAGCCCTTTCGCAATGGAAAGAGACATGCTCTCACATGTTCCCTGCTTCTGCGATCACCCCTTACAGGGCATACATGACTGATCTGTACCACAATTTCAGGAGTGTTGTTGCAGGAGCATATGTCCTCCGTTACGGCATTTCTGCATGTGTGTTGGCAGAAGTGGGCGGGGCTGGGCAGATGGCTACGGGGCGCAGGATTTTTTTAATGACTTGTGAGGGATGCGCAGGAGCGCAGCAACACAAGAGGGGGAGAGGAACTCCATTGAATATGCGATGCCCATGTGCACACCCCTCACAGCTGATTGGCTGTTTGCTGAACCCGGAACTTGTGGCGAACAGCAACGACCTCGCAAAGGAGGGGGCACACTGCACATGTTCTTCGCAATGGAAGCAAGAGAGGGGGGAAAACCATGACAAAAGCAGTCAGGGATATTCCTGAATAAATGAGAGGTGGAGCCGAGATCACCTCGGGAGCAGGTGAACGTCATGTGCCCGTTAGTGACGACTGCGATACAATCCTCCAATAAATGGCTGGTGTAGACTCCCCCTAAGTCTCAATGTCATGACTTTTCATGTTAACGCCCCCCCCCCTCCCTTTGAATCAGTACCTAATTATGTCATGTGGGAGCAAAACACCAGGACATCAAGACAAGGGCTGGGTTGTACTAGATGTTCTGGTGGGGGAAGAGTGAAGAAATCACTTGGCTGCCATTTTGTGTAATGCCTCGTTTGGCCCTTCCTTTCCAGGGTGATCCCACCCATTGTTGCCAACAATTCCCTCTGTTAACAAAGGGAAATGAAAAACAGTCATATGTCTGCGGCAGCAATAGTGGTGGGGCGGGGGATGCACCTTGCCGACCTGCAGGAGGCTGAACGTCCTATCAAGTTGGTGAATTGCTGCTGTGATGTGCCGTGAAATATGGGCAAGGGGGATTTGACAAGCCTCTCTCTCTCTTTCTCTTTTAAAGAGCAGCTTTGAGAGGGAATCTAGCGATGGGAAGAAGCGAAACCAAGTGAGCCTGAAACAAGGGAATAACAACAAAACAGAAAGCCCAGCATGCGTCCGTTGCCTGGGGCAAGCTACAGATGATGGATAAAGTGACAGACGCAAGCCTCCCCTCGTTTCCATTTTAATC
This sequence comes from Anniella stebbinsi, assembly GCA_029215795.1. Taxonomy (NCBI): domain Eukaryota; kingdom Metazoa; phylum Chordata; class Lepidosauria; order Squamata; family Anniellidae; genus Anniella; species Anniella stebbinsi. The sequence continues at coordinate 266,341,107 of JARDYH010000003.1, read as the reverse complement.
TCTGTCGACTAATTGTCATCAATATCATCAGGGTCAGTAGACCACTGGTGCGGCTCTTACAACCTTCAGCGCGGGCAGAATCTCTCTCCATAACGATATATGGGAGGGGGGGGGGAATAATTTTACATACAATAGATTCGGAGTCACCAACATACATGTCAAATATAGCTAAGGAGATATGGACTGTATAAATGGTATGAAATTTCCGATATAGAATATAGTTTTAGTAAAGTTATAATATCAAGTATTTTAAAAAGTAATAAGGGGAATAAGCTTCACTCCACTGTACGTATTTTTTGTTATTTATTTTATTTTTTGGGGGGGAGGGAAGGGGGTATACCATATCATAATAGATTACATTACACTATGTTATAATGTTTATTTTAAAAAATCAATATAGTCAGGGTCAGTAGGTCAGTACAACCTTCAGCACGGACAGAATCTCTCTCCTGCTAAGACCCCCCCCCCTACCCCCACCCCAAGAGAGTTTACCCTTGTGCTTGCCTGCCCTGTGGTCCAGAATATATCAGATGGAGGAAGGGACATTGTTTGTCTGGAAGGTTTAAGAGCTTTTCTCCTCCAATTGCCTACTTTTTCCACCCTCGGCTCTTTCCCCAAATTCAGAACTGCCTCTACATTCTATAGGCATTCAGGATGCAATCCTGAGCAAGTTCAGACAGAAAAAAAGGCCTACAACCTCCCAGGATAGCCCAGCCACTGAGGCCTGCTTGGCACCAACTTTGCCATCCTTTCTGTGGCCAAGTTAAGACTTCTCTCCCAAGCATTTGAGGGCATGCGAAGGAGCTTTTAATGCCAGTTGTTTAATTCGGTGCTGGCATTTTATTGTGAATGGGTTATTAAATAGTTGTAAATGTGTGTATGTTAAAGATTTTATGTTATAGACATATATTTATTATGTTGTATTGTGGGTTTTAGGTTTTGTGAACTGCACAGAAGCCTTTTCTACACCATAGCGAGGTGTAGAGGGCTCAGGGCAGGGGTTCCTGGAAGTAGCCACTACCGGGATCGGCCTGCCCAATTTACAAAGAAATGTGACAGCCCAGGCTTCTCCCGAGCCGTCGCAATTCGCAGCGGCCATTTTTTTTAAAAAAAAGATCCACGGAGAGAGCACGAACACTCCTCTGCAAAAGTAAGTATCCGGCCCCCCTCCCCCCATGCACGATCCGGACCTCCTCCCCCAGCCATCCTGGGGATGGCAATTTTGCTTGCCGCCACCTCCTGATGGCCATGGAGCTGTGCGGTGCAGCTCCGTGGCCATCAGTGCAGCTGCGCTTACTCGCAAGTAAGTGCGGCTGCACCAGGGCAGCTGGCCACATTTTCTCGCGGTCCCAGGAGACCGTGGAAGTATCGGGATTTTCCTGGTTCCTGAGAACCAGGAAAAATCCCGTGCCCCCCACCCCCGCTACTCCCCTCGCGGCTCTGGTCAGCCAGGGCTTGGTGCAGGCTGCAATTCACAGGAGCAGTGAACCAGTGGAGACCAGTGTAACCCCTATGGGGTAGATGGTTTAGTCCGTTGGGCGGGGCCCTCACTCAAAGGGAAGGCTAGAGAAGATACAACTAAAAAAGAGAATCAGTTGTTCCGTTGAAAGCTGAATGTTGGAAGATTGCTGTTGAATTGTGGGTTCTTATCGCCTTGTATAAGGGCTAATACTTTGAACTACAATGTTGAGTTACTGATTGGGGCTTGCCCTGTGAGATTAAAGTTAAGAAAAATCTACAAAAGGGACTTCCGAAATCCTCAGCGCCTGGAGGTACAGAACCATGTGGGACTGGGTTACAAGCAAGAGATCCGTATTTTTTGTTTGTTTGGACATAGAAGGTGAAATCGTGGCCTGTTTCTGTAAATTGATGTTTACTAAAGACATATTTTGTTCAAGTGACTTTTTTTTGAAAGTTTATTCTAATTAAGCCCCATAGAACCCACACGAGTAGAAGTTATACCAGCACAATAGCGGGCGCAGAAGACAGCTCCGTGAGATTCTCATTTTCATCATATTGTTTATGTAAGTCCCATTAAGCCCCATAATTTTGTGCTATTTGTGGTAAATACCACCACGGTTTTGTGCAAATAAAGATTTGCGCAAAATTGAGAGAAACTGAAAACAAAACAAAACAAACCTCCCCCCCCCCCCCGAATGCCTGCCAGATGGTTCAACTTGGTAAGCGCCAAGTCAGGCCAGCTGGTGGGCAGTCGAAGCGGTGTCCAGGGGCCTGAGCTGAGCAAAGGTCGTCGAGATCCCCCCCACCCATCAGAATCCTCTGACATCCCTAGTGGGGCACAACAATGTAAACTCAAAACTAAAATGTTGCACTCTCAAAACTTTTAAGATTACAAAAAAAAGTAAAGTTTTGAAATACAAAACAGCCAGCCTAGAAAAAGGCTTACAAACCACAGCAATAAAGAATAAAATTACCAGCATATCTAATAAAACCACGTCAATTAAAAGCCACTTGGAAGAGCTAGGTCTTCAAAGCCTTTGAGAGCACCAAGTCTGATATAGCCAGCTGTAAATCCTTGGGCAGGGAGTTCCATAGTGTAGGTTCTTGGATGACCATGGGAGGTAACCAACACTGGCGGTCAACCAGCATGAATCGCATTGGTGGGAACAACCACTAGCACAACAGGAAGTAAGCCCTTCATTGTTAGGTTGACTTGTCCCACACTGGTTTGAGCTTGGTTCTGGTTGTGCTATCAAGTGCGCTCATACCTGTTAGCACAAGGATGGCGTTGGATACTGCCCGATGTGTTCTACTTAACAGAGGACGGACCTGTATTTCAAGGTCTTTCCAGCCCAGCTCTAGTTTAAAAATGGAAGGACCACAAAAAGGGAGAGGAGGGGGCTTGAAGTTGCCCATCAGCACTTAGCACCTGGATGGCAGGCTGGGCAGGCACAAAGGTTACCTGGTCAGGTCTTCTCTGGCACAGTGACCTATCTTGTTGTATTTCTGTTTAAATCATAGTCACTCTTTCCACATGTGCGTGGATACGTACAAATTGGAATGTGCAAATTTCATGCAAATTAGCATCTTGTTTTGCTTTTTTTTTTTTTTTTTTTTGCACTGATGCATAAGTGGCCACCCGAGTAGTAGATTCAGTGAACACAGCTTTGTCTATAGGTCTTCAAGTCCAGTGCAGGCTTTGATTTAACTGAAGAGAGTTTTAAATGGGGCCTACACTTGACTTCAGTCTTTTTCATTCTCTGCAGGGCTGGCATCAGGAGGAGGCATTACTGATGGCGCCTGGTGACGCCCATGCCTTCTCCCTTTAGGTGGCAGTGTGGATTGGGCCCAGATGATTAGGGCAAATGAATTAGCAGCAGCAGCAGCAGCAGCTAGGATGATAATGATGATGATGATGATGGCACTAAAGTGGCAAACTACAAAATACAGATCTAAGACAAAAACTCAATTAAAAGATAAGATAAAAACGAAAACAAATGAAAAACACAGCAGTTAAAAGAAATAGTACCCAGTGTTGAGGTAAAATTTCTCAACAGATGAATAGAAATGTACTGGACAGTTGCAGAGTGTCCAGAGGACTGATTATTGCACCTGGTTGTCAATTAGCAGGGGAGTGTTTTTTCTATCTACTTCTTTTAAAGGTTAAAGAGATAGTGGTTCCCCCCCCCCCCCCTTCCTGGAGTTTTTTCTATATTTTGTGCATAGTCATTGTCCATTCCAATGTGTATATATATATGTATATGTCTCGTAGTAATTTGATGCTGGTGTTAGATGGTTGACGGTGATGATGTGATGTAATGTGGATTTTCCTGGTAACCTGTGTTATATTGATGACCAAAACTGCTGTAAATATATTGAAGGAAATACTGAATCTCAGTAAAGCTTTTACTGAAGAGAACCGTGGGTGTGTGAGTATTTTTTCCTTGCATGGATTTCTGGAGCATGCTTACTCTGTGGAAAGTGAACCGGGATCACTAAATTCCCGGACATCCAGCCCATTCAAACCCTCTTCAGCAACAACCAGCTTATATGCCTGAATAAAAACATATTTGCTTGCTGCCTGAAAGATACCTGAGAAAGGGCCAGCCTAGCCATCCTCTTCAGGGACTTTCAGAGCCTGGGAGTGGCTCCTGAGAACCACTGTTAAAGTTCCATGAGCCCTGACCTGGATTTTATCTGGTCACCATATGCAGGAAGTCAGCCTTTTACCCACTACCAGGCTCTGGCCAAAGGAGAGAAAGTCAGCTGTCCAAGACAGATCAAGCAACAAGCCTCTTGAAAAGCAATAGGGCAGCCTAAACTTGTCTTCTTTACTGATTGACTAGGCTGACCAGATAAAATCCAGGTCAGGGCTCCTGTAACTTTAACAGTTGTAGAGAAAAGGGAATTTCAGCCAGTGTCATTTGTCTGCAATTAGTTCCTGGTGAAATTCCCTCTTCATCACAACAGTTAAAGGTGCATGCACTATATTAGAGTGACCATATACAAAAGAAGGCAGAGCCCCTGCAACTTGAACTGTTGTGATGAAGAGGGAATTTCACCAGGAACTAATTGCATACAAATGACACTGGCTGAAATTCCCTTTTCTCTACAACTGTTAAAGTTACATGAGCCCTGACCTGGATTTTATCTGGTCACCCTACTGTAAGCCGCTCCAGGAGCCCTTTTGGCTGAGGTGCGGGATAAAAATGCTACAAATAAATATAATAGTAATAATAATAATAATAATAATAATTAATAATAATAATAATGGAAACATAACTGATCACGCTGCCCCTGAAACTCTGATGGATCTAGGATTGAAAAATGTTAAGGGAAGCATTTTGCATTCAGGGATGCACAGGGATAGGCTGACCATATGAAAAGGAGGACAGGGCTCATGTATCTTTAACAGATATAGAGAAAAGGGAATTTCAGCCAGTGTCATTTGTATGCAATTAGTTCCTGGTGAAATTCCCTCTTTATCACAACAGTTAAAGTTGCAGGCACTATACTAGAGTGACCATATACAAAAGAAGGAAGGGCCCCTGCAACTTTAACTGTTGTGATGAAGAGGGAATTTCACCAGGGACTAATTGCATACAAATGACACTGGCTGAAATTCCCTTTTCTCTACAACTGTTAAAGCTACATGAGCCCTGCCCTCCTTTTCATATGGTAAGCCTACACAGGGATGGGATTCTTAAATCTGGCTGGCTTTATAATAGGGATGGAAGAACCAGAAGTGTTCAAGTTCACCGAAATTTTCAGCACTTCACTTTCAGGTTTGGTTCAGCTCAAGTCCCATTTTCGTTCATGATGCTTTTGAGTCATTGGAATTGGGAAAGTATGCCTTTCAAATGGGAAATGTGCCAATTTTTGTGTGCATTGTTTAGCACATTGTTATACGCATTTTTCAAAAGTGCACATTTCCCCACCATTGACTAAAGCGTGGAAATATCTGGTTTTTTTTTAAAATGTGCATTTCAAAGTGCGGTTTTTTTTAAAAAAACAATTTTTTTGAATGCAATTGCAAGTTGTGCACATTTTTAAAAAAATCACTCTCCTGTTGGTGTTCACGTCCAGGATTGTGAATGGGCAAAGGTCAGATGATTTGCAAACTGAAACAAAATTCTCGCACATCCCTACTTTTTTTTTTTAAAGTTGTTTATCATTTTTTAAGAAGAGGACCCAATGCCTATTCCCTGACCCAATCTTTTGGAGCATGCAGGGTTCTCTGTTCGGCCGCACAACAGGTAGAGGTGGGCGATTGGTGTAGTGGGGAGAATTCTGTAGCAAGCCTTTCTGTTGCTGTGATTGTGTATGCATGTGAGTGTGGGCCTGTGGATTCTTCTTGATCTCACAGCGGCTTTCGAAGCCATTGACCATGGTCTCCTCCTGGGACGATTGTCTGAGTTGGAAGTGGGAGGCACTGCATTGCATGGTTTCCCTCCTACTTGGAGGGTTGTCTCCAGAAGGTGGTGCTTGGGGAACATTGCTTGTCCCTGTGGACTCTCCAGCATGGGGTTCTGCAGGGATTGGTTGTGTCCCCCCATGCCAATCAACATCTACATGAAACTGTTGAGTACAGTCATCCAGAGTTTTGCAGTGCAGTATCATCAGTATGTTGTATTTCTCTTTTTGATCTTCAGCAGATGAGGCTGTAGATGTGCTAGATCAGTGCCTGGTTGCAAGAATGGACTGGATGAGGGCTAATAAACTGAAACTCAATCCAGACAAGACTGAGATGCTGTTAGTGGGTAGTTCTTCTGAGCAGATCGAGGATTCTCAGACTGTTCTGGGTGGGGTTGTACCTCCACCCCCCAAAGGAAGCGGTTTAGGTTTCCTCGGTAGCATGTAGTGCCTTTTACCAACTTCAGTTGGTGGCCCAGCTACATCCCTATCTGGACAGGGATAACCTGGCTTCAGTTGTCTGTGCTCTGGTAACCTACAAGTTAGATTACTGCAACACACTCTATGGGGGTCTACATTTGAAGACAGTTTAGAAGCTGCAGGTTGTGCAAAATGTAGCAGCCAGATTGATAACAGGGACCAGAAGGTTTGAACATATAACACCAATTCTGGCTCATTTGCACAGGCTGCCTGTATGTTTCCGAGCCCGATTCAAAGTGCTGGTTTTAAACGATAAAGGCTTATATGGCTCAGGATTGCCCTACCTGATAGAACGCCTCTCCTGGCATGAATCTACCCATACAGTACACTTAGGATCAGAAGGTGCCAACAAAGGAGAGTGCCTTCTCGGTGGTGGCCCCCAATTTTGGAATGATCTTCACGATGAGGCCTACCTGGCACCAACATTGTTATATTTTCAGTGCCAGGTTAAGACCCCTCTCTTCTTTTAGGCATTTGGCAGCATAGGCCCTGTTGTTTAAAATTGTTTTAGATAGATTTTTGCCTGTGCTTTCTTTCTATGCGTTAGTATGTAAATGTTTTTTACACTTTGTATAATGTATTTTTTTAAAAAAAGTCTTTGTAAACTGTCCAGAGAGCTTTGTCTATTGGGCAGTATAGAAATGTACTGAATGAATGAATGGTAACTGTAAAAAAAAAGTATGTGCAATATCTAAAAGCAATATAAGGTCACCTAACTCAACAATTTCACTTAACGGAGAGACAGTGACACACAGTAGATTGTGTTGGATTTAGGCAGGGGAAACTCAAGTCTTTGTTCAGGCCTAAAGTTTAATGGGTGAAGTCACCACTTCTCAAACTACTCTGCAGGCTGTTGTGTGGATAAAATTGAGCAACCCCAATATATGCTGACAAGATTCCAGATATGGCGTGAGTGTAGGAGGGTGTTACATGTTAACTTTTGCACACTTTGTCCACCCTGCTTGAATATAGCATTAATGAAACGGCAGCTCTTTTTGGAATCTCAATACCCTTGCATTTAATAAAAAGAAAATGAAAGGAAACGAGAGGGAGGACCCCCCCCCCCCGAGTACAGAAAATGCCGTTAAGTAAAAGCGTTACTTGGGAAACTTCTATACACTTGCAACAAGCAGTTTATAATGAAAATGCTTCTTCAAGCAGAACTGTAGCGTTGCAGCTGCAAAGCTATATAATACAATAAACTATCCTATTAAATCTAAAGAGTTTGATTTAATAAGACAGGGCTTGTATATCAAATAAATGCCAAGTGATTATTAAGAATCTTTTTATACTGAGGATTAACAACTATTTCATGTGGTTGTTGCCACCTTATTACACCTGAATAAAAATGCAAGGGTGACAAGTGGGATGGAACAAAAAAAGGTAAAAAACAAAACCTCCAAACTCCGATGGGGTGGGGGGAAGATGTTACAAATGGATGGTTAAAAGCTGCAGGAGCATTGAAAGGGATCCTTTCAAATATTGTATTAAAAAGGGAAGGAATAACAAAGGCAATTTGGCAGGTTGTGTAACTGAAGCAGGAATCTTTTTAAAAACACAGTCTCAACAGATGTGGCGGGAAGCAAATCTGTCGCACAACAATAGTCAGTTAAAACTCCCTGCACCTTTGCTGACGCTTTAGTGAATTGTTATTTGGGGATGATTCATAAAGTCTGTCATGCATCAGGAGCAGGAGGAAAGTTGTGACAGGGAGGAGCTCCTTGGCCATTGGCCTCAGAAAAAACTGTGGGAGTTGAACCAAGAGCTCCGGGAACCAGGAAGTGTTTTCCCCTGGTCCAGTCGTCTCTGGAGCTGCTGATGAGAGGGGGAAATTTGGGGGGCTTTCAAGCTGAGATATCTGCACAGCAGCTTGGAATCTTCTTAGCTGATGAATCAGGGGACAGTGGAAGGATATTCCTAAGGCACTGAATGCTATAAAGCTCAGCTGTTGCTTCAGTTTGAGCAACTTGGAACAGGTCTTATATCAGGTCAGACTCTTAATCCATGCAACTCAGTATTGTCTACTTCATGAGATATAAACCTCCAGCCTGCAGGCCAATTTGGTCCACCAGTCCAGCTTATTATTATTATTATTATTGTTATTTACATTTACATACCGCCCCATAGCCGAAGCTCTCTGGGCAGTTTACTAGGCTGACCAGATAAAATCCAGGTCAGGGCTCATGTAACTTTAACAGTTGTAGAGAAAAGGGAATTTCAGCCAGTGTCATTTGTATGCAATTAGTTCCTAGTGAAATTCCCTCTTCATCACAACAGTTAAAGTTGCAGGGGCCCTGCCTTCTTTTGTATATGGTCACTCTAGTATAGTGCCTGTAACTTTAACTGTTGTGATGAAGACGGAATTTCACCAGGAACTAATTGCATACAAATGACACTGGCTGAAATTCCCTTTTCTCTACAACTGTTAAAGTTACATGAGCCCTGACCTGGATTTTATCTGGTCAGCCTAAGTTTACTTATCTGGCCCATAGGCCTTCAGGTGTAGGATGACCATATGGAAAGGAGGACAGAGCTCCTATAACTTGAACAGTTGCACAGAAAAGGGAATTTCAGCAGGTGTCATTTGTACGCATGCAGCACCTGGCGAGATCCCCTCTTCATCACAACAGTTAAAGCTGCAGGAGCCCTGCCTTCTTGACAAGATACAAAAGAGGGCAGGGCTCCTGCAGCTTTAACTGTTGTGATGAAGAGGGAATTTTACCAGGTACTGCATGCATACAAGTGACATCTGCTGAAATTCACTTTTCTATGCAACTGTTAAAGATATAGGAGCACTGTCCTCTTTTTCATATGGTCACTCTACTCAGGTGGGGCCCCTGAGTGACTGAGGTGGGAGAGCGACTGAGTGCCCTGTGCCTGGATGGTGCTCTGGGAGCTGGCTGAGTCCTGAGGTCAGGTTTCAGCTGACTTCTTGAAGTATTGGCTGAATGGGCTTCACTAATCCTTCCCTTTCCCAGAGTGAGGACAGGAAGGGCTGAGTGAAGGTCACGGCATACTCAACTGGCAAGGTAAAGGATGGGCCAACCTGGTTCTCTGGCCAAAGAACCATCAGGAAATGCTCCATCAGGGGCTTCAGCTAGAGACTCGAGTCTAGACTCCAGCCCGTGACATCATGGGCCAGCCCCTGTGACACTGTCTGGCCAATGGGAGCTATCGAGTGAGAATCCATCCCCCAGACTGATTTTGGTTCCCCACCCACTGGCCTACTCTGACTTGTAGTGGTTCTTCAAGGTTGCAGGCAGGTTTTCCCCCATCACCTGTTCCCTGTTCCTTTGAACTGGAGGTGCCAGGATTGAACTTGGGACCTTATGCATGCAATACACATGTTCATATATGGTCACGGCTCACCTCCTTGCTGAGAAGCATCAACATGTTCTCCCACAACACTGAAGAATAGGGCCCTTTTTAGCAGTAATAGAATCATAGAATAGTAGAGTTGGAAGGGGTCTTTAAGGCCATTGAATCCAACCCTCTGCTCAGTGCAGGAATCCACCTTAAAGCATCCCTGACAGATGGATGTCCAGCTGCCTCTTGAAGGCCTCTAGTGTAAGAAAGCCCATGACCTCCCTAGGTCATTGGTTCCATTGTCATGCTGCTCTGATGGTCAGGAAGTTTTTCCTGATGTCCAGTCGGAATCTGGCTTCCTGTAACTTGAGCCCATTATTCCACATCCTGCACTCTGGGTTGATCGAGAAGAGATCCTGGCCTTCCTGTGTATGACAAACTTTCAAGTACTTGAAGAGGGCTATCATGTCTCCCCTCAGTCTTCTCTTCTCCAGGCTAAACATGCCCAGTTCTTTCATTCTTTCCTCATAGGGCTTTGTTTCCAGACCCCTGATCATCCTCATTGCCCTCCTCTAAACTCCCTCCAGCTTGTCTGCATCCTTCTTGTAGTGTGGTGCCCAGAACTGGAAGCAATACTCAAGACAAGGCCTAAACAGTGCTGAATAGAGGGGAACCAGTACCTCGCGCTATTCAGTGTCTCCTTCCCTGCCTTCCCACCTTGAGCTCTGTGCACCTGAGAGTCGGTCAAAATGGGAGCAAACTGGGAGAAAGGTGGTTGTGGTTGAAAAGCCATTGGAAAGTCCGGCATGCTGTATGGACAGACATATCGGGCACAACCATGTGCTTCATGGTCCCATACTTTGATTGTAGGAGACGTGCTTGTGGATCAGAGCCAACTTTGTCACATGCATGAAGTGGTCGCAAAAGTGACTATATATTAGGGCTGTGAACAGCCCCCCAATCTGGTCTGGATCTGGATGATCCAGAACCGGATCTGGATCCGGATCTGGGTCTCCGGATTAAGATCTGGAGACCCTCCTTTTCTCCATAGACTTGCAAATCTATAGGGAAAAGGACTCACCGCCCTCCCCCCACTCTCCCTTCTTACCTGCTGCCTCCTCCTTGTCGCCACCATCCGCTGGCTGCCGTCCGTTGGCTGCTGGCTGCTGGCTGCTGTCCACTGGTTGCCATCCGCTGGCTACTGTCCACTGGCTGCCATCCACTGGCTGCCATCTGCTGGCCGCCGCTCCTTCCGCTCTACTGAGAACCAGGCCGCGAGGCCTGGTTCTCAGTAGAGCGAAAGCAGCGGTGGCCAGCAGATGGCAGTGGCGGGTGGTGACAATGAGGCAGCAGGTAAGTAGGGAGAGTGGGGGGAGGGCAGTGAGTCTAATTGACTCACTGCCAGTCTGGCATCTCTGGGTGCCGGCTACGCAGCAGGCACCCAGGGACCTGGAAGGCCAGTGGGCCCCAGATCTCTGGATCGATCCAGAATGACCCGATCCGGTCCAGAACGAGACAGACCTCCCCTGATCCGGTTCTGATCCAGATCCAGGAAGTCCGGATCACCCTGTTCCGATCCGGATTTGGGATCCGTATCCAAATCTGTTCACAGCCCTACTATATATACAACCAGAATACTAAGAGAAAGGGAAAATATGTGTGTTTCATTTTCAAACCAAACCAAACCAAACCAAATCAAACCAAAAAACAAATGCTAAAAAGCCAAGCAGAGCAAGAGACAGTAGGAGGTGTGTCACAAATAAATACAAGACACAATCCAATGAATAATAAAAAGATCGAATCAGGGTGGGTGTGACCAATTTCTGGTGATAAATGGCTTGACGACCTCAACAGTAAATAAGCATCATTGTCCTAGCTCCATGGAACTCCCTTTGTAAGAAATGGCATTTTCTGATAAAAGGCAATTTATTTATTTATTTATTTATTGCATTTTTATACTGCCCCATAGCCGAAGCTCTTTGGGCGGTTCACAAAAATTAAAACCATTAAATCATTTTAAAAATATAAAACAAGCCACAACCTAAAAACACAAAATAACATACAATATAAAAACACAACCAGAATAAAACCAAGCAGCAGGAATTAATACAGATTAAAATACAAATTTAAAACAGCAAGGATTAAAATTGAGTTAATTTAACTGTTAAAATACTGGGAGAATAAAAAGGTCTTCACCTGGCGACGAAAAGAGTACAAAGTAGGTGCCAGGCGAACCTCTCTGGGGAGCTCATTCCACAGCCGGGGTGCCACAGCAGAGAAAGCCCTCCTCCTAGTGGCCACCTGCCTCACTTCCTTTGGCAGGGGCTCACGGAGAAGGACCCCTGTAGATGAAATTAGGGTCTGGGCAGGTACATATGGGAGGAGGCTCCGATCGGAAAGCTGTCGCACGTGATCAGTACTGGCCCAGGCATTTTACTCTCCGAAGTGGAGCCCAATTGCCCTTCCTAAACCAGAGCTTTAAAAATTCTTGCTGCACCCACCCAACCCTGTCCCACCACCGGAAGCAGGTCACTTTGACTTGCTTGCTAGGGATGTGTAAATCAGCAACACTCCAGTATGTTGAGATTATCCAAATTCTACGTTGATGCTCATTCCGATTTGCATCCAAACTAATTGCGGGCTTTTCTTTTTCTTTTTGCATGAAAATCCATGTGTATTTTCATTCACATCCCCCCCCACCGCCCGATGTATGCATCAATTGTGTGCACTTTCATTGATTAACATGTTTGTGTGAGTTTTTCAAAACTTTGCATTTTTAATGTACATTTTTCAAATGAGCACGTTTTTGAGCAACTTCTCTTGGTCATTTTTCTGTGAAGCTGAAGCTCAGAAATGTCCAGAATAAACGTGAGATTAAAACAGTCGGAATGTGGGAGAAACCAAAAGTGATGGATTCGTTTGTCTAGAAACAGGGCTTTGAACGTTTGCTTATCTCTCAAAAATTTGGGTTTGAAACTCGGTTTACATGATTGTGTTGCTGAATAACGGTTGCCAATTATGGCATGATCTCCCTGACGAGGCCCGCCTAGCACCAACATTGTTATCTTTTCAGCGCCAGGTCAAGACCTTCCTCTTTTCCCAGGCATTTAACAACATATGCTGATTTTTTAATTGACCCCAGAACTATATTTAGGCCTGGCTAAGAGTTCACATTTATGCTTTTATAGTTTTAAATTTTGTATGTTGATTTTTAATGTCCAAAGTTTTCATTTTTGTAAACTGCCCAGACAGCTTCTGCAATATGGTGGTATATAAATGCAATAATAATAATAATAACAATAATAATAATAATAATAATAATAATAATAATAATAATAATATGAGATGTCGGACCTGGCCATGGTGACACATGCCTTAGTTACATCCCATTTGGATTACTGTAATAAGTTCTACGTGGGGCTGCCTTTGAAGAGTGTTTGGAAACTTCAACTGGTTCAAAGAGCTGCAGCCAGATTGTTGACCTGGGCTGGCTACAGGGAGCACACAACTCCCCTGTTAAAACAGCTCTACTGGTTTGTTTCCGGGCACAATTCAAAGTGCTGGTTATCACCTATAAAGCCCTATACGGCTTGGGTCCAGGTTATCTGAAAGACCATATTCTCCCATATGAGCCCGCCTGTGCTCTGAGATTTTCTGGGGAGGCCCTTCTCTCAGTCCCACCAACATCCCAGGCATGCCTGGTGGGTATGCGAGAGAGGGCCTTCTCTGTGGCTGCTCCAAGGCTCTGGAACTCCCTTCCTAAGGAAGCCAGACTGGCTCCCTCTGTGCTGCACTTCCGGAGGCAGGCAAAAACTTTATTCCAGCAGGCTTTTTGAAATACTCTGGACCTATGTTGATGTATGGTTTTGTTTTGTTTTTAAAATTTGTTACTGCTTTTAAATTTTTTAAATGTTTTAATTTTACCGTAGGTTCAATTCCTTTTTAACTTTTGTAAGCTTATATTTATATGTTTTAATTGTACATGTATAAACTTTGTGAACCGCTTTGAGTCCCAGTCCTGGGGAAAAGGTGGGACATAAATAAATATCATCATCTTATTTTTCTGGAGCTGAGAAATTAGCTAAAACGAGTCACTCATATATCCCTACTTACTGCATGACAGGACTGTCCCTACAGGAGGAGATGAGGTTCTGGTCCTAACACAACTCTCAAGAACCTGTACTGCTACAGGTATGTCATGAATAGGAATGGGTGAGAATTTTGTTTCTGTTCATTTTTATAAGAATTTTTCAAAATTTGCAAATATCTTCACGTTCAAGATGGAAAGAATTTGAGACTAAAATAACCTGAATGTGGGAGAAACCAATAATAATGGACTTGTCCATTATTATTATTATTATTATTATTAATCTCTTTCTCGCTCGTGGCGGTTTTTCTAGACGGACATGATGGGTTTTGCCAAGTCATGCTGTCTTTTATTGATTCAGAAATTTTCTGATGATCAAGCATATTCTAATTATGACTGCTTTCTGGATGTTGGTGTGGATGTATTTTGGTAGGCCCAGTTTCTGGAGGTTTTCTGTATAGTTTTTTGACATGATGCCGGTGACTGATGAGACTAATGGAATAATTGTGACCTTTTCCTGTAGCCATAATACTTTGACTTCCATGGCCAGTGGTGTATATATTTCTCTCTTTCTTCTTCCTTTTCAACAACATTTTTGACATTCGGTATTGCTATGTCGATGAGGTATGCATGTTTTTCTTTTTTGTCTATGACCGTTATGTCTGGTCAGTTGCAGGGTATTGTCTTGTCGGTATGAATTGTTCTGTCCCAGTATATTTTATGATCTGCATTTTCCAAGATTGTTTTGGGTGAGTATGTATAGTATGGTGTAGGTTGTTTGATAAGGTTGAATTTGATGGCCAGTTGGTGAATTATTTTTGCAGCTGTATTGTAGTATTTTTATCGCACACCTCAGCCAAAATAGGCTCCCGGAGCAGCTTACAATCAATCAGTTAAGAAGACAGTCCCTGCCCTCAAGCTCACATTCTAAAAAAGACACGACACACAAGGAAAAGGGGATGGGGAGGGAAGAGGGAGAAAAGAAAAAGTAATTAAGGAGACTGTTCAGCAGGGCTGGTGGGAAGGCCCTGCTCCGCATTCTCATCTCCCAAAGGAGGGGCAGACCAACAGCTCCTTCTTCTTCCCCACAGGGTCATAATGTCCATTAGTCCTGTGTGTGTGTGTGGGGGGGGGGGATGGAGTCCAACTGGAGCAGGCCCTGATGGTCTCTCTGCCTGGCCCTGTCTCCCATGCTGCTTCTTCCCCACAGAAGCAAGATGTCCGTTAGCCCTGTGAGGTGATGATCCAACTGGAGCGCTTGACGATATTTCAGTCTGATTTCAAATAAAAATGCATTTAAATTTTATTTATAATTTTTATTATTACAAATCCAAAATCATCTATTACACTATTTGGCTTTTACTGCCATCACCACCACATCCAATATAGAAAGAACTAAGAAAACTCTTAGAAAACTATGATCTTTTTTTAAAAAAAAAATGTATTTTCCCCCTTGAATTTGGCTTCCCACTTTATGTGGCCCCTGAGGTGACCACCTAGTTAGCCTATATGGATGGCCAGCCCCTGTAGATAGATAGATAGATAGACAGTCAGACAGACAGACAGATAGATAACACACACACAGCCAGATCAGCAGTACATATTATAATATCTGATTTATTCAGATTAGTTAACATGCTTGACTTTGGCTGAGGGACAGCATAACACCACCAGCCAAGAGTTTCCCGGAGTTTATTTTCCCAGTACCAGAAAGAAACAGTTTATCACACAGTCAACAAACCAGTTCTGCCAGTTTCTGTCTTCAGCAGGAGCTAGGCTGACCATATGTAGGCTGACCAGATAAAATCCAGGTCAGGGCTCATGTAACTTTAACAGTTGTAGAGCAAAGGGAATTTCAGCCGGCGTCATTTGTACACAATTAGTTCCTGGTGAAATTCCCTCTTCATCACAACAGTTAAAGGTGCAGGCACTATACTAGAGTGACCATATACAAAAGAAGGCAGGGCCTCTGCAACTTTAACAGTTGTGATGAAGATGGAATTTCACCAGGAACTAATTGCATACAAATGACACCGGCTGAAATTTCCTTTTCTCTACAACTGTTAAAGTTACATGAGCCCTGACCTGGATTTTATCTGGTCACCCTAACCATATGGAAGGAGGACAGGGCTCATGTAACTTTAACAGTTGTAGAGAAAAGGCAATTTCAGCCGGCGTCATTTGTATGCAATTCATACCTGGTGAAATTCCCTCTTCATTACAACAGTTAAAGCTGCAGGGGTCCTGCCCTCCTTTTCATATGGTCAGCCTAGCAGGAGCCGGACTTTTGTACTATTGCAATGCATTCAATGTGAGGCTGCCTTTGAAAACTGTTTGGAGACATCGGCTCGTACAGAATGCTGTGGCCAGACTGTTGACTTGGGCTGGTTACAGGGAGCACATGACTCCCTTGTTACATCAGCTTCACTGCCTTCCAGTCTGTTTCCAGGCATAATTTGAAAGGATTGTGATGGCCTGGGAACAGGCTGCTTGAAAGACCACTTTCATCCGTATGAGCCTGCTTGGGTTTTAAGATCTTTGAGGGAGGACCCTTTCTAGTACCATCAACATCAGAGGCACAGTTGGTGGGGATGCAAGACAGGGCCTTCTCGGTGGCTGCTCCCAGGCTTTGGAACTCCCTGCTGAGGGAGGCTAGGTTGGCTCCCTCTCTGCTGCCCTCCCAAGGTGGCGTGCAACATCAAAATGTTTATAATAAAATTCATAATAAAAAGCCCAATATGATAATAAAAACAGCAAAAGTTTCTCAAAACAACGAATGCCAGCATAAGACAGAACTGTCAACACAATTACAGACCGATAAAGCATAACAAGTATTAGTGCAGCTGGAGCAGTGCAGGCATTATCTGATCAGGCTGCCTTGCTCCCAGCAACACTGGGGTGGCCACATTCTGCACCAGCTGAAGTTCCTGGACCATCTTCAAGGGCAAAGCCTTACAGTAGTCCAGCCTGGCTACCCTGTCTCTTCTGAGCTTAGCTGCAATTCTCATAGAAGCGGTGGGGGAATGCACTTCCCGAGCAATGATATTACGCTGAAGATAGCTCACAGCAATATACTGATGCTGGGAAAATCCATTTGCTCCCAGCTACTGTGAGGATTGCAGATTAGGGATGTTGGAGGAATCCATCCAGGGGGTGAAGCTCGCTGAGATTTCATCAGCTTGGCCCCCCGGACTTTGGCTCATATTCCTGCAAGCTGGCCTGTCTGGAACTGCACCGAGTTGATCAAGTTGGCGGAAATTTTAAAATTGTGTAAATTGCAATTTGCACAAATTGTGCAAACCTTGGCTGTAATTTGCATAAATTATGCAGCTGAAATTTGTGTGAATTGCTATTTGCACAAATCCCAGGCAGTCCCCTGGGAAAGAAGTTCCTGGATTTCGGGAAGAAACTCATGGCTCAGCTTGCAACTGCAAGCCAAGTTGGGGGCAATGCGGAAATTCAGCGAGTCCAAGAAGAGCCAGTTTTCCCAGTGATAAGTTCAGAGGGGACATGGAAACTTGAGGGATGTGTGTGGCAGACTGGTAGGTGACATCATTGTCCCTGCTAATCAGAAAGTCCTGGCATTCCGGCCCTGGCCTACTACACCACTGGTTGTTGGTACCAGTTTTTCCTGAATAAGGTAGCTTCTGGAAGTTACTCTGACTACTGCTGCTTCTTGGCCTTAGGGCAAAGCAAGTGGGAAGGTCATCTCACACAGGCCTTTTCTACACCAGCCTTTTATTCCGGAATTGTCCTCGGGTTGTCCTTGTACACCGAAATGATGCACAGGGACTCCCGGGGGTCATAGGGGATGGGCACAGGTTTTCCCCAGGATAAAGAATCCTGGGGAAAACCTGATTTTTCCCGCAGAATGTCCCGAGACCACAGAAGTAAGCAAGCACCAGAAACGGGCATGGAGCTGCACTGCGTGACTCCGTGCCCATCAGCGGAGGGGAGGAAGCATGTCCTCCATCACTAGGATGGTGGGGGGCCGGGGGGGTGGCCCCCGATTTCAGGGAGATTTTTTTAAAAAACACCCTTACCTTTTCGCTGGAGCACAAGTGCGCTCTACCGGACCTTTCTTTAAAAAAATGGCGGGCGCGACAGCACGATGTCCTGGGAGGAAGCTGAGACGTTGCACTTCCTGGTTAAGAAACAGGAGGATGATTCTGGAAGCAGGTACGTCCGGAATCGTCCCCCCTTCCTCCCTCTACACCTGTAAGTGTAGAAAGGCCACAGTGATCACTCTCCACCAACCTCACAGAAGTAAACAAGGAAATACCCTTGGAGTGAGCTGATTCCACTCTGGCAGAACTCCAGCGTCAGTTATGGAAGTGCGCCAATGAAAAACTCAAATGTATGTCCAGGTGTTCTCGTCACACAGAATTTTAATCATGTGAGGGGAAATTGGGGACATCCGAACTAGCTCTGTCCCTTATGTTCCATTCGTCATGCCTGCCATTCTACCCACAGCATGTTATAGAGCAAACCTTTGCTGTGGGGAACCTGCTCTATTCTAACTGCATGAAGAGAAGAACACCTGAATAGGGATTAATTATGGACACAATCTGGGCAAAGTGAAGCACTTTTCAGTCCCATTGATTTCAATGGGAAAGAGGAAGTCAGTGGAATATATTGCACGATCCTGTACACTTTTGCTCAGAAGTAAATCCTTCAGAGTTCAGTAGGATTTACTCCCCAGTAAGTGCATTTAGGATTGCAGCCCTAAAGATGCTTCATTTTAATTGGATCGTGGCCTGTTGTCATCGTTTTAATTCACTAGGCGATCTGACCTACTCTAGCCCATGCCATAGCCTCTAAAAACAGTGCTGTGTGGTGGTGTTATAGCAAACATTATAACTAAGGTCATTTGAGGCAATAAAAACAAATAAATAAATAACAGAAATGCAGCTGTGTCAAAAAAAAAAAAAAAAAAAAGCCCCAACAGAGATTAACCTTAAACTCTATTTCTGGCCTGCAAGAGGTGGAAGAAATGTTGCAGCCAGCAAGCAAAAAATGCAGGCTTGACAAATGAGTCCATTTACAGTCCAGATTTGGGCTACCTTGTCCTTAGTCACCAATGACATCCAATTTGTCCCTCCACCATATATATAAATAAATAAATAAATCCCTAGCCCTTACATTAGGGTGACCAGATAAAATCCAGGTCAGGGCTCATGTCACTTTAACAGTTGTAGAGAAAAGGGAATTTCAGCCAGGGTCATTTGTATGCAATTAGTTCCTGGTGAAATTCCCTCTTCATCACAACAGTTAAAGTTGCAGGGACCCTGCCTTCTTTTGTATATGGCCATTCTAGTATAGTGCATGCACCTTTAACTGTTGTGATGAAGAGGTAATTTCACCAGGAACTAATTGCAGACAAATGACACTGGCTGAAATTCCCTTTTCTCTACAACTGTTAAAGTTACATGAGTCCTGACCTGGATTTTATCTGGTCACCCTACCTTACATCTTTGTTACTTTAGGCCTCAGGTTAAGACTTGTAGTCTCCCATAAATTTGACCCTTACAGGTTCCGTCTGTTTCCAGAATAGCTTCCTATTTAGAAGAAAACCAAACAAAAGTACATATTTACCTCTCTATCTATCTATCTATCTATCTATCTATCTATCTAATCTTCTATCTATCTATCTATCTATCTATCTATCTATCTATCTATTATCTATCATCTATCTGTCTCTGTATCTATCATCTATCTCTCTATCTCTCTATCTCTCTATCTCTCTATCTCTCTATTTCTCTATCTTCTATCTCTCTATCTTCTATTTATCTATCATCTATCTATCTATCTATCTATCTATCTATCTATCTAATCTTCTATCTATCATCTATCTATCTATCTATCTATCTATCTATCTATCTATCATCTATCTATCTCTGTACCTATCATCTATCTCTCTATCTCTCTATTTCTCTATCTTCTATCTCTCTATCTTCTATTTATCTATCATCTATCTATCTATCTATCTATCTAATCTTCTATCTATCATCTATCTATCTATCTATCTATCTATCATCTATCTATCTCTGTACCTATCATCTATCTCTCTATCTCTCTATTTCTCTATCTTCTATCTCTCTATCTTCTATTTATCTATCATCTATCTATCTATCTATCTATCTAATCTTCTATCTATCATCTATCTATCTATCTATCTATCTATCTATCTATCATCTATCTATCTCTGTACCTATCATCTATCTCTCTATCTCTCTATTTCTCTATCTTCTATCTCTCTATCTTCTATCTATCTATCTATCTATCTATCTATCTATCTATCTATCTATCTTTTATCTACCACTCTATGTACAGGTGATATAGCTAGAGATACCAAAATCCCTCTTCAATAAAAAAAGGCCTACATTTACAGATGCTAATTCTGCTCTCTGTGTATGTTTGTCAGAAACAGGTTAGGGCACTTTGAGAACAAAAGCAAGCAGGGGAGAAGCAAAGAGCTATAAAAAGTGTGTACATACACACACACACACACACACACACACAGTATTTTACTGGCCACCGCACTATCTCTGTGGGTATATACTATACAGGGACATCTGTCAGCGTTAATCAATACACGGGGTGTTAGTCATGGATGATAAATTTGAAAGGGATTATAACAGTAAACAGTGATCAATAGAGACTTTGCTGGAGGAGACACGGAGGAAGAAACTACCTTAAAAATGTTACAAGGTTAATAAAACAGGGTGGTCAGTTTTAAACAACAACAACAACAACAAAAACCTCCAGCAAGACCCGCTTATTTCTCAGTCCCGTCTGCAAGGGGAAGAAAGGAAGGAGACAGGAGCAAGGAGGAGGAAAACAAAAACAACCCCCTCCCCCCCAAAAAACCAGACCCAGCAATTTTCGCGAAGCAATTGTTACTAAAAGGGCACATTATTAATTTAGAGCATATCTGCTGATCCCTCTGTTTGGAAGTCACATTCTCCATTAGCACTGAGTGGGAGATGGTTTGCTGGCTATGAGCTAGCATTGTCAAGCCCCCTGAGACTCACATTTGCCCTTTTTGTTTTTAGTTTAACAGTTTCCCCTTCTGCCTGTCCCTGAGTCCTCACCATGGGCCCATGACTGATCAGGACACTCCAAACAGTGACACACTGCCCTGAAAAGAAATTCATCCAGCGATGCCAAGTTTTGAAAACTAAAAATAAAAACGCAGGGAGTTGTTCCCACCGCTCACCCATAGTTGACTAGAACGATCTGTCTTGTCACCACGGGGTCAGAGGTTCGCGCACGCGTATACCTTGGGCTCGGATGCTGACGCTTGCACGCAGATTCCTTTAAAAAGCATGTAGTTAATTTAAAATATTTTTTTCTCATATAAAAAGGGAAAGCCAGATCTAGTGTTTCTCCCATCCCTCTAGAACCCTCTTGGATCACAATCTCTCTCCAAGATCTTTGGAGTTACAGCTCAGGGATATATATATATATATATATATATATATATATATCTCCTGCTGACCTTTCCGCGTCCTTTCTGCCACAGTGTATAAACCATAAGCAGATATATGAAGGCAATTTTTAGTGGTGCCACTTGTAACTGAGTGATTGCACACACTTTACGTCGCTGGCCTGCCAACCTTCCAACCTTTTTGAAGATCTCTATTTCTCTTCAAGGGACTGCAACAGAGGTGAAAGTAAGTTTAACTGCTTCGAGACTCCAAGGGATGCAAAGACCGCGACAGGACGGAGAGATGCAGGAAGGGGGATGGGAGGAGAGGGGAGGCAAAGGCCCCGGAGACCCCCCAAAAATGGGGTGGAGCACCTTTCAACGTTTTGGTGTGATGGACAAGGGGGCAGAATATTTCTACCGAGCTCCTTTTGGGGAAGGAAATGTGTCAGAGTATGCCAACCTCACCCTACAACAAATGATTAAAATTGACACAGAATCAGTGGCTAGAATTACCAGGTGCAAGAGAGGATAAAGCTCCTGTACCTTTACTAGGAGGAGATTTTGGCAGGTGCCGTTTATCAAGGGGGAAAGAAAATTGAAGTACCTCTTCCTATAACCCTAAAAAGTACAGGAGCCCTACCTTCTTTTCTTTCTTTTTTTTTTTTTTTTGCATCTGATCAACAGCAGTATGCTAGTAGCTGCACAGAAACAAGGAAAGGCACCGTTTCTTTCTAGCAGGCTCACCGTCTCTTGTAGCTGGATAAAATGGGAAAGGAGAACGACATTTACAGCAAAGATTGGCATTGAGTCCAGGTAGTTCAGAAGCAGATAAGCGGTTGGCCAAACAAGACATGGTACTAAACATTGATTGATTTTATTTACGCTCCAAGGAACCCAAGGTGGCATACATAATCCTCCTCCTCTCCATTTTATCCTCACAATAACAACCCTGTGAGGTAGGTTGGGTTGAGAGTCTGTGACTGGCCCCAAATCACTCAGTGGACTTCCATGGCCAGGTGGGGACTAGAACCCAGTTCTCCTGACTCCCAGTCCAGCACTCTAGCCACTACACCACACTGGCTCTCTTTATCAAATATATACAGATTTTTTTTCAAAAAAAACCACACAGTTGGGGTAGAGAGTGCTTTTCATTGGGTTCACAGTGCATGGGGAAGGGAATTGGACCCTTTCCTCTCCCACCATGACCCCAATGAAAAATGCTAAATCATTACTAGATTTGGAAGGCAAGTTCTCAATGGGAACTTCCCTTTCAGGGGCTAATATCAATTTAAGGGATTCGATTTCCATTGGGATCCCTGTGGGAGAGGAAAGTGTTAAATCTTCCTCCCTGTGTGCTGCAGACCCATTGAAAATTGTCCCTCTTCTTCTTCTTCTTCTTCTTCTTCTTCTTCTTCTTCTTCTTCTTTCTTCCTCTTCCTCTTCCTCTTCCTCTTCCTCTTCCTCTTCCTCTTCCTCTTCCTCTTCCTCTTCCTCTTCCTCTTCCTCTTCCTCTTCCTCTTCTTCTTCTTCTTCTTCTTCTTCTTCTTCTTCTTCTTCTTCAGAAACAGACCCAAAACCTGATCTGGTTGTTAAAAGTATTGAACATCAAGTCTACTTTGGTCCTGAGATTCTTCAAGGGAGCCATCCCTCAAGCATGTTTTGTGGACTTCCCTAGTTTCTGAGACCTGCATTAAGTTTTTCTTTCCTCTTTGCTCCTCCCACACTTTTGGCTCCATAGCTCAGGACCACCTTGCCTCCTAATGTCTATTTCCTTCCCTATCACAACACACAGAGACATGAACAAGAGGGCAAAGATGTTTCTCCATTCCCTCTTGCCCTCTTGGCTTTTCCTAGCTCTCAAAGCCCATCTCCTTAATCAATCACAGCACCCAGTTTCTCCCACCCCTCTCCTCCCTCCTTGCCTCCTGCCTCCCTAGCCCAATATTTTCCCACTCATTTTGCTGCTCATTGACTCTCCCATTCCTAGCCCCTTGCAGACATTCTGTGACATCACCGGAGGCCATCCAATGGCTGACATTGGCTCCCAGAGAGGCCATGATCATGGTGTAGTCAGTTTGTATCTATAAAATATGAAGACTCTCAGTGCTGGGAGATCCTCCACCTTGCAAGGGACTCTCTCCACTCATGTTGCTGATGTATTCCAAAGCCATCAGTTTCCTGCCTTGTACACAGCAAGCCTTGATTCTTCTTAAATCTCTAGATACCCTTATTGGAAGGTTGTTTCGAGTCAGACTTGATGTGTTCAGTTGTGCAGCAAATTCAGCAGGCGATAGGGACTGAAGGTTTCATAAATGAAAGGTCCCCGAGAAGAACAAAGAGGGCCCTGCTGTGATAAGTATCGATCCAAGGAAATCGGCTGTTGTGTGCGCCGCATACGTGTAAAGCTCCTCCAATGCATGGGAAGCAATGCCTGGTTGATTTTAGTAGTACTTTATTCCAATCTTTGAGTCCAACATAGTTCTGCTCCATCTAATATTCAGCTGCTTGCAATACAGAACCAAGCCCAGTCTATCAGAGTGGAGAGAGGCTGTAGGTTGGAAGGCAGATGGACAGACCCAAATTCATTCCCTGGCATCTTTACTTGAAAGATCGTGGTTGGGAAACATGCTTGCCCGGAACGGCTGAAAGCTGCTGTGCTTGTCAGAACTATGGGTGGGTGTAGATGCATTGGAAGCTGGTGGTTCTGATGTCAGCGGGTCGAGGAACCTGCTATGGGTCAGCTCTCTAACGAAGCTATCCAAGGTGCTGAATCTAGTCTGGGGATTTGATTCAGCAACTTGGAGAGCTCCTTTAGAGTTCTAACTACTTCTGATCGAAGCCTGGAGTGGATTCTCTGCCCCACTGACATCAGAGCCAACAGCCTCCACTGTGCAAACGTCCTCTTGAAATGATCCACCCCATTTGTCTGCAGAGAAACTGGGGGGGTGGGGGTGTTCTCTCATTTTCTCCAGTGGGAGGAGAAATTCTCATAGGTAGGAGAGATGTGGAACTAGCGCTGTACCAAAATCGGTCCTCCATTCCCTGAAAGTTGTCTTCCCCTATCAAAGAGGCTCCCATTTTCTGCCTCATTTTCAAGGCATTTTATAATTTCTTTTGAATTTCTTTCAAACTTACTTAATTACTACAAGGTGGCTGATGGTGTTGTGTGCATTTGTGCTCTCTCTCTCTCTCTCTCTCTCTCTTACATGTCTCTCCATCGTTCTGCAGCCTTCCAGGCTGCTTGTGCTTTCCTGAGCCGAGAAAAGCCATATAGGAGTAATCACCTCACGGCGTCTACATTTTAGGGATGGGCAAACCCACCCAGGTCCAATTTACAGCTCAGAGAGCACCTGAAAATGTCACGACCCTGTCTGCCCTCGTCCAGAGCAACAAAGGAGGCTCCGGAAATTACGTAATTACCCTGCTGTGCAAACCGGGGAAATGCGCCCTATCCGGAGCCTCCATTGTTGCGCACAATGGATGCTCTGGAAATTGCGCATTTCTTCCTTTGCATAAGTAGGCCTTTATGGCTGCCATTTAATGAAGGGGAAATCACGCGGGGGATGGCTGCCAAGGGCTCGTCGGGCTGCGTGGGCATTCAGACGCTCAAACCTGGTCAGGCTCCTGCAGCATCCCCTGCTTCCTTTGGGCATTAACCAAAGTGCAGGAAGCCAAGGAGAGTACAGGCTGCCGGAGATATTGCACAAGGAAAGACAGGACATTCACATGCATTCCTCGGCCGCCTCAGAATCAAGGTAAGCACAAGAACTCTGAACTCGACCCAAGAGAATTTCTCTGAAATTTTCTCCTCCTTGGAATTTCTGTTTGAAAGCAATTCCTCTTCTGTCCAACTGAATGGGAATGGTTGGGAAAAAAAAATGGACGCTATTTTCAACCCAGCACCTGTCGGAGCACACGATACCTGGCTATCTGGACCAGTGGTTCAAGTTAGTATATGGCAGTTCCCTATTTTTAGGGATGGTTCATGCTGAACTACTTCCAGTGCCGTGTTTCCCTGGGCTGCTCCACACTAGTGCAGGCAGTCATGGTGACAGTCCCCGAAGCCATGCCTTCAAGGAGGGTCCAAAAATCCAGGCAGCTCTGTTGGTCCATATCAACCAATCCATTCTAGCCATTTTCATCTCCATCAGGAGCAGGTGATTTGTCAAGCTAATGGGATGTTGTGACATCAGCAACCAGTAGGCCAATCCTCTTCCACTGCTTAATTGTACATATCCGGGCCATTGTGACATCAGTTAAAGAAACAGAGTTACACAGACCCCGTCCCAAAAACAGGTGGGAGGCCGTAAGTGCAAAACAAAAGGAAGTGTATCTTGAGCCCTTAATAGTTGGGCCCGATTATAACTCCTCTGTAAGCATTACGTTAACGCTATTGGCTGGAATAGATTACTATACATCATATAGGACTGCCAAGTTTGTCAAACGGGCTCTGGAGAAACGGAAGTCACTGGCTGCCATAAAAGACTAAACTTATCAATATAATATGACATGTTAGCAAATATTGTCGAAGATTACAAAATGTTTTTAACTTGCTCTTGTTAGCCATTTTGCGAACACTTTGTATTTTGGTATTCCCTCTGGCTGAGAGGAGTATTTTACTGCATTTCTGTATGCACATGGCCTGACTGGCTATAAGCAATAAACTGTTGTTGTAGGCAAACCAGTTGAGAACAGGAAACAGGGATTCCTAGAGCCCCAAGGTGACTGTCTGGTGGTCCCCAGATGGCCACGCCCCCTTTATCTTGACCACCAATCATTTGGTGGTGCCCCCTTCTAAAATACTGGTGCTTAAGCTACAATGGGCCTGTTCAGACAACACACTAAGCCATGGTTAGTCTGCTAACCCTTTTGCAACAAATGGTTAGTGAGCATGTTTAAATTGTGGTTATGTAGCCACCATGGTTAGGAATGGTTCACACAACATGCTAAGTCATGGTTCACATGACACACTAAGCCATAATGTTTAAATGCTTAACCACCATAGTTTAGCGTGTCGTCTGAACAGGTTCAATATAATGGTATTTTTTTTTTGTATTTTCACCCTTGAACCCTTTTCCTTTGACCCATCCCATCACTTGAATGTGGCCTCTGAGAGCTTCTCAGAAACTAAATTCACCCCTTAGGCTGAAAGAGTTTTCCCACTCCTGATATTCATTCATTCAGATAGGTTTCACTGCTGTGAAGAACAACTTTTGTTCCCTTTTCCGTTGGCAAAAGAGCTCATAATGACCCCACTTTCTCCCTCCAAAGGTATGACATTTAAATTTAGTTCTTTTCAGATGTCACCCTGTTAAGCTATTGTTTTACAACAAGAGTAAAAGGTAGTGGGTTCAGCCTTCTGCGGTCTCAAACCGTTCTTCGTATGAACAGTTGTTTTTGTTCCCTTGGGAAATATGCTATTTGTCCCCTCCATTTCTTTTCTTCTTATTTTAGTTTTTTACCTCAGAGGTAGCAATCCCACTGCTATTAGCAAGATGTCTATTATAGTGTCATTAAAAAAGCCATAGTCAGAGCATGGAATGACTCACATCATGGAGGAGTTAATAATTCACTGTAATAAAAGTATAAAGTTTTATGATAAACCACTCTCAGGGGAGTTAAATATAATCCTTAGTGGGTCACACACTGACTACAAAGCTTACATTTGTAATAGTAATTTGAATTTACTACATCACCTTTCGTTTTTAAGCGTTTGTGTGTCATTAGACCTTATAAATTGATTTATATGTTCAACTCCAGTATAATTCCACATAAAGGTATAATAAATTTTATGGCTTGGAGATATGGCATCTAAAACATTTTTTGGGGGAAATAATTTTATGAAACTAACTTAATTGGTGGTGATGGACAGAGGCAAAGATGCCGCAACCCACAATGACTCTCGGAGTCTTGGCTGGTTAATTCAAATCAACATGGGTTCCTCAATTTGCAGGGCCAAGTCTTTTGTATATCTCCTCTCGCTCCATTTTCTCCCCTGGTTTTCTTTCTCTCAAAATTCTGCCTTCAGCCTCTTTCAGTGTGTTATATTTCTCTACATACTGAATCTTTCATCTTCCTTTTCATAAGTACCGTGATTCCCTTGGCCTATACATCCTTCCTAGGAACATGCTATTTGTCCCTCCACTGCTCTGCCCAACACACATTTTGCCTTCTTGCCTATCCTACTTCTCTTTAAAAACCCAGCACTGTAGCCAATTACAGCCAGAGATCCTTGGGATCAGAGCAGCTCAGCCAATGACCAGGTTCACGTGACAAGGCTCGGCCAGCATGGGTTGTTTAACCCATGATGAGCTGTGGCATGTTCCGTGTGTGTGTGGAAGCCATTTTGAATAGGCAACTCGTGATTGGGAGGTAGCGGTGTGTGGTACGAACCCAACCATTTTTGGTTATTTGAGGGTTAAACAACCTTCACATAACCCTCAATTAGTAGTAGAGTTATACAAGAGTTGTTTAACCCTTGAATAATCCATGATAGCCTGGTTTGCATAATATGCCATGACCCCCATTCACATACTGGAAATGGTGAACACACACAGTGTGGCTCATTGTAGGTTAAATAACCCTCAGTGGGCTGGCTGTGTCACGCAAACGAGCCCAATGTCTGTCTCACTCTTCTCTTCACCACCAAATCCTTCAGTACAACCTAGATTAAACATAGAGGGCAAATTGAAAATGGAGAAGGCAGGACCAGAGATAGGAATTATCTATTTTAAATAGTCCTCTTTCCGGTTGGATCATTTGGAGTGAAGTGTCTTGATGTCCTAGTCCTAATTGCTTTCTATGCTAAATATGTCACTGTAATGTATTTGAAAGTCTGCATAAAAGGAAATCTTAGTAAGGTGATTTTGGCATTATCTTTAACATGTGCCTGCTATGTGGTTATTTCAGGCTCTTTTGTTTGATTTGTCATAATACTTCTTCCAAAATAAGTTAGGTAATTGTAATTGGGGTAAACTTCTACCTACCATATTTCCAAAAATATCTGCTACATCTGGACTGGGAAGCTTTTGTTGTTGCCGTGTTTATATCAGTAAGTATTGTTTATTCTCAGCCTGTCTATATTGTTGCAATTTGTTCACACTTTTAGGCCAAATCAGTTGCATTCTTCTGATATTTCAGTTTCTTCAACTCTCTTCATTTCCTTGCCAAATCCTGCAACAAACAGTTGTGGTGAAGTATTATGCAACTTTATCACTACAATGACCGTGATGCAGTGGGACTGTAAGTGAAATACATGCATTCTTCTTTTCAAACTTACGTTTTTCCTGAAGCTATTTGCGAAAGCTGCAACCCTATGAAAATAGTCTTCAGCTCCGCATTTGGAGGCTGACGACTATCCAATGCCAGGCGGCTCTGGGCGCCATGCAGTTTTGGCTAGACATGCGATCCTGTCTGTCTAGTTGGGGAGCTTCAGAGTGGGGAAGGGAGAGGCCATGCAGTGCATAGGAAGATATGTAAAGCAGCTTTTGTGTTGTCCCCTTTATGATGTCTATGCACTCCTTTTTCTGGTGCAGAGCTGGGAAAAAACACTCCAGCTATGAGGGGGCAGGGGAAAGGGCAAGGAGCATGGCTTGTGGGCTCTGAGATCAGAGCCCTGGTTCTGACCTCAGATCCTGAGGAATAAAAAAAACCTATGCCCCCCCCCTCCCCAGATGATGTGTAGGGGTTATAGGATTCATAGAATCATAGAACGGTAGAGTTGGAAGGGCCCCATAAGGCCATTGAGTCCAACCCCCTGCTCAATGCAGGAATCCACCTCAAAGCATACCCGACAGATGGTTGTCCAGCTGCCTCTTGAATGCCTCTAGTGTGGGAGAGCCCACCACCTCCCTGGGTCATTGGATTCATTGTTGTATTGCTCTAACAGTCAGGAAGTTTTTCCTGATGTCCGGCCAGAATCTGGCTTCCTGTCACTTGAGCCTATTATTCCATGTCCTGCACTCTGGGATGATCGAGAAGAGTTCCTGTCCCTCCTCTGAATGACAACCTTTCAAGTATTTGAAGAGGGCTCTCATGTCTTCCTTCAATCTTCTTTTCTCCAGGCTAAACATGCCCAGTTCTTTCAGTCTGTCCTCATAGGGCTTTGTCGCTGGACCCCTGATCAGCCTTGTTACCCTACCCCCAGCTAAAATATAGCTAAAATCGTGGTACAGTGGTTATAGTGTTGGGCGGGGGACTTGGGAGACCTAAGTCCTAGTCCTTACCTGCCCATGAAGTTCACTGGGTGACTTTGGGCCAGTCACTGACTATCAGCCTAGCCTACCTCACAGGGTTGTTGTGAGGATAAAATGGAGAGGAGGAGAACCATGTAAGCCCCCTTAGTCCTTGACTGAGGGCACAATCCTATGCCGATGCTCGCAATTCTATGCCGATGCTTGGAGGCTTATGGGCATCCAATGCAGAGCAGGAAGAGCATTGGAGGCTCCTCCCACTCAGCATTTTGGCTAGATGGGTGTTTTTGCCCATTTAGCTGGGGCATGTCAGAGTGGGAGGGAAGGAGGATGAAGAGGCTTTGTAGTGCATCAAATCCCAGCTTCCCCAAATTCTCTCCCTCCCCAATCACTGGCATGCCCCCTTTACCACTCTTAGTGCTGGCTATGAGAGGGAGGGGAGTGCAAATTCTAGGGATCTATAGGATTGCTCTCTAATGCATGAACATGTGTTTCCCCCTGCTCCCCCAAATGCGCATTTTAACATGCCTATTTTTCTAATGAAAGTATTTCAAATGCAATCACAGCCTTGCTGTTTTAAATTTGTATTTTAATCTGTATTAATTCCTGCTGCTGGTTTTATTCTGGTTTTATTCTGGTTGTGTTTTTAGAATGTATGTTATTTGTTGTTTTTGGATTGTGGCTTGTTTTATATTTTTAAAATGATTTTATGGTTTTAATTTTTGTGAACCGCCCAGAGAGCTGTGGCTATAGGGCGGTATAAAAATGCAATAAATAAAATAAAATAAATAATATGTGGGCTTGGCCCGAAAAATGCCCTTGCGTTTATTTTGGGGGGATGTGAAAGGGGGGGGGGTTGGATTGAAGCCATGAATACCCTGACACATTTTCACTAGGCGTTAGGAAAAGAGTCATTCTTCTTTCCTCGTGTAAAGAAAATGCAGCCTTTATCACCTATGAGGTTGTTTACAACTAGAAGAGTCATTTTCAAAAGCCCTGGCTAAAAAGCACTTGAGAAACTTTCGTGTCTAGTTTTCTTAAAAAAAGAAAAAAGAAAAGAAAAGAAGAAGCCAAGAAGAAATGGTTTTAAATAATCACACCGCTTCTTGCTGCTGCTTTCCTTTAAAGCTGGTGTAATTTCTGCACTGATCTGCCAAAACCTGTTGTCTAATCCCGTGTTGTATGCTTTCCCATAACAAAACTTAAAAAGATCCTTCTGCTCCCCAGTGGGCAGTTATCATTGTATTCCCCCATTGCATTTGCACATTAGCAAAGCTTTATCCCATCATCATATATGGCTTTTTGGGTTTTGTTTTGTTTTGAAAGCACTGAGGTAACCCTCAGGTGGCGTCGAAGGAACGCTGTGTGGGTGTGTCGCTTGCTAAATGACCCACAGCCAGCTGGACAGGTTTAGGTACAATTTACTGGAAATGTATTAAGCGTGCCTTGGGAAATGATTCTTTCAAACATTCCCACTGCCGGTGCAATACAGATTAAGACCTTGGCACGCATTGGAAGAAAAATTAAATAATAATGACATTTGGAAAGGAGGGGGTGAAATACGAAAATGAGCCTCAGAATAAATATTGCCAGCTCTGACTTCAAGCAGGCGCAAATGCAAATATACTTAATCATGTTGCTGAAATGCCTGGAGCATAAAGCAGCCAGGGCTAGAGTTTGGCTGTGTTAGGTGCTGTACAGATAGTGGCACGCATCTGGATTTGAATACCTCGGAGTGCAAATGCAGCAAGGAAAGGCAGGTGGTTGATTAAGAATGTGGTAAATCTAGGGATGGACACATCTCAGGATGGCAGGGGAATCCAACTGAGAGGTGGATCTCAACAAGATTTTGGCGGTCCGGCCCACCGGAATCTGTTCCTTCTTCGAGCAGCTGGCCTGACTTGGTGCGTAACGATTCCGGCTAGCTGGCAGAATTTCCGTAAATTATGCAATTTTGTGCAAAAAGACACGAGTGCAAATGACGGTTGTACATTATGTAATTTGAGCAATTTAAGGTCATGTGTGGATTATGCAAATATGTGCAGATTATGGCTGAAGCAAAAATGCATGAAAATTCCCCGGAACGTGGGGGCACTGCAGAAGTCTGGTGTTCTCCCAAAGGGCCAGATTTCCTGGTGATGGCCATCTGTCCATTTCAGTTTCTCTCAGTATCTTATTTTTGTTTCTATCTTAAGTTTGTTCCACATCAGTTTGCAACATAAAAATGAAAGGAAGAGGAAAGAACAGGAAAGGGAAGGGAAGGAAGAGCTCCAAAAAAAGAGCTGGAAAAAGTGCAGAAAAGGGCAACTAAAATGATGAAGGGACTGGAGCATCTCCCCTATGAGGGAAGGTTACAACAGCTGGGATTGTTTAGCTTGGAAAAAAGGAGGCTAAGGGGAGACATGATAGAGGTGTATGAAGTTTTGCATAGTGTGAAAGACGTGGATGGGGAGACATTTTTCTCCCTGTCCCATAATGCTAGAACCCGATGGAGTCATCCCATGAAGCTGGCGGGTGGGAGATTCAGGCCAGATAAAGGGAAGCACTTCTTCACACAGCACATAGTTAAACAATGGAACTCACTACCACAAGGTGTAGTGATGGCCACCAATTTGGATGGCTTTAAAAGTGGGTTGGATAAATTCCTGGAGGAGAAGGGAGTCAATGGCTACTAGTCCTGATGGTTAAGTGAAACCTCCAGTATCAGAGGCAGTCCTGCTCGTGGGTCCCTGGTCAACAGCTGGTTGGCCACTGTGTGAACAGAGTCTGGACTAGATAGACCCTCGGTCTGACCTAGCATGACTGTTCTAATGTTCTTATGAAAGGAAAGGAAAAAAAAGAAAACGTCTGGATGAACATTCCTAGGGATGGAATCCAACAGCTTATGCCTCTGCCAATTCCCCAATGCATGTGGGACCACTATCTGCAAGTGGGACCCGTCACTTAAGGAAGGAAGATTTAGCACGTCTGGTGGAGCTCGTGGAACAGAACTGGTAGGACCCACTGCGTGCGCAACAGAATCAGTGGGGCCGAAGAGAATCGTCAGAGACGTAAGCACACTGTTGGATTCTGCCCTAAGCATTTTTATGCACATTTTCCCTAATATCCAGATTTTTGTATACACATTTGCACTTGTACACATGTTTACAAGCACTTTCCCTTAATATATGCATGTTTGTAGGCTTCCCGTTTGCATGTTGTTTCAGGAAGTGCAAATTTGGTATGTTTTTATCGAAATGCGAACCAAACAAAACTCTCCCTCATTGCTATGTATGTCCTTAAAATACTATGGAATCCTGTTTCGTTTGGTATGAGTTTGTTGCAGATGAGGACTCCATACAAAGAATGCTATATCTCGTAGACATAATATTTAAGGCTGTACAAAACTCAGAAAATGTTTGGGGGGAGAAATATTAGGGCTGGCCACATTTCACCCATCTTCATGGGACCATTTGTCCCCCATGAGACTTGGGACTTGGCACCCCTCAAGGATGCCCATGAGTTCCCCAATAATTATTAGGGACATTCTGATCACAGCTTTGAAGTAAACTGTGCAGCCAAACCATCCCTTGGAACAATGGCTTTGTTTTTATAAAGTTTTTTAATATATATATATATATATATATATATATATATATATATGGGGGAAGCAACTACCATCAGCCGGCTCATTCAAACTAAGTACACTCCACACAGAAAAAGTGCATTGACTTCAACCTCTCCTCTCAACATTTTTATAATGTTTGGGAAAGGTTTTCATTCCTCCCTGTCCTGCTCCTGATGTGACAAAAATCTGGGCTAAATGTTTCAGCCCAGGTCTAGGAATTATTTAAAAGATGCATGGAGGGCGGGGTGGTGGTGGTGGTGGAGTCTTATTGGATAAAACCCAACACAACATCGTAGACCCTTTGAAATGAATGGGAGATTAGTTAGTCATAGGCTGGATCTACACTGCTGCTTTATACTGGTATTGACGTGCAGCGTTGGGGCCCATGATACATCTACACCAAGCAGGATATAGCACTATGAGAGTGGTATGACAGCGGTCTATGGTATGTGTCAATGGGCCCCAACAGTTGTCAGTGCACTTCAATAAAGCAGCAGTGTGGATCCTGCCTTTATATACTGCTTTCATACCACTTTCATACTGCTAAATCCTGCTGGGTGTAGATCAGGCCATAGTTAGTCTAAGAAGGGTGTATGTTGGTTTAAACCCATTGATTTGTATTTATATGCCACCCTTCATGCCCTGGGTATTCCCAGGGTGGTTATCTTGTTGTTATTGCTTTTTTCTTTTTTTTAATAACAACTTTGTTTTAGGGTTGCCTCCGCAGCCAGCTCCTCTAGGTATCCTAGCTCCTCTATGTGGTATAATTTTGGTGCATGATGGGAAAAAAATGGCAGCTGACACATAATATACTGGGGGGGGGGGAGGAAAAAAAAGCAAACATAGAATCACTGCCCTGCAATTGTACAGTCTCCCCCAATGAATGCTTTGAATACACATCCCCTGTCCTCACTTTGAGACAAATGTTCTCGATGGAGAACATAAGAACATAAGAAGAGCTCTGCTGGATCAGACCAAGGGTCCATCCAGTCCAGCACTCACACTGTTCACACAGTGGCCAACCAGCTGTCGTGCAGGTACCACAAGCAGGGCATGGTTCAACAGCACCCTCCCACCCATGTTCCCCAGCAACTGGTCTATATTGGCTTGCTTCCTCTGGTAATGGAGGTTGCACTTAGCCCTCAGGACTAGTAGCCATTGATAGCCTTCTCCTCCAGGAAGTTATCCAACCCCCTTTTAAACCCATGCAAATTGTGGTAGTGAATTCCACAGTTTAACTATGCACTAGGGTGAAGAAGTACTTCCGTTTGTCTCTGCTGAATGTCCAACCAGTCAGCTTCATGGGATGAGCCCAGGTATTAGTATTATGGGAGAGGGGGGAAAATATCTCCCTATTCACATTCTGTACTCCAGGCATAATTTTGTGCATCTCTATCATGTCTTCCCGTACCCTCCATTTTGACCAAGCTAAACAATCCCAGCTGTTGTAACCTTCCCCCAGAGTGGAGTGTTCCAATCCCTTGACCATTTTAGTTGCCCTTTTCTGCACTTTTTCCAGCTCTACAATATCTTTTTTTTTTTTTAGGTATGGTGACCAAAACTGTACACAGTATTCTAAGTGTGGCTGCACCATAGAGGATTGTTGACTCTTCCTTAATAATTATTGCATTGTTGTGTTTTTCAATATGAAGTCGTTATAGGGGATATTCATTAGAGGGAGCAAAGAGGAGAGGGAGGAGAAACAATATATCTATTGAACTTCCCTGAGCGTTTTTGCTCACCCGATTGAAATTTCTTGGGTGTTGTGTCCAAACAAACGTCCCCAAATTTGCCTCAAATTATGCTTCAGGTGTGCTGTGTTGGCAGATTAGGAGTATATGGAGCTTCTCACTATATTCAAACTCTTTTTGCTGTCCTTGAAATTCCTTGGACATTTCAATTGTTAGTAACCAGCTGTAGAAAGGATTTGGCATGGTCTCCTTGATCAGGGTGGGCATTGGGGTAGAAACAGTTTGTTGCAATGTAGCCTGCAATGGTTGTGCTTTGTTTTTAATGGTTTGTTTTCCCATCCCTGGGAAAAAGGGGGGATATAAAGAAATAGAAATAGAAATAGAATAGTGGAGATGCACACATTGTATGCATTCATGTTGTTTAAATTGTTTTAGGCAACCTTTGCAGGTGGAACTACTCTAATCCTTGTCACTCTAACATGTGTTTACTCCTGGATCTGTCCTGTCCCATTTCCATGTTTATCTAAAAATAAGTTTTAGTCCTCAAGAGAATTTGGATTTAATTATGTATTTAAACTGAGTTGGAAGACCTCCTAGAGTTGGAAGACCTAAAGATGGTAGTGCGCGCGCTGGTAACTTTGAGGCTCAACTTCTGCTATGCGCTGTACATAGGGCTACCTCTGTGCCTAGTCCAGAAACATCAACTAGTTCAAAATATGGCAGCCAGGTGGGTCACCGGTACACCTAGGGGTGACCATATTACACCAGCTTTAAAATCACTTCACTGGCTGCCAATTACTTTCCGGGCAAAGTACAAAGTGTTGGTCATTACCTTTAAAGCCCTACATGGTTTGGGTCCAGGTTATCTGCGGGATTGCCTTCTCCCATACAATCCCCCCCCCCCTGCACGCTCAGGTCCTCTGGGAAGAATTTACTACAGTCAGCCAAAACTAGGCTGACAACCATTTACCAGAGGACCTTCTCTTCTGCCGCTCCCGGACTGTGGAATGGCCTGCTGGGTGAGATTTACCAATTTAACAGTCTTCTGGATTTTAAGAAAGCTATAAAGACTAATCTCTTCTGGCAGGCCCACCCGGTCAAATATTAAGAGTTTTATTGGTATTTTAATAATGTATTAGTCTTTATATGTTTTTAATCAGTTAATAATAATAATAATAATAATAATTAAAAAAAAATTATTTCTTACCGGCTTCTCTGTTTGGATTGAGGTGGGGATCAGCAGTAAATATAAAATATGATAAAATACATAGAACTGATTAAAAACATGGTGCACATTATTAAAATAGCTATGAAACATCCTAAAAACATCCTAAAAACATCCTAAAATTCCACTGGGGCGTGCAGGGCAGATTGTATGGGAGAAGGCGATCCTGCAGGTAACCTGGACCCAAACCATGTAGGGCTTTAAAGGTAATGACCATAAAATTATGTATTTTATATCATTTGCTTTTAATGTTGTTCCCCACCTCGATCCAGAGGGAGAGGTGGGTAAGAAAGAAATATATTATTATTATTATTATTATTATTAAAACTCATTTTCTCTCAAAATTTGCTTCCGGGCCAGATTTAAGGTTCTAGTACTAGTGCACAACTTGGGTTCAGAATACCTGAGAGAATGGCTTCTCCCTTACCTCCCTGGTCACTGAGGTCATCTATGGGCATGTCCTTGGTGCTTCCACATGGACCCATTGTCTGATTGGAGTCCACCTGGAGAAGAGCCTTCATTGTGGTGGCCCCCTTCCTATGGAATTCCCTGACTTTGGAGGTCAAGCAGGGCCAATGTAGTATAGCTTCCAGCACCTCTTGAAAATGTTGCTGTTTCAGGAAGCCTTCCCTTAATGACCAGCCACGATTTTACCAGTAATGGGGTTTTATCAGTATTTTGTTCTTTAAAAAATTGTATGTTTAATATGATATTTTTTATTATTCTTTGATTTTATTTGCTTACCACTCCAAAATCTTTTGGATGGGGAGTGGAATATAATATGAATATTATAAAGAAATAAATAATTTTATTTATTTTTAAAAATGCATCTTCTAAATTCTAAATGCATCTAAAAACTGCATCAGAACATTAGAGAAGTGCAAAGCCAGTGGATGAGTTAAGTTTTGATTGG
This sequence comes from Anniella stebbinsi, assembly GCA_029215795.1. NCBI lineage: Eukaryota > Metazoa > Chordata > Lepidosauria > Squamata > Anniellidae > Anniella > Anniella stebbinsi. The sequence continues at coordinate 266,304,300 of JARDYH010000003.1, read as the reverse complement.
CACCTTCATTCAGAAGGCATGGATCAGTTCATATCGGAGAAAGACTCCTCAAGCATCTCTGGGTGACAGAAATCTGAGTTGTGTTGCAGGCCGCTGTGGACTCCAACAGCATGCTGTATACCAGGGTTGCTGGACTTATTTTAGCCTGAGGGACAAATGCCGTTTTGGAAAAGCTCTCGAGGGTTTCTTTCCAGTGGTGGGTGGAGCAAACATAAAGGGGGCAGGGCTAAAAATACCAACATATTTTAGCTCAAAACTCTAACTGCCGGTAATTAAGCCTTTTGAGAGGCATTTCCATATTTTAGAATGAGGGGAAAAACCCTACACAAAGTCCAGGAAACTGTAAAACAATCAGAGACTGTCCAATTGTGAGTCCTGCAAAGCTGGGCCCTGTTCCTCTTCCACCTGGCCTGATAAGTCAGGGCCCCAACTGATTCCAGCTACAAAGCCTTCTTCTGCTGGTAAAGGTGCCTCCAGAACATCAGCAGAGGGTGTTGTTTAGGCCTGGTGGCGGGGATAACCCTTTGATTGAGATGAGCCAAATTACTTTTCATCTGCTTGAAATTGTTTTGCATTTCACTTTTGTTATGAGTGAGTTGCTTCATTTTGGTGTATATTTTACTGTGAGATCTTGTAGGACTATTTAAATGCCATTATGATTTGTGATTGTGAGCTTGCTGGAAATAGTGCTGCATTTGATCTATTTTTCTTGAGGCTGCTGTAAGCCACTTTGAGCATGGCTTTACCATGGAAAAGTGGCATACATGTGAGATGATGAAGATGTTGATGTTATTGTTGATGATGATGGTCAAGATCTAAGTGGCATGACCATCTCTGGAGCCCCGGAGGGCCAGATCGTAACCCCAGGTGGGCTGGATCTGGGCCCTAGTTTCTACATCCTTGCTGTTTGCTTTTGGGAGGAACTGATTCTAGTTTAAATTTTAGCACCATTTGAGAGCTTGCTTGCTCCCACATGGTCAACTTGCATATTAGTAAATGAACAAATGTCATCAAAACAGACCACATGCTATAGATAGGCTGACCAGATAAAATCCAGGTCAGGGCTCATGTAACTTTAACTGTTGTAGAGCAAAGGGAATTTCAGACAGTGTCATTTGTATGCAGTTAGTTCCTGGTGATATTCCCTCTTCATCACAACAGTTAAAGGTGCAGGCACTATACTAGAGTGACCAGATGCAAAAGAAGGCAGGGGCCCTGCAACTTTAACAGTTGTGATGAAGAGGGAATTTCACCAGGAACTAATTGCATACAAATGTCACTGGCTGAAATTTCCTTTGCTCTACAACTGTTAAAGTTACATGAGCCCTGACCTGGATTTTATCTGGTCACCCTACTATAGTACTCTTTACAAAGAAACTCTCCCTCTGAACTCTCCCCCTGTAAAAGGCTAGTTCTTTGAATCTTCCAACTGATAGGGGTAGCGGGGAGCATGGGACATCCTAACTGGGATATCTCTCGCTGCTGTCGGCTTCTGCCCCCCTTCTTTTGCCGTCTCCCTCAATGTGGAGACTTTACTAAACAAACCCATTAAATCAACCTTATTTTCTGCCGAAAACACTCCATTTGAAAATAAAAGATAATAACTGACAATATATTGATGCCTAGCAATCCATTCTTCACAGATTAAATGATCCTTGCTTGAGATCATCAAAAATAATAAAACCATTAGTAGACTTTGGAATGAGATAGACAATTGGAGAAAATAGTTTCCTCCCAATCTATACCTTAATAATAATGGAATCAAATAATACCAATAACGAACACGCTAATGGCCGTGATGAATAGAGGGAGTTCTTAGTGATGCAGGAAATTGAAAATGGACCAAAAGAAGGTCTCAGAAAAAAGAGATGGTGCAAAATCGCTCATATTGTTTCATGTTCAAGTTTTCTTTTCGAAAACAAAAGGCACATTCAGTGCCTGTGGCTCAATGTCTCAAAATATTTTGCAATTAGATTAGGATGACTTGTCCTCCCTCTTTCTTTAAACCTAAGGGCCCTGTTATTTCATAGTAACCAAACCAATGTGGCTGAGAGTAGCGTGGCCACATCTCTTCTTTTACAGAGGATGCTCCTCTATATGAAGAGCTGCCTGGGGGCTGCCCTCCATTTTGAAGGCATCCATCCAGTCCAAGTCCAGTTTAAAGATAAAGAAGTATCTGAAAAAAGGACCGGACCTCAAAGTTGCCCATTAACTATTAGCCCCTGGACAGCAAACTGAGAAAGGCAGACAAGTCGCTTTGTCGCAGTCTTCCAAACGATGGTATTTCTATTTAAATTATAATACTTATTTCTAAATTTGCATCTATACATATAAATCAACATATGCAAATTTTATGCAAATTAGTACCATCTTTTGCCCTTTTTTTTGGCAATTCAAAAGTGGCCACACTAGCTGACCATGCAGCTACATTAGTGTTATCTGTTGCTAGGAGATCATCAGGGCATATAACTCTGTCCTTGTTCCAGCATCACTGATTACTTATTTGTCTCTGAGCTCAGTTTTAAAGTGCTGGGATTTCACTCCCTTCGGAATCTCATGTTCGTAGTTCAGGTGTCTGAGATCCTCTCCAAGACCTGGCTGCCCCATTTCAGTAGTGGCTTGGCAAACTTTTGCTCTATAGCAAAAGGGCCTATAGTGCCTGTAACATCCCCTATGAAAGAACAAAATTCCCTTCACCATATATAGTTGGATGTTGATGTTCTTGCCATACTATGACTTCTGGTATTTGATGCAGCCAGACCAACAATGACTGGGAAAATATTCACCTTCGCAAACTTTCATAGTCTGACCTGTGTCTCAGGGCTCTTGTGAGGCTCAAATGGAAAGATAGAGCAACATATGTCAGGGGTGGGGGAGATCTGTGGCCCTCCAGATGTTGTTCATCTACAGCATCCATGATAAGAACATAAGAAGAGCCATGCTCATCTGGACTCCAACGTTGTGTTCCTACAGCAGCCAACTAGATGCCTAAGGAAAGGCCACAAAGGGGATTTGTGCGCAATGGCGCCCTCCTCTTTGTGTACCTCAGTGACGGGTTTGCATAGGCACGCTGCATCTGGCACTAGCCAGCATGAGTAGGAACCACTGATAGCGTTATCCTCCAAGTTGCTGTCCATCACCAATCTTGTAGTAACAAGTAGGGGTGTGCATGGACCCAAAAATTCATATCGGAATTGGAATCGGAACCGGAAGTGATGCCTCGGATCGGATCAGATTGAATCGAAGGCTTTCCTGTTCGGATAGGATCTGATTCCGATCCGAAAATTGGACGTCCAATTTTCAGATTGGATGCCATTTTAGGTGTTTTTGCCATAGGCTTACATTGGGGGAAATAAATCTTTCCCCCAATGCAAGCCTATGTGGAAAACATGGGGGTGGGTGAGTGGGGACCAACCCCCCCTCCCTGTCCCTCCCCCCACTCACGCTCCTTACCTGCCGAGGCCACCCGCTGCAGCCTGCTGCCACCAGCTGCCGCCCGCTGCCGCCTGCTGGTTCCTTCTACTGAGAAACAGGCTTCGCAGTCTGCCTCTCAGTAGAATGCCAGTTGATGACATCACCCGGCACGCTACTGAGAGACAGGCCGTGAAACCTGTTTCTCAGTAGAAGGGACCAGTGGACGGAAGTGGATGGCCCCGGCAGGTAAGTGGGGACCTCCCTCCCCCTCCCTCACTTGTGCTCTTTACCTGCCGGCGTCCTGTGCTGTTGTTCGCTGCTTCTGTACAACTGATAAGCAGGCCTTGCGGCCTGTTTATCAGTAGTATGGAAGCAGCGGATGGCAGCACGGGATGAAGGCAAGTAACAAGGGACCTCCACCTGCCTCCCCCCTCCCCCACTCATGCTTCTTACCTGCTGCCTCTTCGCTGCCGTCCACTGCTTCCCGCTGCTTCAGTACTACTGAGAAACAGGCTGCAAGGCCTGTTCCACAGTAGAGGAAGGGCGTGCCGAGTGATGACATCACCAGGTATGCTGTTGCTCTATTGTGGAACAGGCCGCAAGGCCTGTTTCTCAGTAGTACTGAAGCAGTGGGCGGCAGTGGACGGCAGTGAGGAGGCAGCAGGTAAGGCGCGTGAGTGGGGGGAGGAGGTCCGAGATTCGATCCTCCGATTTATTCCGATCTGGATTGGGTCCTTTCAGATCGGATCGTATTAGATCAGATGATCCAGCTGCTAGGAATTGGAATCAGATAATTTTATCAGATTTTGCCAGGATCGGGTCTGGATCACGGATCAAACCCGATCCGCTGCACATCCCTAGTAACAAGTTTCATAGTTGTATGAAGAATGGTCATGCCTGACCATTGGGCATGCTGGTTGAAGCGGATGGCAGTTGGGGTCTAACAATAGCTACATGGTTGTAGGTTCTCTACCCCTGAAACACATGGCTCTATCTCTCCATTTGAGCCTCATGAGAAGCTGAGAGTTAGGTGAAGATGAGAGAGAGAACAACCAGTCCAAAGTCACCCAGTGCGCTTCACAGCTGAGTGGGGACTTGAATCAAAGCTGACCCAGATCTAGTTTGGTGTGCGAATCACTTCACCATCTGGACTCTTTAATGAATTAAATAATAATGGGGGGGGGGGGGAAATGAACCCAAGGGCTGCGAGGGCAAAGAAGATAAAAGAAAAGTTTGCAAAGAATACCATTGACACATCACCTTATCTATTCTCTGATGCCAAAACTATTAGAAAATGGAAGGAGCTCTTTGACCTGAAAACAAACCACAATGTTATTACCATTGGCTCAGTGTTCATGGAATCCTGGGAACATTAAAACAACAACAACCACTCTTTTTAAAAATGTGAATGTTCATACAATTGATCAAATAAGAACATAAGAAGAGCCATGTTGGATCAGACCAAGGGTCCATCTAGTCCAGCACTCTCTTCACACCATGGCCAACCAACTGCCAATCAGGGGCCCACAAGCAGGACACAGTGCAACAGCACCCTCCCGCCCATGTTCCCCAGCAACTGGTGTACATAGGCTTATTGACTCTGTTACTGGAGGTAGCCCAAAACCATCTGGACTAGTAGCCATTGATAACCTTCTCCTCTGGGAATATATCCAACCCCCTTTTAAACTCATCCAAATCGGTGGCCATCTCTACATCTTGTGGCAGTGAATTCCATAGCTTAACCATGCACGCACTGTGTGAAGAAGTCCTTCCTTTTATCTGCCCTGAATCTCCCACCAATATGTTGACCACTGAAGGGAATGTTGAGCAAGTGGGCTCTGGGCCATTATAGGGGCCCAGTATCTCTATACAACCCATTGACAGCGAGAACATAATAAACATCTCCTTTCTCACCTCCAACTCTTGCCCTACCCCACCCAAACCAATTTGCAGTTTGTTGCTAAGAGTATTGGAGGCAAAAGCAAATGTTCTGGTGCGCGAACACCTTCGGGGAACTTCTGGAGGCCTTTCCCGTTCCGTTGTATGGGGGTCAGTAAGTTTGAGGTATTACAGCCACTAAGTGAAAATGAAAACTTCAAGAGGCTTGCTGTCTATCACCACCATCACTAAATCTTTTTTTTTCCCTCCAACAATCCTGGGCAGTGAATTATGGAAGCATGGAATTGACTTACACTTCATTTCAAGCCGTAGTCAGTTACTCTGTCAAACACAACAGCGTCCTGAAAAAGCCTATAAAAATATATGACAGACAGAATTGGCAACCTCTAGGTCTTTTTACATGGATATAATGTTTAGAAGCACCATGCTGCCTTTGTAGGAAAAAGAAGACCTTGGGCAGTTTTGAGAGGAATCACAGATTTGGGGGTACCACTGAAGGACAGCCGATGGTCAGTAATGTGGCTTAATCATTCCCATTTTATTTCCTACTTCAATCAGCAAAATACCATGCTTTTTCATTGTTACAACAGAGGAATAGCCACTAGAAAAGGACAATATGGTGTGTTCAGACAGGGGTACGGTATTCTGCCTGGCTATCTTGCTGATGTATGATTTTCCTTGCCAAATTCAGCATAAAGCGTTTTCCTAACAATCTTGTTAAACCTATGGCCTTATGGGCAATGAGGAACCTTAAATTAAAGGGTTACAGCGAGGGCTGAAAGGTTTATGGTAAAATATTGTTTTCTCACAGTAACAAACATCACATATTTCATGGCACGGTGTCAACGGCTTGGGTATTTCACGATCAAATATGAAATATTTATTAATCTGGGAAGTGTTTTGAATTCATTCCTAGTCCTAGGTGCAGCTGGCACATCGCAGAGCTATAGGCGAGGGATATAGGAGACATGTGACTGCGTGAAAGGGGGAAATAATGAGAACTCTGCTAGTTCCTGCTGAACCTTGGCTACACAAGTCTATTTATAGATGAAGTTGCTAGCTCTCTTGATCCTGGAGTACAGCCTGAAAATGCAGGTTTTTGAATGGGGGATGGGATTTAGGGTTTGGGTGGATGTATGAAGTGAGAATTCAGTATCGTTTGGCCCTATCTATGAGTAGTGTCAGAAGGGATGGGCAAAGGCACCTGAATCCAATTGGGCGGACGCTGCCCCGCCACTATTTGCGGTGCTGCATGAGTTTCTTTTGCGGTTTGATGAGCGCCCGACAATGTTGCGAGCCTGTCCATCCCATCCAGAGCCTCCATTGTGCACTACAATGGAAGCTCCGAAAATTACGCAATTTCCCCTGATGTGTAAATGGCGGCTGTAAAGACCTCATTTATGCAAGAGTAAAAGCACAAATGCTCTGGCTGCCATTTACGCAACGGGGGAACTACGTAATTTTCAGAGCCTCCATTGTTGCGCACAATGGAGGTTCCGACATTGCACATTTACCCCGTTGCATAAATGCTTGCCGTAAAGGCCCCATTTATGCAACAGGGTAAATTGCATAATTTCCAAAGCCTCCATTGTCATGCCCAAAGGAAGCTCTGGGTGAGGGGGGAATCACCCAGAACTTGGGGTTGTCGGGCTGTGTGGGCACTCGACCCATGGGACCATCAATGCGCTGCGGGAACCCAACTGGGTCTGGGGTGGTGGTGGATGCAGGGAAGTCCATCAGAGTCCCAGATCCAGTTGAGTGCCTACAACATCCCTAGGCACCCAGAGTGGCTTACAGAAAGTCCATTAAACAAGGCAATCCCTGCCTGCAAGCTTACAGTCGAACAAGACACGACACACAAGGAAAAAGGAATGGGGAGGGAAGAGAGGAAACAATTATTTCAGCCAGGCGGGTGGAATGGCCGTGGGCTCCCTCCCATCTCCCTCCATGCAGCCTGCTGGAACCGCTGCTCATTGGCGTAATTCTGCCAATGAAACTGCTTCCGGAGTTCTGCTTCTGTCAATGGAACTGGGAGGGGGCGATTCCCCCTCCTCCTGCAGCTTCTCACACACCTGCAAAATCTGCTTGAGAGGGATGAGAAACACAATGGAGTGGATTGTTAGTTGGTGTGGAGGGCTGAAGCAGGGAGGAAAGAAGGAGGAAGTCTGGTGCACTAGCAGAATTCTGCTAGTGTGATGTTGGGTTACTGTGAGACCTCAGTTACTTCCATCTTACATATATGACTTGCATGAGTACAGACCGATGGAAGCCAGGAGTGTCCGACAGAAGAGTACCAAAGAAGGCATGATCCTGAACAATGAGAGAGGAGGAGGAAGAGGCGGAGGCGGAGGAGGCTTGGCTTACCCATGCAGAAGAAGGAGGTGACAGAATTATTTTTGATTAAATTTATAGTCTGCTCAGCCTCTAAGGAGCTATGGGCGGTATTTATTGATTTATTTATTGCATTTTTATTCTGCCCTATAGCCGAAGCTCTGTGGGTGGTTCACAAAAATTAAAACTGTGACATCATTTTAAGAAATATAAAACAGACCACAATCTAAAAACACAAAATAACATACAATATAGAAAACACAACCAGGATAAAACCAAGCAGCAGAGTTTACTACAGATTAAACTACAGATTTAAAACAGCAAGGGTTAAAATTGGGTTAATTTAGCTGTTCAAATCCTGGGAGAATAAAAAGGTCTTCACCTGGCAATGAAAGGAGTACAAAGTAGGCACCAGGCAAACCTCTCTGGGGAGCTCATTCCATAGCTGGGGTGCCACAGCAGAGAAAGCCCTCCTCCTGGTGGCCACCTGCCTCACTTCCTTTAGCAGGGGCTCACGGAGAAGGACCCCTGTAGGTGATCTTAGGGTCCGGGCAGGTACATATGGGAGGAGGCATTCCTTCAGATAGCCCTCAGATACATGGTTCTCTCAATTATGTCCTCGCAACAGCCCTGCAAGGAAGGTTAGGTTGTCAGATAGTGACTTGTTCAAACTCATCCAGTGAACATCATAGCTGAGCAGAGCTTTGAGCCCACATCTCACCACTACATCACACTGTCTCTCTAGACTGCTGATGTGCTAGGTTGGACTGTACCACTTCAGACTGCAGATGGGAGACTGTGCCTTTGATTTCCTTCTGGATCTAAAACAAACAAACTAACCAACAAATAAATAAATCAAATCTCTGAAAGTAGGGAAAAACAAAATCTATGGACAAATGATAGGCAGGGGAACATTTAAAAACCTGATTCCCTACATGCTGTCTGAAGTCATCCAGTCCATTGTAGAACTGCTGAACTTTACTATTTTCTTTGGATGCCATGTGGAGACTAGGGATGGACAGATCTGTCGATCCCATCCTCACAAAGACGGTTGGTTTTTTAAGGTCAAGCTCATTCCTGTTATGTTTCTGCATCACACACCCACACCCACCTATCATCTATCTATCTATCTATCTATCTATCTATCTATCTATCTATCTATCATCTATCTATCTATCTATCATCTATCTATCTATCTATCTATCTATCTATCTATCTAATCTATCTATCTATCTTTATGGCTCAATTCAGACGACACGATAGTCTATGGTGGGTTGACTAACCCTAACCCTAACCTTAACCCTAACCCTAGGGGATACTCCCCACACAACATGGTAATAAATAATCAACTGTGGTGTGGATGAGGATCAATGCTGAGTTGACTATGACCCCCTCTAGAAGGATTCGCTTTGGTGCCTGGCTGCCCAATTATGCGCATATTCGCAGAAGCGCATTTACTCCTAATACCTCTGTACGAGAGGCGGCGAAGCGCATTACGGGACAACCGAAACGCGCTTTAAACTTGTTGACATGCAGAGAATCGCATGTTTACATGGCGGTAAGGCGCTTTAACTGCCGCCGCAAATTAAAACTCGTGGTTTAACGCGTGTTCAATAATGCGCATAATCGGAAGTTTAAAGCGCCTCAGCCCCCAATTTGCGCTCCTGTCTTGTAGAGGTAAAAATTTTAATCAGCCTTGAAAGAGCTTTGAACCTCTCTTGTAGAGGCAGCCTACAGCAGCATTCGGATGACACAATAGTCAAAACAACTGACGATTGTTTCCCCCATACCAGTTGTTTATTGTGTTGTCCGAATTGAGCCTCTATCTATCTATCTATCTATCTATCTATCTATCTATCTATCTATCTAATCTATCTATCTATCATCTATCTCTATCTATCTATCTATCTATCTATCTATCTATCTCTATCTATCATCTATCTATCTATCATCTATCTATCTATCTATCTATCTATCTATCTATCTATCTATCTATCTATCATCTCTCTCTCTCTCTCTCTCTCTCTCTCTCTCTCTCCATACAGGAATTCATACATTTTAGAGGAGGGTTGCTTTTTCCCTGATGGATGCATTTTTGTGTTCATTTTTTAAAAAATATATGCCTTTCTGCTGAGTACCTTCAATTGTCGTAATGTGGATTTGTGCACACCGTTTCTCAAATATGCGCATTTCGTGCACACTTTCCCCTAAAATGCTCATTTTGCACATGTTGTTCCTGAGATGAGCTGCGTTACAAAGGTCGTAAAAATGTGGATTTGGGTATGCAACTTTTCTCAGCTTTCTTATAGGCTCAGGAGGTATGGATAACTGGGTAAATCTGTTTACAAACCAACAACTTGGTGGAATGAATTTCACACCCATCCCTAGAGCTGGCCAGGGGTTCAGAGGGGAAGAGATCTGGGAGAGGAATGTGTAGGGAGAATCTCTTCTGTGGCACCTTGGCTGTGGGATGAGCTCCCTAGAGAGGTTCGCCTGGCACCTACATTATGCTCCTTTACACGTCAGGTGAAGACCTTTTTATTTTCTCAGTATTTGAACAGTTCATCAGTTTGATTTTTAACCTTGCTGTTTAAATTTGTATTTTAAAGCTGAACTAATTTTTATATGGCTGCTTGGTTTTATCCTGGTTGTGCTTTTATCCGGTATTTTATGTTATGTTTTTATACTGTTGTTTGTTTTATATTTTGAATGGTATTCAAGGTTTTAATTTTTGTAATCCGCCCAGAGAGCTTCAGCTATTGGGTGGTATGGAAATGCAATAATAAATAAATAAATAAATAAAACCATGGAATAGTAGAGTTGGAAGGGGCCTATAAGGCCATCAAGGCAAACTCCCTGCTCAATGCAGGAATCCACCTTAAAGCATCCCTGACAGATGGCTGTCCAGCTGCCTCTTGAAGGCTTCTAGTGCAGGAGAGCCCACCACCTCCCTAGGTCATTGGTTCCATTGTCATACTGCTCTAACAGTCAGGACACTTTTCCTGATGTCCTGCCGGAATCTGGATTCCTGTAACTTCAGCCCATTATTCCGTGTCCTGCATTCTGGGTTGATCGAGAAGAGATCCTGGCCCTTCTCTGTGTGACAACCTGTCAAGTATTTGAAGAGTGCTATCATGTCTCCCCTCAGTCTTCTCTTCTCCAGGCTAAAGATGCCCAATTCTTTCAGTCTCTCCTCATAGGACTTTGTTTCCAAAGGTGAGGATATTTGATTTGAAACAACCTGCCAAATGCCAGGGCTTCAAACTGAATGTGAATGGATGTCACATCGGAGTATTTGCACTTGCATGTGAAAAGTTAACACAACTCAAGAAACTTCAGCTCTTGCATCCACTGGGGCTTTGCGTCCTAGCAGAATAGCTATGTGACAGTAATAAAAACCCTTTACACTGTATGATTTGGGGGTTTTTGTATGATTTTACATTCAGTGTGAAACAAATTGCAGAGTAAAGTGCCCCTCCCAAAAAATAAAGAAGTGCCCCATAGAGAGCTGGCACAATGCGAAACGTAATTAGGTAGCACTTTGTTAAAAGTCAGCAGCAAAACCTAACAAAGCCGGGTCCTAGATTTATATGCATGTAACTGTATAATACATAATTGTCAACTGTTCCGAAAAGATCTAATTTTGATAATGCATATTGAGCTTGGTTGTCTGTTTTGTTAATGAGGGCTCTGAAAACCACTTGGCTTGACAACTCGAAAGGCAGCGCTACTGAGCACAGCCAGAGAATGCAGAACTGGAGGGATACAATATGGGGTGGTGGGTTTTTTTTTTTTTGGCTTTGTTAAAAAAAACAACACTAAAAATCAAATAAATAAACCTTTCTTAGAATTGAGAAAGAAAAATGGAGTATTCACAGTTTACAGCAGGCTTCGAATTATCCTGCTGAAATATTAACCACGGTACAAAACAACGCATTCATCCACTTTTGACAATTTATAATTGATGTGTGCAGTTTTGGTTCCCAGTCAGCATTTCTGGGGCTCAGTTGCAAACCAGCTGTACACCTGCGAATGGGAAGCAACAGGCGAGAAGGGGGAGCGGCACAGAAAAGATGAATGGACGTCTGCACACCGTAACCACAAATATCGTTTTCCTTTCCTCTTCTTCCCTCCCTCCCTCCCTTTCTTTTCCTTTCGTTTTCTACCATTTCTTCCTTTCCTTTGCTTTCCTCTCATTTCTTTCTTCCCTCTTCTCTATTCCTCCCTCCCTCCCTCCTTCTCTTCTTCCTCTCTTTCCTTCCTCTTTCAATTTTGGCTCTTTCCACGCCAGGCATAATGCCTGGGATGGACCCTGGCTGCTCCTGGTGTGTCCCAATGATGCACAGGGAGTCCCGGGGGCGGGCATGGGATTTGACTTGGTTCCCAGTCTTGGCACAATGAGAACCAAAGGGAGTTTATCAAACTGAGTACAAGACTTGACATCACCAAGAACTGCATTGATCACAAAAATCATAGTCCCTTCCATTTCAAAAATAAAAAAAAATTACCTGGTTCCGCGATCCTCCCTCCTCCCTCCCTCTACATCCTTAGGTGTAGACATGGCCTTGGTCTCCTGGACTACACTCCATGGACTGCTGCAGTTGCCCAACTCTGAACTGAAACAAAATTCTAACCTATGCCTTTTAGTCATGAAGGCAGAAGTTTCCGGGACCATGGAAGAATGTGCCTGCCAGCCCCGGTGCTGCCGCGCTTATGCGCGAGTAAACACAGCAGCACAGATGGCTACAGAGCAGCACCGCACAGCTCCATGCCCATCAGGGAAGGGGGGGAAGGATGCCTGCCATCTTCAGGATGGTGGGGAGGGGGCAGGCCCCCCAAATTCATGCATTTCTTTTTACTTACCTTAGTGGTGGAGCACAACTGCACTTTTCTCTACTAAAAAAATGGCAGGCATGACGGCCCTGGAGCAGCCTGGGTCATTGTACTGGTAGATGTATATTGATCACAATGAACCCGGAAGTGGCTACTTCTGGGTTTGCCACCCTTCCGGCCCTCCACACCCCGTGGTGTAGAAAGGGCCTGGATTTTATTTAAAGCTGTAAAATGAGAAACATATTTACTCTCCATCCTCAGCTCCCCCCCCCCCTAATAAATAAAGAAAAAAACACTATTATTGAATTTCTTCATGGTTGTCACCAATGTTTTTGTTGTTTTATGTATGTTTTAATTTTGCCATGTCACCTTGAATCTTTTTTTCTCCTTAAAGAAAGGCAACAGGGAAAGAACAGTAGGAAGGAGTGACAAAATAATGGAGAGGAGAGTTAAGGCAAATGAAGTCCCATGTGTGGTTCCAGCGGGGATTGAGGGTGAAGGTGATATAGCCAACAGCCACATGGATTCGGTTGGTTTTGAGAAGGGATTGAAGAGGTGACACCACAAATATTTTCTTGGAAGGAGTTGCATGCATAGGAGGCAGCCAGGGGAGAGTGTGGTGTAGTGGCTAGAGTGTTCGACTGGGAATCAGGAGATCCAGGTTTTCGTCCCCAGTCAGCCATGGGTGACACTGAGACAGTCACAGACTCTCAGTGCAACCTACCTCACAGGTTTGTTGTAAGGATAAATTGGGGAGGAGGAGGAGTATGTATGCCACCTTGGGCACTTTAAGGAGGAAAATGGTGGGATATAAATGTAATAATAACAACAATAACAACAACAACAACAACAACAATAATAATTTTATTTATTTCTTACTTACCTGCCTCTCTCTCTGCGGGGGACAACATTAAATACAAAAATACCACAAAATGCATAAAACTGATTAAAAATATAAAATTGATACAATATTAGAATAACAATTCAACACCTTAAAATTCACCTGGGTAGGCCTGCCAGAAGAGATCAGTCTTCATGGCTTTCTTAAACTCGAAAAGACTATTAAATTGATGAATCTCTCCTGGCAGGCCATTCCACAGTCTGGGAGCGGCAGAAGTGAAGGTCCTCTGGGTAACAGTTGTCAGCCTAGTTTTGGCTGACTGGAGTAAATTCTTCCCAGAGGACCTGAGGTTGTGGGGCGGATTGTATGGGAGAAGGCGATCCCACAGGTAGCCTAATTGGCAGCCAGTGGAGTGATTATGTAAACCGCCCAGAGAGCTTCAGCTATGGGGCGCTATACAAATGTAATAAAATAAACAATAAATAAAATACATTTTAAAGTTGGTGCAATATGGTCACCCCTAGATGTACCAGTGACCAACATGGCTGCCATATTTTGAACTAGTTGAAGTTTCCGGACTAGGCACAGAAGTAGCCCGATATACAGCGCATTGCAGAAGTCGAGCCTCGAAGTTACCAGCGCGTGCACCACCATCTTTAGGTCTTCCAACTCTAGGAAGGGGTGCAGCTGGTGTATCAGCCGAAGCTGATAGTAGGCACTCCTGGCCGTCACATCTATCTGAGCTGTCATTTGGAGCGACGGATCCAGGAGCACCCCCAAGCTGTGAACACAGCCTTTCAGGGGGAGTGTAACCCCATCCAGAACTGGTTGACACACCTCCAAACCCAGGTTGGGGCCCTTGACAGTAAGCACCTCCATCTTGTCTGGATTCAGCTTCCCAGCAGCCACTTTTCCTTCCTCTGCCCTCACCAACCACGAGTGCGCTTGGTTTATTTTTTTGTTTTAATCTGGACTTAATGATCTTTAGCTACCCACCCATTTAGATGGCAATCTGTCTGACTTCTCCTAAAGTCTCCAATCTTAAAATTAGGGGTGTGCACGGACCCACCGGATCGGATCAGGACCCTGATCGGGACCTCCAATTTTGTCCTGGATCGGACAAAATTGGAGGCCCCCTGGACCGGATCGGGTCCGATCCCAATCCAAAAATCGGAACTTCCGATTTTTGGATTGGCCGCCATTTTCCCCCCCATAGACTTGCATTGGGAGAAAGAAAGCTTTCCCCCAATGCAAGTCTATGAGGAAAAAATGGTGGCGGGTGGGTGAAGGGGGGCCTAACTCCCTCCCCCCCCGGGCCGTCCACTTTGGACGGCCCCGGCAGGTAAGCCCCTTCCCCCGTGCTCCTTATCCCCCCGGGGCCATCCGCTTCCATCCGCTGGCACCCGCAGATGGAAGCGGACGGCCCCGGGGGGGTAAGCCCCCCTCCCCTGCTTACCGTCCATGGCCGTCTGCTCCCATCCGCCGCTGGCCGCTACTGCAAGCAGGCTTCGCGGCCTGCCTCTAGGTAGCGCACCAGGTGATCATCACCTGATCATCATCAGGTGATCATCACCTGGCGCTCTACCTACGGGCAGGCCGCGAAGCCCACTCGCAGTAGCGGCCAGCGACGAACAGGGGCGGACGTCCCCCGAAGGTAAGCGGCGCATGCGCGGGGCCCCCTCCCCCCTGCTTACCTTCGGGGGACGTCTGCTCCCGTTCGCCGCTGGCCGCTACTGTGAGCGGGCTTCGCGGCCTGATCCTGAGTAGCGCGCCAGGTGATGTCATCACCTGGCGTGCTACCTAGGAGCAGGCCGCGAAGCCCGCCCGCAGTAGCGGCCAGCAGTGGATGGAAGCGGATGGCCAGGAAAGGTAAGTGCGCCGTGCGCCACCCTCCCCCCTCCCCCCTGCCCCCTGCTTAGCTTTCCTGGCCATCTGCTCCTGTCCTCCGCCCCCTACCCCCGTTGTCCACTTCCATCGGCCGGCGCCCACTGGCGCCCACCGATGGAAGCAGACAGTCCCGCTAGGGAAGCTTCCCCCTGCTGTCTGCTTCCATCGGCCGGCGCCCGCTGGCATCCACCAATGGAAGCGGCAGCGGGTGACAGCGGGCACCCGCTGATCCGCCGATCCATCTGATCTGGATCGGAACCTTTCCGGATCGGATCGGATTGGATCAGCTGATCCAGCGGTGAAATCGGAAATCGGATAAATCGGCTAATTTTATCTGATTTCCCCCTGGATTGGATTCGGATCATGGATCGGATCTGATCCAGTGCACATCCCTACTTAAAATCACTCCACTAGCTGAAAATTAGTTCCGGGCGAAGTACAAAGTGTTGGTCATTACCTTTAAAGCCCAACATGGTTTGGGTCCAGGTTACCTGCAGGATCGCCTTCTCCCATACAATCCGCCCCGCACGCTCAGGTCCTTTGGGAAGAACTGACTACAGTCATCCAAGACTAGGCTGACAACCGTTACCCAGAGGACCTTCACTTCTGCCGCTCCCAGACTGTGGAATGGCCTGCCGGAAGAGATTCATCAACTTAGCAGTCTCCTTGAATTTAAGAGAGCCGTGAAGACTGATCTCTTCTGGCAGGCCTACCCAGTTGAATTTTAAGATGTTTTTAATGGTGTATTAATTTTTATTTGTTTTTAATGTTTTATCTGTTTTGTGGTCCTTGTATTTATATTTATTGTTGTTCCTCGCCTCGATTCAGAGGGAGAGGCAGGTTAGAAATAAATAAATATATTTTTATTATTATTATTATTATTATTATTGTTGTTGTTATTATTATTATTAATTCAAAATGTGGTAAACCAGGCAGGCTGAGTTTGGGGTTCCTCCTTACGGTACCATCGTCATCTCCATGGGCTTAGAGGAGCCGGTGCTGCTGGGCTCCTTCCAGTTACCCCACTCAAGTCTCTCCCATCTCCAGTTCTGAAAGTTCTGTCACACTATTACTTTAGTGGGAAAATGTGCTTTTTTATGGCCTTATTGAGTCATAATGCCTCCTGTTAGAAAGGCAATTAGCAGAGAAAAAACAAACAAAAAAGGCAAAGTGGAATAAGCATTTACCAGTCCCACATGCACACTGTCCATCTTAGAATAATAAAAGAAATCTCATCCTTCTTCAGCGAAGGAAAGTAAATGTTTTTACTCACCAATATTCTTGCATATACAATGCAGGTACAGCACAGAATTTCAAAAGGGTTTGTTCAGTCCATTTTTTGTGTTCCATTACACCGGCAGGAGCGAGAGAGCACATGTGCCCTCAGCACATGTGCCCCTACAATGGAGGAGGACAGAGAGGGAGGGAGGGGAGGAGCAAATGTAAGAAATCCCAGGAAACCACATGGTAGGCTATAGAGAGCCTAAGGCTAGCTGAGGTCAAAATTCCCATGAATTAACTGCAACACTGCCCCCTTCCAGTAACTTGCAGATGAGGTTGCAATATTCCCAACAGTTTTATTTCAGAGCATCTTTCTGGGCTGTTGGAGGAATAGTACTTTACACGCACACCAAGATTTGAACTCAGATGGGCAGGCGGTCCTCTGACTGCCTTCCTCCTCTACCCCCTTTTCCTAATTTATAAACTGCTGCAGTGCATTACTACTTTTCTGTTGAGGCATATGACTTTCCGGGCTACCAAGAAGCTAATCTAGTTGTGTTTTTTTTAAAATGCAGAAGAAGAGGGGATTCAAACATTGTACAAATGAAAATACTCCCCAAATGCAATACAAACAAAAATGATATTGAGAAAGATGATGACTTTACATGACTTCTGAGCAAATAGTAGATTCTCAGCTGAAAGTTAACACTTTAATTAGATCAGATGCCACAAAAATCTAGTACCTTGGGTAATAAATGTGATCCACTGAGCTTTCTCCTCAGAAAAAGAAAAGAAAAAGAGTGTGAAGGTGGGGGTGAGGAGGGAAACGTATTTAAAATGCAGAATCAAAATTGTGGGTTATACACAATTAAACCATCCTGAGAATTAGTTGGAAGGATTGAACTGCTGAGATATTTGCTTAATTCTAGCTGTTTGTTCCTTGCCTTGAAGGAAAATTAGGTATGTCTGCCGAGTGCTAAATATGTTTCCTTTTCAGCAGAGCGACAGGTATAATGATTTCACGGGTCCAGGAGATAATTTTGGTAGGGAGATGTTAAACTGCGAGTGAACCCAGGTGCAGTGATAGAAGGTGGAATTCTTAGGGAAGTAAATCAATAATAACAATTAAATATGGCAATGTTTATTTGTAGTTTGTTTCTGACCTCCTGGATCATATTAAGAGCGGCTTTGATGTCCCAGATTAGGCCACGGATACAGAGAATGCTCTTGCCGAAAGAGTCAAGTGGAGACTTGAAATGCGCCGTCATTAAGGCATGTGGTGTTGCATGAATAGTAAATATTTTAAAATGATACCCATTTCATGGCTACTCAGCTCATGAATTATCCACCACTTCCCTCCCGCTCTCTCTCTTGCTGCTGCTTTTACTTTGGCTTTGATTTTAGCTCCAGGAACCAGGAAGGAAAGGAGCAAGAGTAAATGGGACCATATTTTAACTCAGTAAAGTACGGCCAATGCTGTATCTCAGTAATCTCTACAACAGCCCTGTAAGGTAGCCCGATGGTACCCACCACCCATCACCCGGGTTACAGATGGAGGTGTGAGAAGAGCTGGCTAGTCTAAGGTCACCTGATGGTTATCTGGATGCATAACTATCAGTTCATGGACCACTTGCTCAACCTGTACACTGGGAAGCATTCAGGCAAACAGTCATTGGCTGAATTCGGACAACACGATAGTCAAGGGTGGGGTAATAATCAACTTTACAGTTGTTCATCTAGGGGGTACTCCCCACACAACATGGTAATAAATAATCAACTGTGGTGTGGATTAGGATCAGTGCTGAGATGACTGGCAGCATTTGGACAACACGATAGTCAATACAACTGACGATTGTTTCCCCCCCCACAGTTGCTTATTGTGTCGTTCAAATTCAGCCGTAGACTTGAAATAGCATCATTTTCCCCAAAGCAACTGCTTGCCCATTAGCAATCCAAGGCTGCTGCTTTCGCTTTCTCTGGCCAGATACAAATGACAAAACAGTTGCCTTTAACTCAGGGGTTGCACAACATTTTGGGGGCCCTTTTTGGATGCTGGCTCAAGGGTTGGGGCTGCCTGCACTTGCACACCCATGCACTGTTATTATTATTATTATTATTATATTATTATTATTATTATTATTATTTCATCTCTTTCTCGCTTGTGGTGTTTTTTCTAGACGGACATTACGGGCTTTGCCAGGTCATGCTGTCTTTTACAAATTCAGGAATTTCCTGACAATTGAGCATGTTTTAAGTATGACTGCTTTCTGGATGTTGGTGTGGACATATATTGGTAGGCCCAGTTTCTGAAGGTTTTAAGTATAGTTTTTTTGATGTGCTGCTGGTGACTGAGGTGACTAATGGAATAATTGTGACCTTTTCCTGTTGCCATAGTACTTTGACTTCCATGGCCAGTGGTGTATATTTGTCTCTCTTTTCTTCTTCCTTTGCAACATTTTTGTCATTTGGTATTGCTATGTCAATGAGGTATGTGTGTTTTTCTTTTTTGTCTATGAACGATACGTCTGGTCGGTTGCAGGGTATTGTCTTGTCCGTATGAATTGTTCTGTCCCAGTATATTTTATGATCTGCATTTTCCAAGATTGTTTTGGGTGAGTATATATAGTATGGTGCAGTTGTTTGATAAGGTTGAATTTGATGGCCAGTTGTTAGTGAATTATTTTTGCAGCTGTATTGTGTCTGTCCGTATAGTCCATGCCTGCCATAATTTTACATCCTCCTGTTATATGGTCTATTGTTTCTTGGAATTGATGGCATTTCCTGCATAGGTCTGTTGTTACACTATTCTCTTTTATGATGTAATTTTGGTAGTTCTTGGTGGCGATAACTTGATCCTGTATAGCTATTATTATTATTATTATTATTATTATTATTATTATTACATATTTTCTATAGGAAGAGGAAGAAGGAGGAGGAGGATGAGAAGAAAGACATGTTGTGCCCATTTTTCTTTTTTCTCTGCGAGTGTGCATGGTCATGTTTGGTCTTCGTTTTGTAACGTTAGGTTGAGTGGGGTGTAATTTTTGTCTGCTGTTATTATGGCTTTATGAATGGAGGTATTATTATTATTATTATTATTATCATTATATTTATTTATATCCCACCTTTTTCCCCAGGGCTGGGGCTCAAGGCAGTTTACAAGATTAAAAACATGTACAATGTAAACGTATAAATATAAATTTACAACATTTGAAATAGAATTAAACCTGCTGTAAAATTAAAAACATTTTTTTAAAAAAAAACAGTATCAGATTATGTACACACACACACACGAACATAGGTCCAGAGTATTTCGAAATACCTGCTGGAATAAAAAAGTTTTTGCTTGCCTCTGGAAATGTAGTACAGAGGGAGCCAGTCTGGCTTCCTTAGGAAGAGAGTTCCAGAGCCTTGGAACAGCCACGGAGAAGGCCCTCTCCCGCGTACCCATCAGGCGTGCCTGGGATGTTGGTGGGACTGAGAGAAAGGCCTCCCCAGAAGATCTCAGGGCACGGCACGCACACACACAGAGCCGTAGGCGCACACACCACAGCAATCTGCTTGCGGGTCCCTCTGGGGGAAGGAGTGAAGAACTTTACCTCCACCTTCTCACAGTGGTCCTGATCCACATCACACTTTTCTTGCTGCCAGCAAGGAAAAGTAGAAAAAGAATGATTGATATGAAGATCTCCGGGGGGTGGGGGTGGGTAAGAGGCTACAGGTGGGGGAAAATTCCATTGTGGTGGAGGGGCTGGGGTCCTTGGGGGGCACTGTAAAGTTATGGGGGGGATGCAGGTTGTGCGCCCCCTGCTTTTGCCCTGGCCCAGGCTGGCTGGGGTTGATGGGAGCTGAAGTCCAAAACCTCTGGTGGGCCCAAGCTTGGGGAAGGTGGATCCAGCTGTTGATGAGACCAGCATGTGGCCATCCAGGAGAAGGCCCCAAAGGTTTCTTCACCGAGTCGGATTGTAAAATGGACGGAAACGACACCGATATGCTCGTGGCAGCTGTTCCGCTGAGTGGACTGTGATGGTGTCTATGGGAGGAGTGGTGCAGCCCACAGAAGAGGGGAGCTGGAGCTTCTGAACGTTCTGCTTATGGCTCTCACACCGATCCCGCCAGTGGCCTTGGGCCTGTCTCTTAATTTCACTGCATCCATTTCATTTGCAAAGAAAGCAGCCCTTGCAACAGCGGTGCAGCCTGTGGGGCTGAATTAGCTGCTGCCTTTGCAGCACGGCAGGAATGAAGTGCTGTTTGCCTCACATAGCCTCTCCTCTATCCCACTGTGCTGTCCTCCTTACTCAGGAGTAAGGCCAGGCAAACCCAGCCCGGCTTACTTTCGAGGAAAGAGGATCGGGCTCTTCGGGTGAAACGCTAATCCTCCTCTTTTCCCTTTCTGCAATCCATACCTGGTTTGAATTCAGAACCAGCATTTCCTCTCTTTTTAAGACCCAGCTTTTCGATGTGAAAGAAGAGAACGGAATCCCCTTCCTTCCCATCTTCCTTGCCTGCCACCTCCTCCGGTCACCCTTGGCCAGAAATGAAAGCCAAGAGGTTTGAATGCCCCTTATCACCTCAAAGCCTCCGGCAAAGTGGTCACCGGCATAATAAATGCCCAACATTTGAGAACGCTTCACTTTCCCTCTGCAAATCCATTTGTTGTTTCCCCGCTGGGCTAAGGACAGCTTTGGATTCTGTTCATTAACGTTTTCTTTAAATAGCCCTTTTAAACAATGCAGGTTCGGCGTAGCCGTGATGCGCTGCAGAGAGAGATGGTGACTTTTTAAAACACACACACACACACACACCCATCCCAGTGCCAACAGTTATTAATTAAAAATAATATCGCAAGGGAAGGAGGGGGGAAAAACACACACATTCTCCATTTCCGAAAGAGATACATTCTGTGGCACTGCCCTGAACCGCCGTGAGAAAGGGTCTCGATAAAGTGCAGTTTGTAGTGTTATATAATTGTTACCAGGGTAAATTATTTATCTGGTCAGAAGGGGAAAAAAAGGGGGGGAAAGGAGGGCACAGCTTTCCCATCGTGAGTGGACAGCCCAGTCACAAGCAGTCAGGCATACCGAATCCGAGGCAAAGAGAATCAAAGCAGGTATGAAAGTTTCATTAGAGCTGAGCGGGAAACGCCATCCCGGCTGACATAATTTCCAAGTGACCCCTGAAGCCGGCCATGACCAACAAGGCCATCTCGTCTCCGAACACGTACAGGATAGGCCTACTCTAGCTGCTCAGAGAGAGTGCGGCTGTGCAGGATAGGGAGCGTTTGTGTGCACATGCAAACCCTTGTGTGTTCAGGAGGGGTTGGGGTTGCGCACAACTCCTTCCATGAGGTACGTTTCATGTCTTTCGCCACCGAGGATGAACGTATAGCTCCGGCTAGCCTCTCCGTTGCCTTAATCTGTCCCTCTTTCCCCTCACCTCAAAGCTGCCTGTACTTGCCCTGGAGGTATTACAGACCGTGAGCAAGGTAAGGAAACCATCTGCTGCAGCGTAATGGTGAAGAGTAGAAGCTGAAAACCAAGAAGTCCCCGGTTTGAATCTCACTCTGCCATGAACTCACAAGGTGGTCACATAGGGATGTCGGAGAAATCCAGCCGAGGGGTGGAACTCCTTGAGTTTTTGTCAGCTTGGCGTTCCAGACTCTGTTCTGTCTTGATTTGCATAAATTTGCGTAAATTGCGGGCACAATTTGTATAATGTGTGCAGATTTTGCTTGCAATTTGCATAATTTGCGCAAATTTGGCTGTGATTTGTATTTATGGTTTTTTTTAAAAAAACAAGTTTGTTTTGTTTGTTTGTTTGTTTGTTTTTTTAAATCCATGAAAATAGTCCCTAAATTTCTGGAAAAAAACGTAGTTCAATTCACAAATATGAAGTAAGTTGGGGGCCTGACAGAAATCTGGTGATGTCCAAAACGGCCAGAATTCTTGGCGATGGACATCCCTAGTGGCTGTAGACTACTCTTTCTCTCCCCCCTCCCAGTCTCCCCCTCCCCATCTGCAATAAGGCTATAATAATAAGACTAACTTACCTTACAAGCTTCTTGCAAGCATTGTAGCGATAGAATGCACGTGAAGGACTTGGAAAATTTGAAAGTGCTGTACAACTGTTTATCATTATTATCCTGGTCGTCATTACCTCCTCCTCCTCCTCCTCCTCCTCCTCCTCCTTCTTCTTCTTCTTCTTCTTCTTCTTCTTCTTCTTCTGTTCTTCTTCTTCTCCTCCTCCTCCTCCTCCTCCTCCTCCTCCTCCTCCTCCTCCTCACTCTGTTGTTTGCGTTGCACTTTTGAATTAATGGGAAACTGAAGCCAGCCTTGATCAGTTGTGAAGTTACAAGATTAACAATAAGAAATGATGCATCACCAAAGGGGCCTTATGGACTGAGTCAAGAGAATTGTGGATGCAGAATCCAAAAAGAGAAACGCTTGTTGGCTCAGCCTGGTTTAAAGCAAACCAAACAGAGAGTTTCCCGTTGTTCGCTTTTACCGAACCCCTCCTTCAGGGAGGGTCTTCAAGTTTTAACCTCTGGTGAGCAGCTAACCTAGAAGACTCCTCTCAACTCTGCCGACTTGAATGTGCAGCAGACTCTGGGATCTGTCAGTTCCAATGCACCCCCCCCTTTCATCAAAGACTGAGTTCCTAGGGGTAGAGAAGACAATCTGTGAGCTGGGACCTCCTGTCAAACAAGTTCCTGGGAAGGTTCCTCCTTGACTCTGGAAGAGTCTTGGAAAAATTCCTCCCTTGCTTCTTGTCTTGGCTGGTCTTCTTCTTCTTCTTCTTCTTCTTCTTCTTCTTCTTCTTCTTCTTCTTCTTCTTTTCTTCCTCTTTCTGGCTTCAAGTCCAATTTGGGATGCACACCAGGGAGACCGGGCCAGATCCTGACAAAAGCATCCCTCCAAGGAAGACTTCCCAACCTGGAGCCCTCCAGATGGCCTGCAAGCCAAACCTGGAATAGCTGGGATCTCATCAATCCAGCCCTCTGGGGTTTCTGAGATGGTCATGCCCCTTCCCCTGGTCTCACCCCCTTTCTTCCAGCCACTGGCCAGGGGGATGCTGAGAGTTGTAGGTCAACACATTTGGAAGCCATCAGGTTGGAGAATGCTGCTCCAAGGCCTTCCAGCTAAACTCCCTTTAACTAATGATAGCTGTGGTTGGACATGGGGTCTTCTTCTACATGCTCTATCTCCGAGCTTCAGGGACCACACCATCCCAAGCACACTGTATTTGGACATGGTATCCCAGATAACTAACTCCAGGGCTACAGGGGCAGCCTGACTTTTAAATACCAGCAGCAGTTCCTGCTGGAGAATATTTAATCATGAACTTAAAGTTTGTCAAAGAACAGCTCTGACCTCTAAAGCTTTGTATCGATTACCTCCGAATCCATTGTGTTTCGATGCACTTTCTCAGGCAGAGAGGCGGCAAAGTCAGGCGTAAGCAAAAAAGAAAAAAGGGGGGGGGAAAAGTCAGATCCTGGCGAGCGATAAGCAATTGCTCTGCTCCCGATTTAATAAGAGCTATCGCTGGCTTTACAAGACAACAGGCATGAAATATTGCATTATGCCATATGCTACATAGGGGGAAAAATCCGCTGGAATTACACAGCTCCAGGGGGAAGTGGGCTTGTGGCAGCTATTTTGCGTTAATAAATGGTGCCTTGATAGACAAAACAGTAATTGGTCCCCATTGTTGTTGGGTCTTCTGCTTCTTAAATTCAGGCACACTTAATATTTTCTGTGGGAGGCTTGAACCACGGGCATTAACGAGCTTTGCTTGTTCTGGTGCCGAAGGGGAACTTGGAGTGGAAATTGGGTCCTGGGAGGAGCATCGGGGTTTGATCTGAAAGCTGTGAGTATGAAGGAGGACCGTGGAAAGGCATACGAATTGGATCTACCAAGCTGAGATCATGCGCTGTTTCCCCACAAACATAAGTTCAGTGATTTTGGGTCTGTGTTTGTGCGGAGACACTCCTTACTTGTTCATTTAAAGAAAGCGTCACGTGGCCATATCTGAGAAGTGGTGTCACTTTACTTTTTATTCATGGACATCAGATGATGTTATCACATCGGGCATCATCCTGTGCGATCAGCCCATTCACTGCATAATCGCTGATTGGTTGGGATCGCCTTTGAACTATCTCACAAAACAGAAAGCAGCAGCAGCTAGGGGAATGGGCGGCACCGAAGAAGCAGCAACAATGACCTTGAACAGTTACACCCACCCACACCCACTACGTGAAGCTTTCTAGGGGAATCCCAAAAAATAGCGAGCGCACCCGGTTGGGATAGCCTGATTTATTTTATAGCACCACATCAGTGCACGTGGTGCTTTACAGGGTACAACAGAAAAGGTCCCTGTCCCAAGAAGCTTGCAATCTAAAAAGAACAGGGGAAGGGGATGGAAATGGAGGCAGGGTTTCACAAGGAAAGAAGATGTGATTGTTTCAGTAATCGTGTGCTTAGTCTTGCTTACTGGCTTAGTTGTAGCTGGGTACAGGAACAAATCTCTCCGACCATTTCAGTTTCTCTCAGTTGCTCATCTCGCCATTCTAAATAAATAAATAAACTGCCCTCATTGGGCAAGGTGATTCTTCAAGCGTAGGACCTCTTCCTACATACATCAGTACACGTGGAGACTCATTCTCATGAATACACACTGGATGTTTGTCAGGGGAGGGGGAAGATGGGGCGTGGTTCTGGAGCATTCTCGTCTAGCACTTCTGCTGGAAGCTGAACCCTTAATACATGTTTAGGCGGCAGAGCGAAGCTGGTAATGGTGGGTCCCCTGCCCAGATTTCAGCCCCACCTGCAAAAGGGCCCTCCAAACTTTCTGAGTGGGAGCATGTTTGTGTGTGTGTGTGTGTGTGTGTGCCATGGTCATCTGCTTCTCAAGAACTTTGGGTGTCCTTTTGTCCAGGGTTAGTGAAGAAACTCCCCATGGAAGGAGTAAGCAAAGTTGAAAGGGCCTCAGTCTAGATTTGCCAATGGATTTCCCCCAAAGACGTGGGGAACAGGTTTTAGAGGGAAATTGTTCCCCACAAGGCCTGCCGTGAGCTGGATAATATCAGTGGGTGTATTTCATCATCCAGTCCAAGCATTTGTGGGCTGGATGGGGCACCTCTGTGAGCCCAATGAGGTCCACTGTCTGGATTAGTCCCAAGGGGCTAAAGCTTCCCCACCGCTGATCTAAAGCAAAATGTTTGGATTTGGAAGGAGAAACATCTGGAAAATATTGAAGGAAGCAAAAAAGCGAGCTTGTAAGATTAATCATATGGTCTGTGTGGATGTGTGTGCTACACATCCTAGGGATGGCATCCTCGTTAAAAGGAATACAAGTAAACAAGCACAGTTCAGGCCTCTCCTCCTCCAGAGTACTTTTTAATTATTCACTTAATTTCATATTTGGAGATCACCCTAGTCCTGTTCTTGTATACTGTCAAGCAGTCACAAGTCAACTCTGTGTTCAATATGAGAATTTACTGCCACTCCGTTTATCTGATTTGTGATTCATTCCCATCGCCTTATCTACTTTTAATTAAATACCATAAAATGCTCATGGTCAGCAGTTTGACTTTTCATTTCCTTACAGTGTCGCTAATTCAGGCTGATTGTTGCTACCTTGCACAGAATTAGATTTTCGAGACGTTACCCCCTGCGTGATGCAGATACAATAATCAAAGTAATCCCAGAGCAAAAGTAAGGAAGTAAGGAAGAAATCCCCTATTCTATGCACCTTACTCCGTAGAAACAATCATGCTATAGAAATTGGAATTGCATATGATGATTGGCATGGGCTGGAGACACCCAGCTCTGGTTTCAAAGGTGGCCTCTTCATGGTCACCATTTTTGCTGCAAGGGTCTAGAGATCTAGTATGGGCTGAAGATCTATTTGTGCATGGATCACAGGAGCCAATGTGAGCATAGCACATCAAAACAAAATGGAAGCTGTACTAATCATATCCATGGTGCCACCTTGCTAAGAACTGTAACTCAGTGCACATGTTTTGCATGGAGAAGGTCCCAGTTTCAATGCCTGTATCTCCAAGTAGTGTCCTGTCTTTAATCCATGGAGACTCTCAGATAATACTGAGTTAGGAAGACTAATGGTTTGCTTGGCAGAAAGCGATGTCTGATGTCCCTTCCTATGGCCCAAAGCTGCAGGGCTCAGGAACCTCATTTTGACCTCTGGCACAAGACCAGAGATTTTGGCATCTCACAACCTTAGTAGAAGGTTTGCACAGAGAGTGGATGGATGCTGCACAGCAGCTGTGACGGAACTCAACCGCACAGTGGATCCCCAGCAAATGGCCTCTTCCTCACCACGAAGCCCTGAAGCTTTTGCTGCAGGAGGAGAAACTAAGCCAGCAAAGAAGTTGCGTGGGCAGTCACAG
This sequence comes from Anniella stebbinsi, assembly GCA_029215795.1. NCBI lineage: Eukaryota > Metazoa > Chordata > Lepidosauria > Squamata > Anniellidae > Anniella > Anniella stebbinsi. The sequence continues at coordinate 266,277,466 of JARDYH010000003.1, read as the reverse complement.
GTCAGTCCAAGGCCGTTTCTACACCAGCCCTTTTTCCTGAGGTTGTCCCTGGGTGCTCCCGGTTTGTCCAAATGATGTACAGGGACTCCCGGGGGCAGGGGGGATGGGCAGGGGTTTCCCCAGGGATAAAGAAAACCTGGGAAAACCCAATACTTCCACGGGTCCCGGGACCATCCCGAGACCACAGGAGCTGTGGATGCCCATTCCAGCTTCTTCCCTCTTCCCCGTTAGTAGCGGGGGTGTGCAAGAGGGAAGGAGCTGGGCCCGGGGAAGCCTAGGGGCATCGGGGGTGGGGACGAGCGGGGTTGGGCTGTTTTTTTTGTTTTACTTTTGCGTTGGTTTGCAAGTGCGCTCCTGGCTCCGTGGTTAAAAAATAAAAAGGCAAGTGTGTCGCGCTTCCTGTGTAGAAACTAGGTGACGATCCTGGAAGTAAGTAAGTCCGGGATCGCCCCAAGGCCCTCCCTCTACACCCTTAGGTGTAGAAAGGGCCCAAGTCACATAGGCAGGATCTACACTACTGCTTTATCATCGAATCATAGAATAGTAGAGTTGGAAGAGGCCTATAAGGTCTTGGATAACAGTATTGAAGTGCAGTGACAATTGTTGGGGCCGATGACACATTCCATATACCGTTTTCAAACTGCTTTCATAGTGTTATATCCTGTTTGGTGTAGATCTGGCCAGCGTGAAGCATGACTCCTGGGAAACAAGAGGACTCTGTTTCACATTGATCTCTGCCTTGCCCCCAGTCTTACACCCTCTCCGTCATCACCTGGCAGGATGTGGGCTTGATAGTTCTGTTCCTCCAGTACAAGATACTGGTGCTGCTGCACATGTTGTGAAATAATGGATGGTTTGGGATATTGTGGGAAGAAGGGTGACTCACCTGTGTGGCACCTCAAAAGATCTTCTTGTCTCATTGCAAACATGTGTGTTGACTTGACAATGCACCCCTTACATCAGGGGTGGGCAACTCGCAGCTTGCGGGCTGCATGCACCCCTTCCAAACATTTTTGCCTAATTTGCTGCTGCCATGGCAAACCCCCCACCAATGTTTTTGGAAGACAACAAGCCAGGCAGGAAGTGCGATGCTTTGTCTGAAAGCAGAACCACACTCCCAGAATTTTGCTCGAGAGGGAGAGGGCCTTTTCTCCCCAATGAGACTTGCCTGGCGCCAACACTGTCATCTTTTCGGCACCAGGTAAAGACTTTTTTTCCTCCCAGGCATTTAACAGTGTATGTTGAGCCTTTTAACTGACCCCTGAACAGTTTAAATGATATGTAGTTTGTTTTTAGGCTTTTATGGTTTTACATTTTGTATATTGGTTTTTAAATGTTCAATGTTTTTAATATTTGTAAACCGCCCAGAGAACTTCAGCTATGGGGGTGGTATATAAATGTTATTATTATTATTATTATTATTATTATTATTATTGCAATGCCCCCCCAATTTTGAGTCCAGTTCATTCCAAAAGTTTTGAGATCTTTTAAAAAAAGTTTGCTCAAAACTTTGTACGCCTGTTTGCGCGCATTTCTCCTAATGCATGTATTTTTGTATGTATTTTTGTGCAATACACACATTTTTCGCAAGCCATTCCCCAAATACAATGCATTTAAATTATTATTTTTTAAATGGATATATACCTTTTTGCGAGCACTTCCCCTCTAATCGATGCGTTTTTGTATACATCTTCTGACTGGAAAACTCAACTGCAAAGTTTGGAGCAGTGCAAATCTTGAAGGATGACTGAGTTTCAGTTTGTGTATTGCTTCAAAAGTGCACAATGAGGTGTGTTTGCGTTACAATTAAAATGCAAGCTGAAGAAATGTCTCCCCCACCCTTAGGTACATAAAGAAAAAGAAAAACTAGCGTCAGCTGGATTTCACTGTCTGGTGTACATTTCTGCTCCTGATGAAAATACTCGTATCATCTCTTTTCTTGATTTATGGTCTCCAGGAGTTTGTTAACAGTATAAGTCAGAGCCTTCCACATTACCTAAGGCTCTGGAAATAAGAACCTTCCCACTCCAGGCTTGTTCAGCAGGGATTCAGAAGTCACCACTATATTAAAAAATTTCCTCAGCTGGATAATCTACATGCTGGTCTAATATATTTCACTTTGGGTATATGTTTTTTTCCTCCTTCACTCTTTTGAGAGTGGATTCATTTTCTTCCGTCCACCTGCAGTGATAATTTATTCTCTCTAATGAGGGGAGTTGTAGAAGGCACAGTCTGTGAGAAGTTGGAGTTGAGTTTCTGTAACAAGGTTGTCAGCTTAGAGATGCCAGAGTTATCCAACAGGTTGAGTTTCTGAAATGGATGTTGTAGTTCTGCTAGTGTGGACAATTATCCGCTTATGTTGGATTGTATCTGATTTGCTTCCCAACAGAATAAAATATAAATATTGATGGTTGGATATATAAGGTGGGGATGGGGATCAAATACATGGTGCTGGTTACAGGGAGCACACAACTCCCCTGGTAAAACAGCTCTACTGGACACAATTCAACGTGCTGGTAATGACTTATAAAGCCCTATACGGCTCGGGTCCAGGTTATCTGAAAGATGGTATTCTCCCTTACAAGCCTGCCCATCCTCTGAGATCTTCAGGGGAGGCCCTTCTCTCAGTCCACCACCATCACTGGCATGCCTGGTGGGAACATGGGACAGGGCCTTCTCGGTGGCTGCTCCAGGGTTCTGGAACTCCTTTCCCAGGGAAGCTAGACTGGTTCCGTCCTTGGTGTGCTTCCAAAGGCAGGCTAAAACTGTTTTGTTCTGACTAGCCTTTGGGGAGTAGACTACGTTGGATTTTTAAAAATTGTTATTACTATTTTAAATGTTTTCATATAGCAGCCATTTTAATTTTTAAAAAACATTTGTATATTTCTATTTATATGTTTTATTTGTATATGTTTTAATTTTGTAAAGCCACCTTCCTTGAGTCCCAGTATTGGGAAAAAGGCAAGATACAAATACTACTTCTACGAACAGCAACAACAACAGGTTTGCGTTTTAGACCTAATTGACATGTCTCAAACTTATATGTGAACCAGTACACAATTATCCATTGGTTTTGGGGATTCTCTGATCAAAGAAAGCATACAAAAATGTGTACTTTAGGGGAAATTAGATGCGTAAATGCATATATTAAGGGAAAGTGCTTGAGAAAAAATGTATGCTGGGAAAATTGCGTAATTTTTAAAATTAATTTTCATGTGGACTTAAAACACACACACACACACATTTGCAAACTGATGTAAAAATGGGATGGAACAAACATGTGCTTGAAAAGAGTGCATGTTATAGAAATCGAAACATTTCTAATGCAAGATCTTGGACAAACGCCTTAGAGGGGGAAATCAGGGGTTCGAGGCAGAAATGTGTGCACAAGGTATGTTCCAAACTTCTCCCTCATGTGCCAGGGCTTTTGTATTTGTCTGAATATGAAGGGAAATGGGAATATGAAGGGAATCTGGGGAGCCTATAAATATTGGATCCTCCACCTGCAGTCTGAAGTGGTCCAGCCCAACCACATCTACCATGAAATGGGCTCATCCACTCATCTTCTTTTCTTAGTCCTCAGGAGCAAAGAGGCCTCTTGTACGCCTTCTATTTTCTATTCACAGGAAGAATACAATAATGAATTACAGTTTATTTACTTTGTTGAGGGACTCAGTGCTCTTAGAGGTCTGTAAATCCCCTGCACTGGTATGAAGTACAAAGGTAAATTAATCTGAATAATGGTGATATTTTTGTGTACCTTCCGATGGGCTGTGAAACCACAACTTTTGGGGAAAAGCATGTGTTGCTTTTCTGTTGGCATTCTTGTTTGTTTGGCTGTAATGAGAGAGTACTATTGCTTAAAAGGAAGAATTCGATTGAGAAACATTTTTAATAATGCTTCTGAGCATGTGCAAATCCCTTTCTGTTCTTTAATCGGGAGGAGGTTTCCCCCCCAAAATGATGCTAAGGGATATAGGAATTTGCCTTATTCAAAGTCAGAATATTATTCCATTTGGTTCAGTACTGTCCTCATTGACTGGTTGAGCAGAATTGAGGTTGATCAATTTATCCATCCCTATTCAGTCCTTGGCCTCACTTACACCAAGCAGGATCTTGCACTATGAAAGCGGCATGAAAGCGGTATATAAAAGGCAAGAGCCACACTAAGCAGTATATAGCAGTATGAAAGTGGTATATGGCATGTGTCAATGGGCCCCAATAGTTGTCAGTGCATTTCAATACCAGTATAAAGCAGTAGTGTGGCTCCTGCCTTTTATAAACTGTTTTCATACCACTTTCATAGTGCAATATCCTGCTTGGTGTAGATGAGGCCTGGGTCTCTTCCTCCCCAATGAGAGGAAAGGGTGAGAAATTAATTCAGTTTCCATATTACTGCAGACTTATCTAACTTTTCATTCTTGAACTGTGATATAGGGATTATGAGAATTTCATTTTTGCTTGCAAAACTTACAGGCATGTCCTGTTAGAAGCTCCGAATTTGACCGCAAGCACATGTCTGCCCACAATATTCGTAAATGGTCAACCAAGTGCTCACATTCACCTCGTTTCTAATTTCCAGTTTGATTTGTGCACATTTCCTAATCTGGGTAAATGTCTTCTGTGGGCTGAATCGACCCTGCTTTTGTCTATGAAGGAAATCTGCTCAAATTCGGAAATTTGTGCAAATGTGGATAACCTCGTGCAAATTCGGGGAAACTCGCACAAAGGTGTACGATCCCTGCTCGTTTTGCCCTAGTTTCCAGGTCATGTAGCATGAGCAGCAGTCACAAACATGAATGGGAATTAGGCACAAGATGAGCAATGAGATGATGCGCCAAATCCTGGCCATCTGAAACGTTGCTAGTTCACCCATCCTATGCGAACTGAAGCTCAGTTCTCCTTTGAAATTCACACCTCTCCAAATTTCCCAGTCTCCAGTTTACAAACCATGCAAAAATTGGGTAATAGAGAACATAATGTTTAAAAATGCATTTATATTAGGAAAACCATTTGCAAAAATGTGCATATCAAGCAAAAAGTGTACCCAAAATGCATGTTTTGGAAAAAAATGTACACAGAAATGCTTATGTAATTTCATGTGAACTTTTAAACAACTCTCAGAGGTCTGGATGAACCAAATTGAAGACTGGAGCAATTATCGAAGTTTCAGGCAAAACGAACTCAAGACTGGAAAAATTGGAATCTGAAACAAACCGAAATTGACAGGTTGCCCATCCTTATTTCTGAGAAATGTCTGACTGGCCACTTGCTGGCCATGATGAACTGATTTAGCTGCTCTTCACATATTGTGATGATGAAGTCAAATATAGTGGCTGTCTTTTGGTACAGCCACCAACAGGTGAAGTGGATTCTGTGCATAAGCCTCAGGGTATGTATTTCTGAGGCTCTCTTGTATTTTATGTGTGTTTCAAGTCTACAAGACACCATCATGTCAAGGAGCAGCAGCCATTGATTTACATCCATGCACTGAAGCAAACACAGGCGGGACCTTATATTTTTTTATTGCTGACTTTGTTTGAAAAAGCAAGGAAGGAGAGTGAGGGCTATAAACATGAAAGAATTGCTGCAGGGTCATTGCACACTGCTGGAGCAAGGGACAAAAAAAAAAAGGATGGATTTGCAAAGAGAAATGGATCAGGCTCAGCTTTCGACGCTCCTTGGCTGGCAGCTTGAACCGGATCCAAGATCTATTGTTGCGGAAACGGCTTCTGGCGAGTACCGTTGAGGAGACGGATCACATTCACAGAGGAGGCAGCTTGGCATGCTGGCCATGCATCCGAGAAGACTGCCCCGGCAGAGGCCTTGCTGAGTCATCCAAAGAGTTTCCGAGTCAGCGCTCTGTCGGTTAAATAAGAAACCACAGAGTAACAGAGAAGGAGAAAGGCAACAGGGCCGCGTCCGCTGGCCAGGCTCGAATCTAGCCACTCTGCAAACATCTGATCTGACTGCATTAGTCTGGTACCCAACTTCCAGACGTTGACATTGATGGAGCCTCCCAAGATGCTGTAAGGTGTGTGCCTTGGATTTCGCAATGGCCGGCTTTTGGGGAAGTGAAGGACCCTCCAAGGACCTAGATCCAAACTCTGGCATCTCCGCTCAGGTCTAAGGCTGGAAAAGACTTCTGCTGGAGAGAGCAGAAGCAGACCATGGTCTGACTTGGAATAATAATAATAATAATAATAATAATAATAATAATAATATATTTATTTATTTCTAACCTGCCTCTCCCTCCGGATCGAGGCTGGGAACAACAATAAATATAAATACAAGGACCATAAAATAGATAAAACATTAAAAACAAATAAAAACAAATAAAAACTAATACACCATTAAAAACATCTTAAAATTCAACTGGGTAGGCCTGCCGGAAGAGATCAGTCTTCATTGCTCTCTTAAATTCATGAAGACCGCTAATTTGTTGAATCTCCTCTGGCAGGCCATTCCACAGTCTGGGAGCGGCAGAAGATAAGGTCCTCTGGGTAACACTCATCAGCCTAGTTCTGGCTGATTGGAGTAAGTTCTTCCCTGATTGGAGTAAGTATGGAAGAAGGCGATCCCAAACCATGTAGGGCTTTAAAGGTAATAACCAACACTTTGTACTTCGCCCAGAAACTAATTGGCAGCCAGTGGAGTGATTTTAAAGCTGGTGTGATATGGTCACCCCTAGGTGTACCAGTGACCAACGTGGCTGCCATATTTTGAACTAGTTGAAGTTTCCAGAGTAGGCACAAAGGTAGCCCTATGTATAGCGCATTGCAGAAGTCAAGCCTCGAAGTTACCTGTGTGTGCACTACCGTATTTAGGTCTTCCAACTCTAGGAAGGGGCGCAGCTGGTGTATCAGTAGGTTTGTCAGATAAATCCATCTGGGGAATGGAGTTTGCCAAGCTTTAATCAGCTTGCCGGCCCCCCAGACTTTGGCTCACTTCTACATGAGCTGGACCAACTCAATTCAGATTTTCTGTCCCCCACCCATAAATGGAAGAATTTGCAGAATGTACACAAATTCCAGCCAAAATTGACACAAATTTCAGCCAAAATGTGCACAAATTCTGGCTAGAACTTGCATCCTTTGCATAACTTTCTATTTATAAGAATAACCCCTCCCCCTGAAAAAGTTTTCCAGAATTTGGGAAAAACACTCAGCTCAGCTTGTGAGTGCAAGCCAAGTCAGGATGGTAGCAGGAATTCGTCAGGGTTAGATTTTCAAACGATGGACATCCCTAGGCATAAGGCAGTTTGGCTCCACTGTAGTCCATGCAAAAGTACACACGTGCAGCACTCCTCTGCCCTGCCCCCTACCCCCACTAGGCCCTACTTCTTGTGCTTATGACAGTTGGGCCACAAGTTGGCCACTCATGTTCAAAACCCATACTGAAAGACCGCCTTCACCTAAACTAGCCAGCTCACACTTTAACTGGTCTCACACTTGTGAGACCAGTTAGACAAGTGACCACCTGAGGGAGGGCCTTTTCTGCAGCGGCCCCACACCTCTTGAATAAGTTGCCATTGGAGGTCCGCCAAGCCCCATCACTGCAGGCTTTTCCGAAGGCCCTGAAAATATACTACTTTACTTGGCCTTCTCCGATTATGTTTCATTGGAATGGATGGTGGGTGCAGTTGTATGTGATAGATTTTGTTCTATGCGTGTATTTGCTGTTTTTCAAAATGTTTACTGCTCTTTCTGTTTTTCTTGTGCTTTTACTGTTTTTATTGTCTTTTCTCTAATATTAAGAAATTCCAATTTAAATAAAACATGAAATGCTCACCCCTCTGCGGCAGTCAAATTCAGTTGGCACAGCATGAAGAAGGCCGTGTTGTATCTGCCATGGAGTTGTTAAAGAGGAAGAGCAGGTCAGAAAAATAGAGATGGCAACTCCAATGAAGCACTACCATGACTGAATAGACAGGGATTCAAACCCAGATATTTGAGTACTTTGTCCTGGACCTGGAGAGACAAATCTTGGCCCTTTCTGCACCAGCCATTTTTCCTGGGGCTGCCCCTGCCAGCTCACAGAGAGTTCACATGATGCACAGAGCATCCCACAAGCAGGCCGGGACCAGCCCTCCATTTTCACGGAGGAGCAGGGACCGCTATTATCCCGGTTTGTTCCCTGTTCCTGGGATGGCAGCGAGAGGGGCGGCTGGTGTGGTTGCCCATCCCGGGTGCAGTTGTGCTTACCCACGAGTAAGCGTGGCTGCACCGATGGCTACGGAGCCGCACCATGTGGCTCCGAGGCCATCAGGAGAAGGGGGGACCTGATTTTGCCATCCACAGGATGGTGGGGGGAGGGGGCGCGATGGCATATGGGTATTTTTTAAAAAATACTCAGTGGTGGAGGAGCGCACGATTTCCCCAAGGCTGTGGAAATCACATGTTCTTCTCCTCAACTGTAATGATGGCAGACGCCATTAGAGTGGAGGGGGAAAATACGCGATTTCCACAACCTTGAGGAAATTGTGTGTTTCTCCCCTGCCCCATCAACGGGGGGCCTTAAAGGCCCTCTTACACAGACAACTCAAGGGGGACAGCAAAGCATACTTTCCGGGGCCTCCAGAAAATGGTGTTTAAGGCCCCCATCCACATATGGTGTTTAAGGCCCCCATCCACAGTCTTGGGGAAATTGCGTATTTTCCCTGCTGCGTTAATGGCAGCTGTCATTAACACAGCAAGGAGCAAAGGGTGTAGGTCATAGCGGACCCATGGCTGTCCCCTTTCGAAGGCTCAAGAGCAGTTGGGTGTAGGCCTGTCCTAGCTCTGAGTGGGTCCAACTGGGTCTGCTGCCCTTGCGAACCCAGTTGGACATTCAGTACAATGCTTGTATGTGTGAGGGTACTTTTGGGGGGAAAAAAACCCCTGTTCCTCAATCAACTATGGTAGGATAAACATTCACAGAGTTGTTTGGAAAACAACAACAACAAGTAGTTTTGTCTCCCTTCCTCCCTCCCTGTTGCATATAAAGCCCTAATTGTATTTTCTTTTATGTTGTAGCAATCCCCAGGTCTACAATCACACCCCACCAATGCAAATTATAAATTTATAATTTAACAAAGTTTACTGATGCTTCAACATGCCAATAACGATGCTGAAAGATTAATGACTGGTTGGAGAGTATGTTGCAGCAGTAAGATTGCGAAATGTGCGGTTTACCCAAAATGATGAAAACACCAAAATAAATAAATAAGTAAAAATGAACCCAAAATGAAAGAAGGAAGAAGTACATGATTACCAATATAATGGGAGAAGAATCTAAGATTACAGGACAACATGAGCAGTTACAGCAACAGATCAAAAATGAAAGCGCAGTTTAAATACCAGAATAGACTGCCTAACTAACAACACAATCCAATGCACGTCTACTCAGGAGTAAGATTCATTAAGTTCTTTGCAGATTCTTCCCAGGACTGCAGTAGAGGATTGCAGCCTAAATTAGCATAAATGATCATTTAAGTTGTTTTATTTATTTAAAATGATTTTTGGGCTATTTTTAAGGGTAGAATCCTTGCATATGAACTTATAAACTGTAGTGGCTAGAGTGTTGCACTGGGAGTCAGGGGATCCAGGTTCTAAGCCCCACTCAGCCATGGAAGCTCACTGGAGACTTTGGGCCAGTCACAGACTTTCAGCCTAACCTACCTCACAGGGTTGTTGTTGTGAGGATAAAATGACAATATATAAATGCAAGAAAGAAAGAAAGAAAAGGTTGGATCCAGACTTAGTTATACTTAGAGTAGACCTTTTGAAATGAATTGGATGACCTAGGACTAACTTAACTTCCATTGATTTCAATGGGTCTACTCCAAGTATGACTTGTCTGGATCAGTGCAGAGTTAAACTATGCAATTCACTACCTTCTTAAAGCCACCAATTTTTCTATCAATGGCTAAGTGATACCTCCAGTATCAGAGCCAGTAAGCCTGTTTTCACTAGTTGCTGGGAAACACTGGTGGGAGGGTGCTTGTAGGTCCCTGGTCGGCAACTGGTTGGCCACTGTTCAAACAGTGTGCTGGACCAGATGGACCCTTGGTCTGATCCAGCAGGGCTCTTCTTATTTTCTTATAATTCATGTGATCGATTCCATGATCTAGCTTTGTCATGTCAGAGCCAAAGCAAAACAGAGAAGAGTTACAAGATTAGAACTTGTTCTGCAGAATCTAGTAACATGCTCTGTACTGGGTCAGAAGAGTTGTCCATCTAGCTCTGTTCAATTTGTCCATGTAGCTCTGTTCTAGCCCTGTTCAATCTACACTGATGGGCAGCAGCTCACCAGGATCTCAAATAGGTTTTTTCACCCTCTTTTTGAGATGTCCGGGATTGAATCTGGAACCTTCTGGCTGCAGAAGATGCCATCTGCTACTGAGTCACTAACCTCTTCTCGAGTTCTGGGTCCCTTTCACAATTCCACCTTGATATGACTATTCCTTTATCCTTCATTGGTGAAACACCATAGGGCTACATCATGCCCGCAGGTTCTGTTGCACTTGTAGGATTCAACGCTTGCTCAATGGGGCTTTGGCACTTCTAAAAGTAACCCCAGAAATGAACGGAAGCACTCGTTTCTGGATCAGGACGGGCGAGCGGAGCCCCTTCTGTCATTTCCCATTCTGGAAATGACAGTTTCTGCTCATGTGGGGTTAATTTTAGAAATATACATGTACAGTGGGTCTCCAGAGCACACAGGCCCAATAGGATACTACCCATTCATTCGAATTTGGAAGATTAAAACTGCTGAAACTACCAAATTAAGCCAAACTGTCTGTAATTTGGGGAGCAGCCCACAGGTGGCCATGGAATCACCTGAAAGGTGAAAAGACTTGGCCATCACTTTGGCAACATCAAAACACCAAGGCCGATATTATCACGATCTCTCCCATTTGAATTACATTAGTACTGGAACCAGGTTGGTAAGCTTGGAATAGAGTGTCACTGAAACTTGTGAACTTGTATTATTTTTGTAGCTAGGGTGATTTAGGGCCACAACAGTAAAAATGAAAGAGAAAGAAAGAAAGACATGCATAGCTGCTACATACAGCTTTGAAGCAATGTTTCTGTTGGCCCTTCGAATTCTGCAAGCATGTATCATCTTCTCTCTGGGCTCCATTTTGAAGCTAGGCAAGATAACCAAAGTAGCAATCACAAGACAACTATTCTAAAGTGACAAATTAAGACCCTGTTCAGACAGCACGCTAAGCCTTAGTGGTTAAGCATTTTGAGCTAAACATTATGATTTATCATGTCATGTGAACCATTCCTAACCATGGTGGCTACATAATCATGGTTTAACCACACTCATTAACCATTTGCTGCAAAAGGGTTAGTGGCCTAACCATGGCTTAGCGTGTTGTCTGAACAGGCCCAATGTGGTGTAGAGCTTAGAGCAGTTAGGATTGGGGAGACCCAGGTTTACATCTCCACTTACCCATGAAGCCCACTGGGTAGCTAGTTACTCTTTCTCGGCCTAAATTACTTTTGAGGGTTGTTGTGAGAATAACGGGGCAATGGTGCAATGCTTAGAGCTCTTTTGAGGAAAGGGGAGCAGATGATTGAAGTAAATGAACCCCCCCATGACTGAACAAAATCTGCCTGAGGAAAGAATAATGTAAACCATCTTGGAATAATGGAATCATACAGTTGAAGAGTCCTTGAAAGTCATCTAGTCTGACCCCCCCTGCTCCATGCAGGATGCAGTGACCACATCCCCAACAGATGGCTGTCCACCCTCTGCTTCATTCTCTCCCACAAAGGAGAGCCCAACACCTCCTGTTCCACTGTCAAACAACTCTTACTGTTACTGAGTTTCTCCTAATGTTTAAATGAAATCTGTTTCCCTGCAGTTTAGGAATATAAGAAATTGCTTTATACTGAGAAAGACCCTTGGCCCATCTAACCCAGTATTGTTGGCACTGACTGGTAGCAGCCAGTGGAGGACGGTGTCTAGGGATGTCACGAGAGTCCAGTTGGGGGTTAGCGTTTGGCAATTTCTTGCTGGCTCGGCCTCTCAGATGTCAGTCCGCAGATCCCCACGCTTGGCCAACTCGGTGTGCGGTGGGTTGGGCAAGCGTGGGAATCTCTGCTCATTTGTGAGTTGCATTTTGTGTCATAATGGCAGCCCTTCTATTTACACCAACCACTGTTTGGGTAAAATGGCAGTCCTAAATAGCACCATTTACGCAAACTGGGTGGGTGGTGGAAGTTCACGGGTGACATGCGAGGTGGGCTCCGGTAAGTTAACCCATGGCTCTGAGCATGGTGGGGCTGTGAATCCCTTCTAGATTTTGGTCAGAAGCAGCCAGAACTCTAAAGGAGCAATCCCAAGTGCTGAACCATAACCCCAAATGGCTTCACACCTTGGGTAGCTTCTTTAGAGTTCTGGATGGGGTCACTGGTTTCTGGCAGAAGTTTTTCCAACCCTATCTGGAGATGCCGGTGATGGAACCTGTGTCCTTCTGTATGATACTGAGCAATGGTTCCCCTCCAGCCACTGTTTGGCTCTAGTCCCTGACATACTGAGATGGTCACCAAAGGCAGCAAAATTAGTAATAGATGAATTTTTTCAATTTCAGTTTCTCTCAGTTTCTCGTTTTTCCCATCTTAATTTTGAGTCATCCAAAAACGTTATTTTAAAAGTTTGCATGTGAAAATCCGTACACGCTTTGGCATGTGCATCCATTAATGCATGCACTTAATGTGCATGCATGTGCACGTGCTTGCATGCATGCAAGCAATGTCCCCAAGATGATGCCAGTTGTAACCCACATTTGTACGCGTGTTCTTGATGGGAGAACTCCACCGGCAAATCCAGAAAAGCCGGGATTTCCAAGGATGGCTGAGTTTTGGTTTGCATAGTGCTTCGAAAACACGGAATCGGGTAAGCGCGCATGGGAACGCAAACTCAACATCCCCCATCCTCCCATCACTAAGGTAAATATGCTTCTCCATGTGCCTAAGTATTGCACGGTGCTTCATGGCAAGGAGAACCATGGAGGCTTTTAATGCTGAGCTCCCATGAAGCATCGCCGCTCATCTTCCTTCGCTGAATGTGGGAGGCACTTAAGGAAAGAAAGTTTTTTTGCACTGTAAACCAGATGACCTTGAGGTGATAGACTGGAGGGCTCTATGACACCGCACACTCAGTGCTATTCAACACTCTGCCTGAAAGAGAGGAGGGAATGGATTTATTGACTTGTGACTTTGACTCAGGCCTGTGTATCAGGGCTGTTATTATGTGGAATGATGAGGCTGCAGTGTCAGGGACAAGTGAAAACTAGAACAACAAAGGACCCCCTTAACCTTTACCTGGACACAAGGCCATCTATAACAAGTTGCGCATAGCTTTGAAAAAAACAACAACTAAGTATATCTCACAGCACTCAATACTTTTTTGCAGCTGTGGCAAGCCACTGCGCAGAAACGGGGGAAGACGGATTGCCAGGGGAAACGGGCTGTGATTCAATTTTGCATAGGTTACTGTTTACCATTCCGAGTCCAGGCGCATGTTGGAAAAGGCAACATCATTTTCGTTCAAGGCGTTTGGAAAAACAACAACGGGTCCAATAGTTCTTGACCTAGAAAACGGCCATTTGTTATACAGCACGGCGAGCTAATGTGATAACGTCTAGAGCCGGAAGGGACGGGCGGTGAAAGATTCCCCTAAGCAGGCTCCGGTACGGTTCTCGACATTGAATATTCTCTTGCCATCCCCAAAGCAGCCCCTCCAGATGTGCTAGACTACAATTCCCATCAACCACAACTGGTGCAGCTGGGGATTATGGAGCATGTTGTCCCAATGCATCTGGAGAGTGCCAGGTTGAGGAAGGAATAGTCATTCCTTTTGACTTCTGGTGATATTTTGTGTCAATATTTGACATGTGGTGGTAATCTCTATTTGATAGTTTTAATATGCAATGGTGTTTTGTCATTGAATGTATTTGACAGCTGATGAGATTTCAGAGTCGATGCCTGATGAAGACAAGGCAAACAAGAGATACTAATGATGTTGGAAATCTCTTGAACTTTAAGATGACCATAGCCATTCAAAATGTGGATTTGACCTATACGTAGAGATGTGTTTATATTTATTGTTGTTCCCCGCCACGATCCGGAGGGAGAGGCGGGTTATAAATACATTTATTATTATTATTGTTGTTGTTGATATTATTATTATTATTATTATTATTATTATTATTATTATTATTATTATAGCTTTGGCAATGGTGATGGATAGAAATGAAAACAACAATAATAACAACAATAAACTATACAGAAAACCTTCCGAAACTGGGCCTACCAGAATACATCCACACCAACATCCAGAAAGCAGTCATACTTCAAACATGCTCAATGATCAGGAAATTCCTGAATCAATAAAAGACCGCATGACTTGCCAAAGCCTATCATGTCCGTCTAGAAAAAAATGTCATGAGTGATAAAAGAGATGATAATAATCATAATAATCATAATCATAATGATAGGGGCAGCTCTGATTAATAGGTAAATACATGATCTGGGTCCATTACTTGAGAGGAGGCTATGGCAGGTTTTTTTGACTTGTTTCTTGTTGCTGTTCTTCTTTGGACAGTATTTAAGCCACAACAGAATAGCACTCCAGTATCTTAGGGAAGTTGGTCGCTGAGGGAGGCCCTGCCTGTTGGCCTGCCACAAAGATTAGTAAGGTCAGTAAGCTCTAGAGAGAAGGTCTTCTCAGTGGTGGCCCCTACTCTAAGGAATTCCCTCATAGGAACAAAGGAAACTGCCTTTTACTGAGTCAGGCCATTGGCCCATCTACTCCAGTAGTGCCAACACTGATTGGTGGCTGCTCTGCAGAGTTTCAGGCAGTATTGCTTCTTAGCCCTACCTGAAAAAGCTGGGGATTGAACTTGTGGCCTCCTGCATGCAATGTGCCCTACCACTAAGCTACGGCCCCACCTGAGAGACATACTGTACAGCTGGCCCCATCTGGGGCAGCTCCTGAGAGGGTTTTAAAAACTCATCTGTTCTTCTGGCCTTTTCATTTAATGTCTGAATGGGATTGGCTGCTGATGGGTCTTTGAAAATTGTATCTGATTGGAACTGGTTTCATTTAACATGTTTTAGAGTCCATGTGGTATAATTATGGTGTGCATATTATTCTTATTCTGTAAGCCGCCTTGGGAAGACAATGGTCTGAAAAGGCAGATAAGAAATAGATAGCATCATCATCATAATCTGTTTGATGCAGTAACCATATCCACAGAGGAATCGACAGAGGCCATGTCTGCCTGCCATTTATCCCAGGGTCATCTCAAGGTCGTCCCTGTGCATCCAAATGACGCACAGGGTATCCCGGGGTCAACCAGGGGTGACCTCTCAGTCTGGGACTTCTTTTATCTCAATTTTTCTTGCGGTCCCAGGACAACCCTGAGGACTGCAGGTGGTGTAGCACACACTCCCAGGTCCTCCCCCCTCCCTGCGAGTGGCGTGGCTCAACAAATGGGCATGGAGCTCTGCAGGGGGGGCTCTGTGCCCATTGGGGGCAAGGGGTTGAGCTTTTTTGCCATCTCTGGGATGGCTGTTGGCATTTTGTGGCAACGATTGATTTTTTTTTCCTTTTAAAAACTTACTTTGGGACTGGATCGCGCCCTCACCCTTGTGCAAAAGTCTCCTTCCGAAAAAACACATGCCACTCTGGATGTCCTTCTTCCCTTCCAGGATGGCATGCTGGCGTTTGGATGCTGGGGGAGGATCCTGGAAGCTGGAAAGCCCATAGATGTAGGTGAGCCTCAGATATGCAGAGAGATGTCTGCTGACAGAAGCAGTGGCAGAGCAGCTAGCTGTACATATGCAGGAAACCACAATGCTTCTCAGGAAGCCCTGAAAAGCAGTCCTTGCTCCCTGCATTCACCATCTCATTCCCACTCACTTATTCCAGCACATCCTGAAACTAGAGGAAGAGTTGCTTGTTCCCAGATCTCATGGAGGAACTTTCCTTACACCAGGGCAGGATCTACACGTCGTTGTGATATCGCCTAATTTCGCTGGATGTGCGTTCCGAACCCTGTCGATTCACATGACGTTTGTGTTAAAGCGTTATGTTGTGCATTTTATTGGCTCCTTTTTTTTCTCCCAAAAGAATCCTTTAATCCATTTTAAATCGCTCTGAATGTCTTAGTGTGCCTCGTTCTAGC
The DNA here is from genome assembly GCA_029215795.1 of Anniella stebbinsi. Taxonomy (NCBI): domain Eukaryota; kingdom Metazoa; phylum Chordata; class Lepidosauria; order Squamata; family Anniellidae; genus Anniella; species Anniella stebbinsi. Next base: position 266,261,280 of record JARDYH010000003.1, on the reverse strand, counting down.
GTTATTTCCTGCTACTCCTTCTTCCTTCTTTGTGATAACTTCCGTTTCTGGTCTCCCTTCTTTTCCCTCTTAGCCAATCATTTTGAAAGTTCATTTTAGGCGCGCAGAGCAACCCTCTCCGTGCTTCCCGAGCCTCCCTGAGAGCGCTGCTCCCTGCTCAGTGTGGACCAAGCTCTGCTTGCCCCCTCGCTGCAGCCGCAGCCCTTTAATCCCGGCGGTCCTGGGGAGGGAGGAGGGAGGGGTATAAACAAAAGCCAGCGATCTGGAGAAGGATTTCCCAATCGCTGGGTTTTGTTTACAGCTCTCCCCCCTCCCCCTCCCCCCGGGACCAGCCAGGATTAAAGGGCTGCGGCGAGGGCGAGGGCGCGAGCAGAGCCTCCGAGGTTTGGTATGCATCACTGATACGCAAAGTACCACACAAAACACTTAGAAGAAACGAACGGGAAACAACAGTGTGGCGCGTGACGTAATATTGCGGGGGGAAAAAAATCGAGAGAACACGCATCCACAACGACGTGTAGTTAGGCCCCAGGACACATGATTTGTATATCTAGACCCAGTATTGTTTATTCTGGCTAGCAGTAGTTCTCCAGGGCAGAGGGGTGAACAACTTCTGACCCTCCGGTTGCTTTGGCTTACAACTCCCATGATCCCCTCCAATTAGCTGGGACTGATGGGACTTGTAGGCCAAAACCTGAGACCTTCTGCATGCAAAGTAGCAAGTGCTCTACCACTGAGCAAAGATACCTTTTCTTTGCAATGTGCATTTCCATATCAATGAATAGGAATTTGCAAAAAGAACATTGGTATTAAAATCAGGGAATTTCCCCTTTTAAAATATATTCCGAATATTTTTTTTTTCAAAACAGAGAGAGACAACATTACTAGTCACATATCTGGGGGTGCATAGAAGCAAAACTTTAGCTCATCAAAGTTTTCAAAATTTCACCCTGAAGCTCATTCTTGTGTCCATATCACAACCTTTGGGGTTGTTTTGCAGGAAAATCCATGTGTATTCTTTTATATGGATACATCAATTGTGCATATCTTTGAAATGCATGCGTTCTTCTCCGATTGATTAAAGCATGTTTATGTGCATTTTTTCACATGTATGCATGCTCTCTGGTCCATGAATCACAGTGCAACCTCGGAAATATACAGACATCAGCAGCAGATTGCATCCGAGTCCATGTTCAGCCTGGGAGATGAGAACTGGATAATTCCTGATCAAAAACAAACTGAATGGAATTTCTCATACATCCGTAGTCACACACAATGGTACCAATTAGATCAAACGCTAAATAAATACATACACAAAACATATTCACCATAGACTGGTGGGAATTAGTTTCCATTTGGATGAAAAACATGTTTTATCAAGAATTGTAGATTTAAAAAATGTCCCTGGGAAAAAATTACTCGAACGGAATCAGCCCCTGTATTTTTAGACATGATATATTTCTATGCTTAGGTCTTGAAGCATGAGGATCTTAAGCTTTTTCTAGAGCTATGTCATATTGAGTCTGCTTTGGAATATGCCAGAAGACAAGTTCATGTGTAATACTGGTCCTCTTGAGGTCATTTTTAAAACCCCATGGCTTCAACAGATCCAAAAGATGTTAGACACCTCATGGGTTTCAGAAAGCTCCTTTTCATCTGTCTGAAGAAGTGAGGAGGGAATATTCAAAGCAGCAGGGCAAAGAGAAAGTGGAAAGCTGGGAAGATTTAATCATCCGCCCAAATGTAACATACACTGCGAGATTTGAAAGTTGGAATGAGGCTTAAAAAAAATGGACAGAGTTGGATTTGTGCTTGAAGACAGCAGGAGTATATGTGAAAACATGGTCAGGCAAAGCAAAGACTTTATGACGGACACAAAGGGCCTGATATATATATATACATATATATATATATATATATATATATTCACACACACACACACACACACACACTTGACTGTTCAGGATTCATATTCATCAGTGGAATGTAAATGGCCATAGATGTGAGCCTTTGAACTCTGAACTACGTGTTCAAAGGATGTATGGCTCCAACATATGAACATACGAAATGCCATGCTGGATCAAACCAAGGCTCTATCTAGTCCAGCATTCTGCTCACCCAGTGGCCAACCAGCTGCCCATGGGAAACCCACAAGCATGACATGAGTGCAATAGCACCTTCCTACCCATGTGCCTCAGCAATTGGTGTATATAGGCTTACTGCCTCTGATGCTGGAGATAGCATGTAGCCATTAGGACTAATAGCCATTGAGAGCCTTCAGGAATTTGTTTAAACCCCTTTTAAAGCCATCCAAAATGGTGGCCCTCACTACATCTTGTGGTTTAACTGTGCGCTGTGTGAAGAAGCCCTTCCTTTGATCTGTCCTGAATCTCCCACCAATCAGCTTCACGGAATGACTCTATTGGGTTCTAGTATTATGAGGGAGGGAGAAAAATGTCTCCTTTATCCACAGGAGGGCTGTTGGCTTTGTGCCATGCATATGAACTTCATTGGACTAGATCGGGGGTGTTGAACCTAAGGATCATGGGCCAAATCTGACCCAGCTAGGGTCCCAATCCAGTCCTCTAGGGCTCCCCAGATGGCCACATCCCTTACTCTGACCCCAATCCCTTTCCCTGAGCCATTAATCATTTGGTGGTTCCCAGCTTTTGCATAGTCTCTCCCCCCTTCCCCATTTTAAAGACTAAAATACCTCTGTGAAGGCTTTAGTTACTAGCAATAAAAGCTTCAATATGATGCTAATTTTGGTGTTTTGGCATTGACCTTGTGCCTTTATTTATTATTTATTTATTTATTACATTTTTATACTGCCCATCAGCCGAAGCTCTCTGGGCAGTGCACAGTTAAAAACCATAAAAAACAACAACATTAAAAAGTTAAAAAGGCTGTGTAAAACGAGCTACAGTAAAAACCAGGGAAAGCCTGTGTAAAAAGCTATGTTTTCAGGATGCGTTTAAAAGATGTAACCTTTTCTGCCTCCTGAACTGTATGAGGGAGGGTTTTCCAGAGGGTGGGGGCCAATACAGAGAAGGCCCCTCTGCCGAGGTTCTTCATGGAGGCATTGCGTTCATCTCGGAATGGCCAGCAGGGCCTCCTCTGAGGATTGTAGTTGTCGTCCAGGTATATATAAGGGAAGGCGGCCTGCTAGGTATGCTGGTCCCAAGTTGTTTAGGGCTTTGTAGGATAACAGCATAACCTTGTATGTGGCTTTGGCACCACCCAGTTTGCCTTGGGACCTGCTCACTATTGGAATGCTGTCCTTGAATTCTGAAATTGAATTTGGACCTTGGCTGAGGAAGATTCAACATCCCTGGACTAGATGGACCTTTGGTCTGTTATAGGGTGACCATATGAAAAGGAGGGCAGGGCTCTTCTATCTTTAACAGTTGTATAGAAAAGGGAATTTCAGCAGATATCATTCTTATACATGCAGTACCTGGTGAAATTCCCTCTTCATCACATCAGTTAAAGCTGCAGGAGCCCTGTTGTGATGAAGAGAGAATTTCACTAGGTGCTGCATGCATACACCTGCTGAAATTCCCCTTTCAATACCACTGTTAAAGATACAGGAGCCTTGTCCTCCTTTCCATATGGTCACCCTAGTCTGTTATGAAAGGGTAGGTTTTTTCATTCTGATAATGTTGCAAGGGTGACTCTTAAATACGGTGAGAGATATGGAACTGGTACGGCTTCATAACATCATTCCATGTGTCACTATTGAGTCCGATGCTTCTTCCAGAACACACACACACACAACCCGACTTGCAACTTCAGTCACTTTTCTTACTGCTCTGTTGAATGTAGAGTGACCAGATGTAAAGGTGGACAGGGCTCCTTTATCTTTAACAGTTGCATGAGGTCTTGCCAAGTACGGCCACGAGTAAGCAGGGCCGTGCAGAGCTGGTAATATACCCAGGCCAGATGGGAAGTGTGTGCCCCCCCCCCATTTCAAACTGCTCATTAAGTATTTTTTAATCAGTGGCACTGATTCAGTGCTAAATTAATGGAGGCACAATCGTGCCTCCATTGTTAAGGTCCGTCAGTAAAAAACACATTCCGCCATGTTAAAGTGATAATTGGGAGGGGGACATTCTAACAGCCATAAAATCGAAAATGTTTCATCAACCTTTCTGAAATTTACAGGTGCCAGAAAGAAATGTTTGTTTTACATTACCTGAAAATTTCAAGAAGATTGGTGAAAGATTGAAGGAAGGAGAGCAGTTTAAGGTAGAAAAGGAATACAAACCTCTCTCCCTGTTTTTGTAAAATTTACTTCTGGGTTGCGACTTTTATGCTCTCAATTTGCATAATTTCTAGAGCCTTATTAACTAATCCAGTGGTGGGGTCTTCTTCCTCCTTGACGGTAGTTGGTGGAAAGCTTTTCATTTTTTTAAAATTCCCTTTGGTTGACTTTTAAGGACTATTTTAACCTCTCATTCAAGTCAATGAGGCGGTCATCTTCCCTCATAACGCGACACTGACACACGCTCAGTAGCGTCGCTCTCCCCCCTCCCTCCTGCCTTAGAATGTGGGGTGGGTGGGTGAAATGGCCGCTGCCTCTATAGCACAGACCTTTTGAGTGAAGAAGAAGAAGAGTTTCTCTTTTCTCTTCTGGAATATGCATTCCTTTGGCTCTGAGAGTATTTTGGGCTATCTTCATAAGGCCAGTTTGCTCTTTTGCTCCCTGGTGAAGCAGGGTGTGGTTCCTCTGGATCCATGGTAACCTGATCTTCAGATCTCTCCAGGGAATAGGTGGCTATACCTTTCTTTCTTTCTATCCCCACCCCCACCCCATACACACATACACACACAGTGTTCCTTGTATGTATAGCTCCCTGCTATATATAGCTATGTATAGCTCCCTGCTATAAAGTTGAAAGCTACAAACACTTCATTTAATTAGTTTGGGCCGGTGTTAAGTTTTAAGTACAATGTTGAAACCTTTCAAAGTGCTTCTGGGCCTACAACGTTGGTTTCAGCCTAGTCACCCTGTTTTTCTAATAAGGTTTAGAAACAGTTGAGCTGTCGTTTATTTTGCATAGTGTACACACATGGATTTTCTTTCTAATCCTTGCAGTCTACACTGGCTCCCTCCTTGATGTGTTTTTGGATGCAGACAACCCCTTTTTTGTTCCAGCAGGCCTTTGGCAAATCATCTGGACCTCTGTCTATACCTTTGACTTTTAAATTGTTATGTATTTAATATGTTTAAAATGCTTTAATATTGAAAAAATATTTAATTATATTTTTAACTTTTGTATATTTAGGCTGACCATATGAAAAGGAGGACAGGGCTCATGTCACTTTAACAGTTGTAGAGAAAAGGGGAATTTCAGCCAGTGTCATTTATATGCAATTAGTTCCTGGTGAAATTCCCTCTTCATCACAACTGTTAAAGGTGCAGGCACTATACTAGAGTGACCATATACAAAAGAAGGCAGGGCTCCTGCACCTTTAACTGTTGTTAAATTGCCTACACCTCCCATGGACTCGGTACAGTTTCTTTATCCCTGGGAAAAGCCATGCCCATCCCGCCTGCCCCCAGGAGTCCCTGTGCATCATTTGGACGCGCAGGGAGCACCCCGGGACAACCCTGGGACACAAAGCCAGTAACTCTCTGTCTGCTGTTTCAATCCTGCATAGGCCATCTGCAGTTCCTGTATTCCAGTTGCATGCTGATCTCATTGTATTTGTACTTAACCGCCAGTGTGGTGTGGTGCCTAAAGTGAGCCATTGTGGTGAGCCATTGTGGTGCGGTGGCTAAAGTGTTGGACCGGGAGTCAGGAGATCCGGGTTCTAGTCCCCACTCAGCCATGGAAACCCAGTGGTTGACTCTCAGCCCAACCAACCTCACAGGATTGTTGTTGTGAGGATTATGTATGCCCCCTCAGGTCCCTTTGAAGAAAATAGACGGGATCTAAATGCAATAAATAAAATAAAATAACCCCCAACACCCAGCAGTACTGGTGCCTACTCTCCCTCCATCCCAGCAACAATCCTGTTCCTCTGAGCTTTCAATAAGCAAAACAGCTTGAAATGGATTTCAAAGACAAAACTAGATTCAAGCTGTCTTTGTTGATGAGGTCCCATGAGCTGGCCTCCATCAGTAGGTTGCCTCAGCTCCAGGAGATTTTTGCATTGCACACTCTTTTGCCACAGAACTAATGTTTGCTCCGGGGCAATTCCCTGTCTTTGATGGCTCAAAGCAACTCAGACTGCTCACCTTCTAACTTTACAAACAGTGCAAAGTGCAATTCCAAATTAACTAGCACACCTCCTCACGTTCCTTCTCCCCCCCTCCCCCCCGCCCCAATTGCATGATCCTTTCTATGTTTTTTCCCCCATCTGCCATATGGAGATAAACACTCCTACCTTGCAGGGAAGTTATGAGGATTAATTAATTAATGTTTGTACAGCACTTTGAATATGCAAAATGCTATGAAGACCGAGTGGGGCTTGGTTGTTCAAACGCCGCTCAGCCATTTCGGAGTGCTGGGAGACAAGCTGCTGCTAATACCTGCCTAAGAGGGGGGGGGGGCACTTCACCGAACCTCTCGCATAAAATTAGTTCCAGTTTGAAACTTCTTGTGCGGCATGATTTGTTCAGGATAACACCTTCAGGTGAGTCAAATTCCAATCTTACAGCCTATCCACATTGCCCTTAAAACAACTTATATTCTGTTTAAAAACATGTTTTTTTGAGTCGTTTCATGACGTGGTAGGACACACTGAGCAGTACTGACGGTTCATAGTGACTGCTTCCTCCGTCCTCAAAGTGTTCACTGGTGTATTACAGGGTTAATTCCTTGACTCTTCTTTTGTTTTTTTGTTTTGTTTTGCAGGCTGCTTGACCCGCCCACTTCTGTCTCCATAACTCAAGCAGCCTGCAAAACAAAAACTAAAGAAGAAGGGTCAAGGAATTAACTTGGCCTGGTGGTAACAGCAAGAATGCCACCAGCAGCAGGGTTAGATTTTGACCTGCCCTATCATTTCTGGTGCTTTAAGGTCCTCTGCACCGCAAACAGAGCTTTTTATATCTAACAGCATCACCTCAAACCCAGTGAATTTCAAATTCCAATGGAATTGATTCACACCATTATCAAGTGCGTTTGTTTTGATTGCAAGCTCTCAGATATTGTCATTTAAAAAATAAAATCAACAACAACCACCACTGCCGCCACCTCCTCCTCCTCATCATCATCATCACCACAATCACCACCACCACCATCTGTTTTCTTATGTGTGTATTTCAAACATTTATAGTCCACCGTTTCAGGATTCCGCACAATCCAGGTGAGACAACTTACAATAAAATAACAGTGCCACTGAAGGATATATACAGCGAGCATGCGCCAGGGTGCAGTGACTGAAGCTAGCGAAATTATTATTCTGGAGGGGGGGGATACCTTTCAGGAAAAAAAGGAGAGCGCAGCTCTGCAATTTTCCCTTTCTCCTCCAGGACCTAAATTTATTTCGGCTTTAGCGCCCTTAGTCAAATTCCTTCGCGGTTATTGCTGGGAGATGTAGGGAGATGCGGAAACGCAGGCGCAAACGTGCCGCAATGACCTTCCCTTCCGTCGCTCGAGTTGCGCCGAGCTGTTTGCTCTCTCGGCTTGCTACCTCGCGTCGAGCGCCGCATTGTCATCCGTTGCTTTACAACACAGTCATTATATCCCTAAACCACATTGTGATACACTGTGGCTTCTGTTTACGACTCCCAAAACTCCCACTCCCATAAATCAGCTGCCATAAAACCCATCAAACGGCTGGTAGTAAAATGGTGCACAGTGGTCGGCGCAGGAGCCAGGCGAAATTGTGTGATACCCTACTGTGGTTAATGAGAGTGAAAATGTGTTTAGGATTTTAGTCAGCCGATGTTCATTTGCAGGGCCATTGTTGCGAGCCTTTTGTTAACCCGAACGACAATGTATTTTCCATTGTACCGAGGAGCTGGATGTCGGGATTGGCAAGTTATCCATCAATGGCAAATAAGTCAAACTGTGACCTTGAATGATTACGGTTCTTTCTTTCTTTCTTTCTTTCTTTCTTTCTCTTTCTTTCTCTTTCTTTCTCTTCTTTAAATGGACCAGCAAACTAATTAATAATACACTGAAATGCTATACTGAGATTAAGAAAACTTTACTGTATTTGAAGCGTAAGCTTGGAATTTTTCAGCCATCCACAAACCCCCCTGAAGTATGGTTCCTTTAGATCAGATATCTCCTCCCCTCTACGTCCGTCACCTCAGTGAAACTTGCCATGAGATGTGTCAGTTGGATTTTAAACTCCTTGGCCAACCCGGAATTCTTTGAATGTTATCGTTCATTCAGAATAAACTGCCTTAGGGGATCTTCTGATGTTACACAATGCATATAGAGCTATGCTGGAGCCACTGGAATGGGATGAAGCGAGCGTTGGATGCCAGCCAGGAAAACCTCGGTTCACATCCTACTTTAACTACAAAGCTGATTGGGTAGTGTTGGACCAATCAGGCAAGTCTTCCTCAGAAGGTTATTATGGAGTTACAGTGGGAAAGAACCATGCTTGATTTTCTTTGAAACTAGGAAGGGAGTGGGATAAATTGTACATATGGTCCATTTCCCATTTCTTTCTATGTGCTAACATTGAGCCAAAACAATCTCCCACATATGCCACCCTGTTTTCAAGGGAGGTACAAGAAGAAGGATGAAGTGCTCCATTGTTTCCTTGTTCCTTCCTTCCCATGAAGCCAAATCAGAGTGAGGGTAGGAACAGAAAGCAATTGTTGTTACTGCCCTCACTCTGGCACCTTCTGGGTAAGGAGGAAGGAGCATGGAAGCAATACTTACCTAGCATAACAGGTGGTGCAATCACTTCTTCCATGAGGAACATAGAATTATTTAATTTTTTTTCTTTTTTACTAATTTGCATTTAATTTCATAGAAAAGAATTTGTTTTCAATTTTTTTTGTCTCAGAGGAGAAGAAAATTTATGTGAAATTCCCATGGGTGGGATGTTTGGTTCTTGCACTTATCTTACCCATAAGGTGAGCAAAGATGGGTTTGGGTGTATTATCTCTCATTGTGCAATCTTCTCTGCAGATGTCTCCAGATGTCTGCTGGTTCCCCACACATCAACTAAAGCCCAGGGGAAGTCATCATGAGGTAACTCACCCTTTTTTGAGAGTGGGAAGATAGGGCAGCAGGGAAGGCTAGGGAGCTAGGGAGAGATGTTTAAAAGCAAGAAAAAGGCAACCAGTGCCCACCTTGGTCATCTCACATTGATAGGGTGAGCTAAAAAAACCCCATCCAACCCCACCCACCCCGAAAGAAATACTAAAGTGCTCTGAGAATGACCCCCCCTCTGAAAGAACTCTCTTTCATGGGGGAGGAAAACATTTGGGAAATTGGAGGACAGATTTCAGCCCAGCACTATGAAAAAACCTTAAAGATAAGCATGGTGTCAATTTTTTAAAAAAAGACAAGGCAGGGGAAAGTATAGATTTCCCAGGTGGTTCAAGAGAAGCAAATAAAATACTCAAAAGCACTTTGGGCTCAGCTCTGCCATGCAGGATGATACTGTGCTTCACAAAGGGATGGACAGACTCACCCACATCCAGCTCCATCAGACACCCGTCAAGCTGCTGCTGCACACCCCATGAGCTTCTTTGCAGCTTGGCGAACGCCCGACGAAGCTGCGAACCCATCCGTCCCTGTCCATGGCCACCATTGTTGTTCACGATGGAAACTCCAGAAATTATGTATTTCCTACCTTGCATATATGGTGGCCATAAAGGAGATGCGGCACGCCCATTGCTGAGCCACAGCCGCGGTGGCGGATCAATTCCACCTCCTCTCAAGAGGAGAGATGGCTCTGCTGGGGCTTCTTTCTCCGGCGATGGCCATTGCGAAAAATGGAGAAAGAAGTCTTGGCGGAGCCATCTCTCCTTTTGAGAGGAGGTGCGATTGATCTGCCACTGTGGCCACTGCTCAGCAATGGATGTGCCACGTCTCCTGTCAGTGGAAGTGACATGCCCACCAGTTGACGCGGTGCCTGGCACGGAGGGACAGGCGATGGGGATGTTGCTCGGTGCTGATGCATCCTTCACTGGAGACTGGATCATGCGCTCTGACACATGAGGAGACCATTCCGAAGCCTCTTGCTTCTGCGGTGGCAATGTGTGGGGAAACATGCACCACCCTGCTGCAGAAGCAAGAGGCTTTGGAATGGTCTCCTTGTGTGTCAGGGTGTGTGATCCAGCCTCCAGCAAAGTGTCAGTGCTGAGCCATAGCATCCCTCGCAGGGGATCACATCGCTCCGCACCAATGTGTCCTTCCCCATAGGGGCCATAACAACAGGGAAATGGGCGGTGTTGCTATAGCTGCCCCCTTCCCTGTTGCAATGGCCCTGATGGGGAAGGACGTGTCAGCATGGAGAGAACTTCTCTGCTGACAGGGCATCAGTTGCCTTGGTGGCGCCTCTTCCATCCCCATCTAGTTTTGAGGCAAAGAGTGGGGAGAGCTGATGGTCACATGACACCTAAGGAGACCACTCCAAGTTTCCTCCTTCTGCAGTGGTTGTGGCGAGAGTCCCCCAGCATGCAACAGCCACAGAAGGGGAAAGCTAAGGAGCAGTCTCATTGCATGTCACTGTGACCATCAGCTCTCTTCGCTCTCTGGATCAAAAGCAAATGGGGAATGAAGAAACGCAGCTGAGGCAACTGATGCCCTCTCTGCACTGACGTGTCCTTCGCCCTCATCTCCATAGCAACAGGGATGGGGGTGGCTACAAAAACACTGCTCACTGCCTTGTTGCTATGGAAATGTCAGCAATGGAGGGATGTGCAAGTTACCCTTGCCCCTGATGCTCCACAATCCGGGAGGGGATGGAAGGGGCTACTTCGATCCTCTTGAGGCTATCTCCAGATGGATCAGGGAGGCGGGTGGTGGTAAGAAATGTGCATGTCTCTTGGGAACACATGGGATGCTGCGATCGGTGGTGCCCCACCCAGGGATGGCATGTGCCCATGTCAGGAAGCGCATGGGGAGCTGAAGATTGCGCCGTCCCACCCAGGGACAGCACGATGGATCTCCAAGCACTTGCTGGCATGGGATTATTTCCCCTGCTGATGGAGCCCCACTGGGCTAGAGAAGCTGAGGTTTCTTCTGCTCTTGCCTTGCAACTCTGTTGGCAGGGGGAATTCATCAATGGAGTCTGCCACACGACACGATAAGCAACGGTTGTGCAGAGAAACAACTCTGCAAACTGTTGGTTATCTCCGTTTGGTTATTTTTTTGGAAATAATGAAGTGTGGGGTAGTTTTTGCCCAACAGATGACACAATAGTCAACGGGAGACTATTTAATTGATTAAATAGTTGTTTACATAGTTCACTGTTGACTAATGTGTCATCCGAGCTGAGCCATTATCTGTTGCTTTGATCGGTGTTTTTTGTCTTTTATTGTATTGCTTTTAGGCTGCACGCTGATCTTAGAATCTAATACAATGAAAGACAGTGCATAAAATGTTTCAAATCAAGAAAAGAAATTTATCCACAGTTGTGACTACACTCCTGAAAATGCAATCATGGATATTCATTGAGTGTGGTTGTGGAAATGATTTCACAGTAAATTATGCACTCTGTAAACTTTTACAGACTGCTCAGTCCTCATTCAAGAGGATAATTAAACATGTGTTAAGGGCACAACAAATAATTGTAGGATTGTGGGCCATTCATGTGCTCAAATTGAGCTTTTTGGCTTCATACCTTGTTGAACATGGCTCAGCAAAATGAATCGCAATATTATCAGAGGTATCCAATGACCACTCCCCTATGTTTTCAGCCTGTATCTCAATTTCCTCATTAACAGGTTGTTGGTATTTTTGCATTGTGTTGTCAGGAATTCATAACTCAAGTGTTGGGAGGACAGTAAAGATGGAAGATGGAAATTTGTATAGATGCTTACTAATTGAGATCCTCATTCCAGACTAAACTTATACTGTATCTATTTATCATCCCAGTTTCATTAAAGATATTATAATTGGATTTGCTTGCCTATATGTGGAGGAGGAGGAGGAGGGGGGGATGTCTGTGGTCTGACTGGATTGGATCATAGGGTCGTCCTATGAAGCTGATTCAGGATGAAGAAAAGGAAGAACTTCTTCACACAGCACATAGTTAAACTATGGAATTCACTACCACAAGATATAGTGATGACCACCATTTTGGATGGCTTTAAAAGGGGGTTGGATAAATTCCTGGAGGAGAAGGTTATCAATGGCTACTAGTCCTCATGGTTCGGTGCTACCTCCAGTATAAGAGGCAGTAAACCGAAGTACACCAGTTGCTGGGGAACATGGGCAGGAGAGTGCTCTTGCACACATGTCCTGCTTTTGGGTTCCTGGTCGACAGCTGGTTGGCCACTGTGTGAACAGAGTGCTGGACCAGATGGACCTTTGGTCTGATCCAGCAGGGCTCGTCTTGTATTCTTATGATCAGGATTAGACATGTGAAGGCCTGGGGAAAACAACTCAGCAAAAATGGATGTGGGACCCAGACAAATGCAAAAAACCTGTTAGCTTGTTTTCTTCTGTTTTAATTTTTTCCCAGGGATTTTTGGGGAAAATTTGGGGAAAATGAATTTTTTTCTCACAATTTCCCCCCCCCCCCCTTCTTTCTTCCAAGCCTTCACAACTCTGGTCAGGAAGCCTCCTTCCCATTTATTCTGGGATTATTCTGGCATCCGTTTCAGTTGAAAAACCCATCCATCAGCAAGGATGTCTCCTATACTGTATTATTTCAGACGTTTATTAAACATGATGGCCTCTGCTCAGATTTTGCAAAATGCCTATTTCTCCCTTTAGGAACTCTGAAGCCTCTAAAAATATGAGGCTCTGGGTACTTGCCTAGTCAATATATTGGAAAACCCAGCTCTGTAAATACAGAGGAAAGGTACTGTAAAAGTTCTCCAGTTGAGGGTGACATTGAGCCCCAAAGAAAGAGGGTGTAGAATGGTTTGCAACACATATTGAAAATAAGTTTGGGGTTTTGATGGCAGAAGAAGAGTGCTGGGGAAGATGCTCAGGAGGATGCTATTTTACTCATGTCCTGTTTGTGGTCTTTCCGTGGGCTTTTGGTTGGCCACTATGGGAAAAGAATGCTGGATTAGAAGGGCGTTTGATTTCATCCAACATAGCTCTTCTTGTGTGCTTTAACGTCTCTTCGCCCCCATAAAAGTCTCTCATTTATAAAACCAAGCATTTGGAAAGTAGCAGGAAGAAATATAACCAGCTCTAACAAAGTTGTTAATCTCAGTGGAACAATGAGATTGTGTTTGGGCTCCTGAAGGAAATGGGTCTGGCTCCTTCAGAGGCAATCCGATTTCAGTTGAGAAATATTATGGAGGAAAACAGAACCGCAAAAGAAGAAGGAAAAAAAGAAAAGGAAATTAAACCATTAAAATGTGCATTACTGTAATGTTGAATAAAGACGAAGGAAGCCATCCCGAAATCAAAACCCTAGGGAATGAGCCCATTCGCAGTGCCCCCCTTTGGAATTTTCATGAATTACATCCAGGTTTCTCAAACACTACCAAATATTTTTGCAGTGGCCACCAAAGCATGGAAGCAAATGTGAGAGTGCACGTGGTGAACAGAGGAGCGTCAAAAGGAAGTGGCAAGGCAGCAGCAGCTTCAAATATTGTGTCCCACATTTCCTGTCCTGGATAAAGGACCACTTAGGCTGACCATCTGAAAAGGAGGACAGGGCTCATGTAACTTTAACAGTTGTAGAGAAAAGGGAATTTCAGCCAGTGTCATTTGTATGCAGTTAGTTCCTGGTGAAATTCCCTCTTCATCACAACAGTTAAAGTTGCAGGCACTATAGTAGAGTGACCATATACAAAAGAAGGCAGAGCCCCTGCAACTTTAACAGTTGTGATGAAGAGGGAATTTCACCAGGAACTAATTGCATACAAATGACACTGGTTGAAATTCCCTTTTCTCTACAACTGTTAAAGTTATATGAGCCCTGTCCTCCTTTTCAGATGGTGAGCCTAGGACCACTAAAGCATCTAACAGCGATTGAATTTTTTTAAAAATTAACACCAACCCTCTACTTAAATAAAACAACATCTAAACGGTGCAACAATGATAGCAACGTTGGTAGCGGGGGGGGGGGGGCAAAAAAGGATTTCATATCTTTAAGGTCACAGTGTGGTGAAGAAGACGGTTTTTATGAGCTGGAAAACCCCCCATCAATGGCAGGACCAGCTAGATACCCCTCCGGAAAGAGAATTGCAGAGCCTGGGGGCCAAAATAAACAAGGCCTGTTCTATACGCAAGAGCGGGCCGTGCAGCAAGATACGGTGACAGCTGCCGCTGCTCTCCCTTCTCCTTCCCTCGCCACCAAGAGTGGACCTACATGGTGGTGGTGCTACTCTGGCTGTTCCTGAGGTTGGGCTCGGATGGGCAGAAAGGAAAGCAGGGTGGCTGCGCTTCCTTCTCTCCCTCTCAGTGAAGCACGAATGCCTTCCATTCTTGGCAAAGAGAGAGAGAGAGAGAGAGAGAGAGAGAGAGAGAGAGAGAGAGAGAAGCCCTTTCTACACCTAAGGGTGTAGAGGGAGGGCCTGGGGGTGATCCAGGACTGACTTGCTTCCGGGATTGTTGCCCAGTTTCTACACAGGAAGCAAACAGGAACATCGCGTTCGTTGAGCCAGCCATTTTTTTAAAAAAAATGACGGAGCCGGGAGTGCATTTGTGCTCCAATGTAAAAGTAAGGAAAACAACAACAACAAAGCCCCGACCCTGCTCCCCCCACCCCCGATGCCCCTACACTCTCCCTCCGGCTTGGCTCCTCTTGTAGACCCCCACTACTCACAGGGAAGAGGGAAGAAGCTGGGATGGGCGCCCACACCTCCTGCGGTCTTGGGACGGTTCCGGGACTGGTGGAAGATTCAGGTTTTCCCAGGGTTTCTGTATCTCCGGGGAAACCTGTGCCCATCCCCGCTGCCCCCGGGAGTCCCTGTGCATCATCTGGACGCACAGGGAGCACCCAGGGATGGACCCAGGAAAAAAGGCTGGTGTAGAAACGGTGTGTGTGTGTGTGTGTGTGTGTGAGAGAGAGAGAGAGAGAGAGAGAGATGGGGTGGAAGGAGAGAAAGAGGAAAAGAGAAGGGTGGGATGGGATTTCAGGGGAGAGGGAGTTGGGGTGGCAGGAGAGAGAGAGAGAGAAAGCAGAGCAGGGTGACAGACAGGGAGAGAGAGAGGGAAGGAGGCAGGGTGGCAGAGAGAGAAAGGGAGAGGAAGGTGGGGGTTGCAGGAGAGAGAGAGAGCAGATGGGGGGAGGCAGAGTTGGTGGCCGAGAGGGAGAGAGAGGCGGGGTGGCAGAGAGCCACAGAGAGGAAGGGAGAGGAAGGTGGGGTGGGGTTGCAGAAGAGAGGGAGAGCCTGGGGGAAATTTTGAAGATGCAGATTGGGCTGGCTGAGAGACAACTTGGTCCTAATCAAGAAAATTGATCAACTACCCACCCCCAAATATATGGTGTAAAAGCAGTATGAAAGTGGTATATAAGAGGCAGGAGCCACACTACTGCTTTGTAGCAGTATTGAAGTGCACTGACAATTGTTGGGGCCCATAAGACACATACCATATACCGCTTTCATACTGCTACATCCTGCTTGGTGTAGATCTGGCCATAGTCTCCCGTAAGCTGCCTTGTTGATCATTCGACTTTAAAATAAAATATCAACGTAACATTAACGCAAAGGAGCAATACATAATTATGTATGGAAGAGGCCGCACCAATCCATAGGATGTGGACTCACCAGTAGTACTTCTAATGGTTTTAGAATAATTGGTGATCAATGGATATGCATGGCAGCGATGAGAGAGACTTGGGTTTCACTGTGTTTTTGATAACATCTTATCAACAGTCACCCATTTCTTCATATCCAGGATGGAAAGAACTTCAGAGTTTTTTAAAAGGCAACTGTGGAAGAAAGCAAAACTGACAAATTTGCCCATCACTGTATTTGTCATTGCTAATCTTCAACAATCAAGAGTTCATGGAAGTTTCTATCTCTGGCAAAGCCATACAGCTAACTTGTTTTCATGATCTTGGTGTTTTGAATTTAAACTGCTTTGGAGGTCCTTGTTAGGGCCGAATGGCAATCTAGAAATGCTTTTCTAAATAAATCGACACTTCTTAGTCGAAACAAGCTGGAGTTTTAACCGAACAACTCACCGTTACGTTCTAAGCAATTCTTCTGTAGCATCTAAATTGGTAAAACGTTTGGCTCATCATCCTTAAATCTTGCAAAAGTGCAAATAAAAAGAAGAGTGTGTACCCGTATATGTGTTTGAGAGAGAGAGAGAGAGAGAGAGAGAGAGAGAGAAGCTAACCCAGCATTAACAAAAATAAATAAAACATCCACTGAAACCCCACAAACCAAAGTAGCTTCATACATTTATAATAGCCAGATTCCCAGGTTCCTAACATGAAAGAGACTTCAGAGTGGTACAAGGCATTGCAATGATAGCCTTGGGAGACTGGATGGTCTACTGTATTATGTACATGCATCACAGCTTTGTAATGGTCCCAAAGATTAGGAACCACAATACATTCGGTCTAAATATTTCTCTCAAATTAAGCCTCACTATCATTAAACCCCAAATCTCCTCTGAATATTATAGCATAATAGGTGTCCTGTTCTATTTGTCTGACTACGAGGGGGAAAGTCTTTTTTTAAAAAAATCCCAAATGCTAAACTACCCAGCTTATTATTATTATTATTATTATTATTATTATTACTACTAGTGCCATAACTCCAAACTTCAAAGGTCTAACTTCAAAAGCTTTTCTTGCATTCTGCTTTGTGGGATGGTGACTTATGCACAAACACACACACAGACACACACGCACGACTGTCTTCCTCTCCTCTCCCCTCCCCATCACTAAATGCCTTAATAATGAGCTTGGTTTCAGATTTTGTGAATCGGAGCCAAGTAACTCTGTTTTATTATATTTGCTGGGAAATGAACTAGCTCAGGGTAATTAGGAAAGCAATTTTATTAGCTTCTATTTCATAAAGATTGTTTTTTAATCAGAGTCAGAACTTACTAGAAATGATTCTTTCCCCCTCCCCTCCTTCTTTTTTTCCCTTTTTTAAATTGCCTCGCTTGTTCCTATGGCATATGGCTTCATAGATCTTTACCCATGGAGAGGGCTGCACATTGAAAACTGGATATCGTGATTAAGCTCGAATGATGCTATAAAGAAACCCTCATATGGAAGCACTGAGAATAATGGGGCAGAAGCTAATAAGCACTCCACTGTGGCTTCCAAAATAGCACCGCTTCAAAACCTGAAGCATGCCAATTATTTACTTCTAAACTTGTCCTGTCTCTCTTAGGCCCAGGATGGCTGAGACCAAACTTTTACATTTCCAGTCTCTGTTAAGAGTACTATCTTAATAATACTAACAGATAGTACTCTGTTAAGAGTATTATCTTAATAATACTAGCAGAGATTGGCTGCAAGAAGGCATACAAAGGCATTCACATTCACACTCACTCAAAGTTTATTATACAGTCATAGGGCTGTTCAAGGTAGTCTCAGTATTCTGGAATTTCCTCCTCCCATCAGTTTTCTAACATTCTGGGCTCAAGCTTCTTTGGTAAATATTGACTGGGTTCACACAACATTCTAACCCACACTCAGTGGTTGAGTGTGTGGGTTGGTGATGAACTGTGGGTTGCTTGTTGAAGTGTGGGTTAATGCGTTGTCTGAACCCAGATCATTTGCCACAGGGTGGCTTGTTAATCATGCAGGGTGGTTTATTTTTCTGGAATAAGCCACCTTGAGAACCCATGGTTTGTTGCTGGGATGTTCAGGGTGGTTAACAAGCCACATTGCATGGTTAACAAGCCAACCCTCAGAACATGTCCTGGGTTCAGACAACATGCCAACCCATGGGTTCCAACAAACAACCCGCGGTTCAACAGCAACTCACACTCAACCACTGCCTATGCATTAGCTGTTGTGTGAACAGCCCCAGTTGAGGTTAGTTTGATAGTCAGGGTGAATGTGCCAGTGGATTGTAGGTTTAAACCATCCTATACCACTGATCAAAGTTTATAGCACATAAAGACCGAAGTTACCAATTAGACAATTTACATCTGCAGTCTTGCATAAATGTGGCTATTTACAGCCGGCATTTTGCACAAATGATGATCTTCATAAATTGCCTATCCCGTTTTTCTGAAAAACGGCGGCTCATGAGTAAGTGGGATGCCATGCACTGCTTGCTGGGCACCCATGAATAGTCCAGCAGGTTGCCCTTCATGTCAAATAAGGCCAGCTGGCTGGCCGGCTGGCAGGGGTCTGGCGAGAGTCGCAAGAGGTGGTGGCAGTGAGTTAGTTTGGCCATCCCTAGCTCCAGCACTGAGCTATGACAGTTCTGTTTTCACTTGGTCCCTAGGCACATAGGGCTGGGAAGGCTGGGGAAGCCGTGGTACCACTAGAGAGAAATCTCATCACCTGATCCGCTGTCACTACCTTCCTGACCGCATAGAATCATAGAATCATAGAATAGTAGAGTTGGAAGGGGCCTATAAGGCCATTGAGTCCAAGCCCCTGCTCAGTGCAGGAATCCACCTTAAAGCATCCCTGATAGATGGCTGTCCAGCTGCCTCTTGAAGGCCTCTAATATGGGACAGCCCACCACCTTCCTAGGTAATTGGTTCCATTGACATAATACTCTAACAGTCAGGAAGTTTTTCCTGATGTCCAGCTGGAATCTGGCTTCCTGTAACTTGAGATCATTATTCCATGTCCTCAAAGAGAAGGCATGCTCATAGGGAAGCAGATGGTTCTGGGGATACCTTAGTCCTAAACCCTCAAAGTCTTCCTAAGTCAACAGGATCACTTTGGACTGGGCTTGGAATTACATGGGAACCATTGGAGCAATGCTTCCTGGAGATATTTCATTGAGGATCTCAGCTAATCAGGGATCACACAATGAATGGGATGGCATCATTACTACCCAGTAGCCAGGTTTGGTCACAGAATGGAGTCACTGAGGGCAAAGTCAATCAAACTTTAATACTGGCAAGATGAATAATTAACATACTATGAGGTCTCAGAAATTATGGAAGGAAAGAAATCAGTGGAGGATATAAGCCATGTTAAGTGTACAAACACACACACAGAGCCTGTACAGACAGCACTCTAAGCCGTGGTTAGGCTGCTCACCCTTTTCAACAAGTGGTTAGTGAGCGTGTTTAAACCATGGTTATGTAACCACCATGGTAAGGAATGGTTCACACTACGCTCCAAACCATAATGTTTAGCTCAAAATGCTTAACCACCATGGCTTAGCATGTCTGAACAGGGTCATAGAATGATGGACACATTTATCAGTTTCCATTTCTCCAACATTCTTTGTTTTTAATCTCAAGTTCTTTCCATCCTGTTTATGAAGAAATCTTTCACATTTGTTAAGTTCTTATCAAAAGAATGAGCTGAACACTATTCTCACTAGGGATGAACGGGCTCACCTCCCTGGTCAACAGCTGGTTGGCCACTGTTTTGACAGAGTGCTGGACTTGACAGACCCTTGGTCTGATCCAGCATGGCTCACCTTATGTTCTGGGGGGGGGGAGTTTGCCAGAATTCACCCTCCCTTGGACTCCTGTGAGATCCCTATTTCTCACCCACCTGCACCAGTGAAATCAAAGAGGTACAGCTCTTCCCAGCATGGGGAGAAGCATGATGCACCTGCCTGCATGTAGCTGTTAAAGATGAGGGTCCTGTCTGTAACAAAGAGGTGGCAACCTTAATTCAGTGCCACAAACATGGTTGAATACACAGGGATTAAAACCCAGACTTTTGAGAGCTAAGCACTCAAAACCCTGGGTCTGGGTGGATAGATCTGTCCATAGAGATACCGCAAGCATCCGCTTGGATTCACAGGGGCAGTGGACGCCCCACATCTGGCCCTCATGGCCCCAAGTGGACATGCCCAGTGTGGGGATGGACTGACACCCAGTGTGGGCCCCCAAAAGCGCTTGGGCATGGGTCCACTCTGGCTTCTGGGATTGTGCCCCACGCCCTTTCTGCCTGCTGCATTAAGGGAAGCCTTCAGGAAATCACACGTTTCTCCCCCTGCCTTTAAGGCCCCCATTGGCGGGTGTGGAGAATGCGTAATTTCTCCAGCTGCGCTAATGGCAACCGCCATTAACATGGAGGGTGAAACTGCACACTTTCCGGAGCTTTCGCCCCCCACCCTGCACCAATGGGGGACCTTAAAGGGCCCATTAATGCAAGAGTCTGGATGGATAAATTTGTCCATTTTGGTTTCTACCACATTTGATTCTTGTTTTAATCTCGTGATGTTTCTGTTTTATTTATAAAGGAATTTGCAGATTTTGATCAGTTCTTTTCAAAAATGGAATTAAATGGAATTCTCATCCATCTCTCTCTCTCTCTCTCTCTCTCTCTCTCCACACACACACACAGACACAGAGGCTTGGTTTGTTCTTTTTAATGGAAGTAATGTAGAATACAGGAAATTGCTATGTTTCATCATGCTCATCCTGATGGCACAGGTGACACCCTGATCAGGTGTGCATGCATAATCACTTCCCAAACTAATCACCATTTTGAATAATTTCAGCCCAGGAAACTTGCAGCTTCAACTTATTCTCTGTGAACGACTCATAAATCTTGAGCCACGAGAGTGAATCAAGACAGAGAAGTACAGGCACGGGAGCCCACTGGATTTATTTAACTTTAGTCTTTATTTATCGACATAAAGCTGCATTATTGGTTGTAACATCCAAACAAAAGAAAACAGATTGTGAGGCTCCATTAAGGCTTTCCCAGAAGGGAAATCTAGAGTTTCTCATGGGCATCTCGCTCTCTCCTTTGTAATATTAAGATGATGTCATAAACTCATAATTACTTTGCTGTGCTCTGATGTGCTCTTCGGTTGCCTTGTTCGGAGAGTCTGATTTCCATTCTGACCAAACTTTAATGAATGGTGCATGCAGGTGGAAAGCGGAAGATCGGTCTTTGGTGGCTCACAATTTGAGGCACCCTAACATTTTTACCTAGCTTTATTGTGACAGCCTTCTCTGGGCACAAACTCACACAGATGTTTTATGGCTTGGCACATCCTTATTAAAATACGCGCACACGTTAATGATCGGAAAGTTGACTGCTTCGTCTATCGCGTCTGTAAGAGATACAGGAAAGAAAAACTCGAAGAGTTTTGTTGGTTGGCTTTCTGATTGATAGTTGACATTGTGGCTGAACTGAAAGTGCTCTCTGTGCTGTGGAATTGTCCAGATATGAGCTTTGAGGATTGGAGTACTCCCCACAAAGAAGAGGTGAACAGGATGAGGCCTGTGATTTCTTCTTCAGCTTATAAGAACATCAGAAGAGCCATGGTGGATCAGACCAAGGATCAGTGGCCAAGCAGCTGTCGACCAGGAACCCACAAGCAGGATGCATAGGTTGACGTGGGGCTAATCACCGACTCTCAGCCTCACATACTCCACAGGGTTGTTGTTAGGATAAAATGGAGATGAAGAGGGTCATGTAAGCTATCTTGAGTTCCTGGTTGGGGGGGAGGTGGAATATCAATGTAACAAATCATCATCATCATAATCATCATCATGGCTTTTTATCAAAGTCTTTGAGGACTGAATTTACCTAAAAGCTGGGCATGATCTACGCTACTGCTTTCAAACAGTTTATAACAGTAGTGACAACTGTTGGGGCCCAGGACAGACTCCATATACAGTATTTGAACTGTTTTCAAAGTGTCATATCCTGCTTAGTGTAGCTACTGCTTTTGGCTTGTTAACAGTTTAATACATTTTTTGGTTGCGTACACTATTGTTTTATACTGTTTAAAGTGATTTTATCTGCATGCCAACCTGAGATCCCAATGGTATGGGGTGAGATACAAATGTTTCAATAAACAACAACTATAACAACAACAATTTTTAATTGGACAGGTCTGACCTTCAAATATGGGATGCCTTCGAAGAGGACAGTCCTTTGGAAGCCCTTCAAAGAGAGGACTATCCTCTTTAAAAGAGGACATCTGGCCACCTCAGGCAGAAGGCCCAGTCTTCCTCCAGAGGAGGTTTTGTATATGTAAGCTTCTGACTAGGGCCTGTTATTCTGGGAGACACAGAACCAACTAACATTAGCTCCACCGGTCATTAGGCCCCTCACAGTTGCTGCCCCAGGAGAGCTTTGGAGTTGGTGTTCATCTTCCCAGCTGTGACTATCAGCTTTTCTAATATTTAAGTCCAGGGCTCCCCCCTCGTCCCCCCCATTGAAAACTTGCAGGAAAGGTGCCGAATGCTAAACAAATCACAGCCCGCTTTTTTCTATTCCAGGAGGGGAGACAACGAGACGAAATTCATTAGATCAATTCTTCATTCGTAATTACAATATTTGCTCAGCTGTCCTTCAAGCCTCTTCCTTAATAGGCATGAGCATTACAAAATAAAAATCCATTCTCAAACAAACCCCATGCTACTTTCAATCGAGACAGGGTTATTATTACCATAAAACATTGCTACGGCGCTGTAAATTTACATGACGCCTTCCAGAAGATCGGCCGTGCTACAAATTTCTCATCCAGACGCTGAGTCTTGCTCCCACCCACCATTAGCCACACAAAGATGTGTGCCCACCTCCTGACTATGTACTTGTGAGGCCTCCACACAACCTGGTGCAGGCTACTGAGGTCTGCAGCTGTGGAAATCTCATCCCATCATGATTTGGGGGTACAGCCTGGATTCCATTTCCCTTATGCTGAGAAGAGAGACAAGAAAGCTCACACAAATAAGCAATCAGGGGTTACACTAAGTTTGCCCTCTCACCCCACTCTCTCACACCCGGGTTGGTTACCCTCCATCGTTATCGTGACCAGTGCTGGCTCCAGGTTTTGGAGCACACTCTCAATGGACTCCCTGCCTCAGTGAATCCACCCCGCCTTTCACATCACTGCTACCACTTGCTTTGTTTGGCGGGCAGAGATCCAGGGAGCAAGGAGGCCGTGGCATCTGCTGCTGTTCCTCCTTCTCATCACCACCAGCGTCTGGGCCAGAGCAAGAGGCAGGTGAACAAGCAGATTGCAATTAGGGATGTGCACTGGATCGGACCCGATCCACGATCCGAGTCCGGTCCAGTGGGAAATCGGATAAATTATCCAATTTCCGATCCCGCAGCTGGATCGGCCGATCCAATCCGAACCGGTCCGAAAAGGCTCCGAACCGGTTCGGCGGATCGGCGGATCGGCGGGCGCCCACTGGCGCCCACCGCCGCTTCCATTGGCGGGCGCCAGCGGGCGCCCGCCGATGAAAGTGGACAGCGGGGGGGGGAGGAGGGGGGCGCTTACCTTCTCGGCCCGTCCGCTCCCGTCCGGCACTAGCAGCTACTACCAGCGGGCTCCGCGGCCTGCTCTAGGGTGGCGCGCCGGGTGATGTCATCACCCGGCGCGCTACTCTAGAGCAGGCCGCGGAGCCTGCTGGTGGTAGCCGCCGGCCCCGGACGGGAGAGGACGGGCCGAGAAGGTAAGCAGGGGGTGCGTGGAGGGGAGGAGGGGGCGCACGGAGGGGGGAGGGGGGCCCTTACCTTCCCGGCCCGGCGGCTCCCGTCCGGCGCCGGCGCCTACTACTCCCAGCAGGCTCCGCGGCCTGCTCTAGGGTGGCGCGCCGGGTGATGTCATCACCCGGCGCGCTACTCTAGAGCAGGCCGCGGAGCCTGCTGGTAGTAGTAGGCGCCGGCGCCGGACGGGAGCCGCCGGGCCGGGAAGGTAAGGAGGGGGTGCGTGGAGGGGAGGAGGGGGCGCGCGGAGGGGGGAGGGGGGCCCTTACCTTCCCGGCCCGGCGGCTCCCGTCCGGCGCCGGCGCCTACTACTACCAGCAGGCTCCTCGGCCTGCTCCAGGGTGGCGCGCCGGGTGATGTCATCACCCGGCGCGCTACTCGAGAGTAGGCCGCGGAGCCCGCTGGTAGTAGCCGCCGGCGCCGGACAGGAGCGGACGGGCCGAGAAGGTAAGCAGTGGCGGGGAAGGGGGCTTACCCCCCCCCCGGAGCCATCCGCTTCTATCCGCTGGCGCCCGCGGGCGCCAGCGGATGGAAGCGGGCGGCCCCAGGGGGGGTAGGGAGCGCGGGGGAGGGGGCTTACCTGCCGGGGCCGTCCACAGCGGACGGCCCCGGGGGGGGAGGGAGTTAGGCCCCCCCTCACCCACCCGCCGCCATTTTTTCCTCATAGACTTGCATTGCAATGCAAGTCTATGGGGAAAAAAATGGCGGCCGATCCAAAAATTTACGATTTTTGGGTCGGGATCGGACTCGATCCGGTCCGGGGGGCCTCCGATTTTGTCCGAACCGGTCCGGGACAAAATTGGAGGTCCCGATCCGGGTCCCGATCTGATCCGGGGGGTCCGTGCACACCCCTAATTGCAATGGGTGAAGAAGATGAGTGACTCCAGCAGGATCTTGTTGGTGGGCCCTGCTGGAGCATGGGACCTTAGCAAGTGGCCCACCATACCTGCCCTTCATGCTGGCCCTGTTCATGACCCAAGGTTCTGATTTCCTCTCCTCAAGAAAAGCCTGTGCTATGTATCACTCAGACCCAGAAGAGGATGTGGCCTCAGAAGCATCCTTCAATATCCCTCTCTTCTCTTAAGGCCCCAAGCTCCAGAAGAGCACCTGGAACCAGCCCCTTGCTTCCTGGGGAGGCCCCATTGCCATTCTTAGATTCTCAGGTCTCTGGTTCTGAAGCCACCACCACACCTCAGTTGCTCTATGCGGTCACAACTAACCCCTTTAAAAGTAAGCACAGAGCCTTTAAGGAAGAAGACCTCACACACTGGCTGCATTCGGACAACACATTAGTCAATGGTGGGTTGAGTAGCCAAGTCACAGTTGGTTATTTTGAGGGTACTCCCCACACAACATATTCCTACACAACTGTGGCTGGTTGGGGCTGGCGTTGAGTAGACTAATAGTAGGGTGACCAGATAAAATCCAGATCAGGGCTCATGTAACTTTAACAGTTGTAGAGAAAAGGGAATTTCAGCCAGTGTCATTTGTATGCAATTAGTTCCTGGTGAAATTCCCTCTTCATCACAACAGTTAAAGTTGCAGGGGCCCTGCCTTCTTTTGTATATGGTCACTCTAGTATAGTGCTTGCAACTTTAACTGTTGTGATGAAGAGGGACTCTCACCAGGAACTAATTACATACAAATGACACTTGCTGAAATTCCCTTTTCTCTACAACTGTTAAAGTTACATGAGCCCTGACCTGGATTTTATCTGGTCATCCTAACTAACAGTCAACCCAGCATTTGACTGACACAGCCCCTGCTCCTCTCCTCACCCTCCCTCCTCCCTCAGTCCTCCCAGTTCTATCCCAGCAGCCTCTGCAAGTTGCACCAGTTGTAGCAGAGTGGCAACCGCTGCTTTGGTCGCTCCTGCTGCCTGCCTCTATGGGCTTGTGTTTTAACTCACCCACCAAATGCCATTAACCCACTCACCCCTCCACATAACACTTTAAACAACTGGCTTCGAGCTAAACAACTTGCAAGCCAGTCGTTTCTCTCAGTTGCTTATTTGGGCAGAATAGCATACCGTCAGTAGTTTGTGAGTGGTGTGTACCCTCCACACAACACAATAAGCAACACAACTGACGATTGTTTCACCCCTCCCCCCCTCTTCCATTGCCTAATATGTCGTCTGAAATCAGCCTATGTGTGTGTGGAGCTAGCAGCCTTTAGGAAGCCAAAATCCTATTTAAGTCTCAGCCTGAGTCTGCCAGTTGTTGGAGCAACATGCATAAAGAGCATGTCTGGCTACCAGCCCAGGTCTGCTTGGAGCCATGGGAAGCTGGGGTGACTAGTAAGTCTCCATTCATATTTGGGGTTCCCATTTCTAGCAGTTCTCAACCAACAGTAACATGGAGATCTAGGTTAGGAAGGGCATTGTGTTACTGTTGTGGGTGTGTTAGCCTCTCCTTCAAGCCTCATGCCTAGAGCTAAGACTGAATTGAAATTTCTCAGACAAGAACATTTCATGGAACTGGGGTGGGGGTTCTGCCTTGGGTGAGTGTGTGCATGCGATTTTTAAAAAAATATATTTGTTTGGATAGATTTACTATTGGTGGCATATTAGCTTTCTCCCATTTCTCCCCCCCCCCTTGTATGTTGTATGACGGTGGTGGTGGAATTCCTCTCGACAGCCACTGGCTGGTGGCCACCATTTTTCCCAGAATGCTTTGGACATTTCATAATTTCAGTGCATTCTGAGGGACAATGGTGTGTGCCCCTGGTGGCCACCATTTTTTTTTGGCTGCTATTTTTAACATGGGATGAAAAGGAAGGGGGAGGGGTTCTACCATGCACCTGGTGGCAAATTCATCTGAATCACTAAAACATTTGCCCTCAAGTTCATCTCCTAGGAATGGGATGGTGAACTTGAGGGGCAATGAGCATTTTCACTCAGCTCTACAAGAACCTACATTTTGGCAGTTTAGGGACTCTGGAAGATTACTGCTTCCAGTGTCAGCCTTGTATGCTCCGTAGCATTTAGTTCCAAACAGAGTTTTTAGTAGTGTTGACCTAGGAAAGCTGTCTTTGCAGATTGCTCAAATCAGAACAGTAATATGTATCGGCAAATCTCTTTATCATTATGATGATGTGTCAATCACTCTGACACTGTTTGACTTATCAGAGAGTGAAAACTTAATCATGCACCAGAAAAGGGGAACTGTTTTGGATGGAGAATTTTACATTCACATGCTCATTTGAGATGTTGCCCGCTGTATTAATGCAAAAAATACAGAAGCAGAGCCCTCTTGCCTCCGATCGGAGGGTACAAGAGTGTAATAAATATTATGTCTTTCCATCATGCAATTAAAATTTTCCACCTCGTTTCACCATGGAAAACACTCCAATGTTGTCAATCATTTTGAAATACGGTTTTCTGACATCATATAATTTCGCTTCGTTTTCCCCACCCCATCATCGACAGACATCATATCGGGAAATTATATAAGGAAGTCCCCCTATTATATCTTTATCCCTCCCCAGATACAGACATCTGTGTACTTTTTCAGTCATCCCCAACAATAAACTTATAAAGGGGGAGGGACGTGGAGGATTGGTGTGATGCTAGACTAAGCATTAGGAGCTTGTCATTCTCCTGAAACTGTGGTTCTTTGACTTGCGGTTAGGAAATAAAGCAGTGGAAATCACATGACTTGACACGCAAAGCGACAAGGCTGGACCCTGAAAGTACCACCTGGGAAGTGGGATGCCAAACATGGGTATATGGATTTGAACTGCCATATGCTTAACAGTCAGAAGACTAATTAGAACTGAGCTCTCAAGTAGTCCACCTGTTAAATATTGTATTTGTTTCGAGGGAAATATATTTCCTTTC
The DNA here is from genome assembly GCA_029215795.1 of Anniella stebbinsi. Classification (NCBI taxonomy): domain Eukaryota; kingdom Metazoa; phylum Chordata; class Lepidosauria; order Squamata; family Anniellidae; genus Anniella; species Anniella stebbinsi. Next base: position 266,233,814 of record JARDYH010000003.1, on the reverse strand, counting down.
CATTTTTTTTAAAAAACACCTGTGAAATGATGTGGCAAATAGGGATGTGAAGGCAAGGGTGGGGCAGAAAAATGGGGTGAGACCCAGTTTTTTCTTGTGCCCCCCCCAGATTTTTGAAAATTTGGGGGGAAAACAGCTCCCCCCCATTTTTCTGGCTTTCCAGTCCCCCCCCCCCCAAATCTTCACAGCTCTAGTGGCAAAGATCATCTGGGAGGGGTTCCTTCCAGTTCCTTCACTGGATATAGGTGAGTTGGCGTCTCAGGTTCATTACAGGTTCCTTCCAGTTGCTTCCCTGGGTACAAGTAAGGCCCAGGGCCCGGTCTGCAGGCACCTTGCTGAAGCTAAGCAGGGCTAGGTCTGGTCAGTGCTTGGAGAGGAGACCGCATTTAGCCACTTTGAGTTTCCTGATGGAAGAAAGGTGGGATATAATAAATTGGCAGCTCCCAGTTGTCTCATTCCTTGGCCCGTGGCTCTGTACCAAGGTCTACCCTGTAATTTTTCTGGAGCTTCTACTTCTTTATATTCCAGGGGAGGGCCATCATCCGCTAGAAATAGTGGTGCAGCTGGATAAGTTTATATCTTGAATTTAGTGGTTTTGGAGGAGGAGGGGGTTCTTTTGATGGCTTCAATTCTTTTGGCAACACTGATAAAAAAAGTCAGTTTTTGAGAACGTGCAGCGTTTCACGTTCTCAGGTCCATTTATTGTGAGAGCATCATGAGTGCAGGAATAAAGCTGAGTTTGTTTCTGTTGCTCTGACGCTAGACGTTTTCACTTCGGAGGAAGCACCATTTTGTTGCAGAAAGGGCTAGTTTTAAACTGGAAATGCTAAAATGAGCATGCATAGCCATGTACGTGGCCACTGTGTCCTAACTTCAAAAAAACAAAGTTGTAAGAACAAGAAGGAAGGACCCAACTTGATGGCCTCTGGGCTGCCCCTGCCAGCCAGGTGCTAATGCCTGCCTTTTTGCCATTGCCCTCCTCACCTGCCATTCTGTGGTTGGTTTGTTGGAACACCCCTGTGATGTAGGGCCCTGGACTTTGGCTCTGATGCCCAGCCCAGCCCTAGCTGAATCACTGGCTGGAAAGCCCCTTCCACCCTAGTTTCACTGTACCCCTTCTCCTAATCTCTTTCAAGGAGTGGGCTGGTTCATTTCTGGAATGGTTACCTGAAAGTGCTCAGGTGGCTCCTCCACCAGAAAGGCTAAAGCTGGGTTTATGAAGAGTAGGGATATATGGGCACCTGCAAAACCGGAGCTCACTGAAGCTCTCCAGATTCCAGACTGAAGCTTGTTCTGACTTGAGTCCATATCAGATTGCGAGGCTTGTTTCTTTTTTCTTTTCACATGAAAAGCAGCGTGTTATCTCCATGTGTATCTCCCCAAATGTACGCAGCGATTGTGCATGCCCTTGAAATGTATGCATTCTTCTCCCATTTACTAACGTGTATTTCTGCGCATTTTTCAAAAGTATGCTGCTTCTCCAAGTGTCCTCAGCACAAGACCGTCCTCAATAAGGAGCAGGGATTTTTCTGTGGTGGCCCCTGAATTTTAAAACTCCTACTGGGGGTTCATTATGCACAGATGACTCTGGTCTATTTCAAAGGCAAATGTCTTTTCCCTTTGTTTCTCTCCCCCACCTGTCCTTATGCTCTGCTCTGGTTGTCCTCCTGTTGCTGTTATTTGGTCAGGTTCCTTGCCTTTTTGTATAAACAAATCTCTGATTTGAGACTGTTTTCACTGTGAATTTGTTTTCGGTTGATTTGACTTGTAACTTGCCATGGCCATCTACAAATACAGTCAGGCTCCAAACTCAATGGGTCTTCTTTCAAACAGGGATTGACAAACTCTGGGAGTGCTTGCCCGCCCACGCCTCAGCCCAGCCCAGCCCGCACGAGCTGGCCCTGCAAGCCCCTGCCAAGCTCTCATGGGGTTCACGAGAGCTTGGCAGCTCCCCACCCTCATTTCGGCCCTTTCCCTTGCTGTGTTAATTGTATCTGCCATTAATGCAGCAGGGGAAACAGTGCACTTCCCAGAGGCTCTGGAAAGCATGTTTCCCCCCTGTCCTGAAGGGGGTGTTAATAGGTTCTTTAAACAGGTGTTAATAGGGCCTTTGATGGGGGAATTACTAGGGCCTTTGATGGCCCCATTGTGGGAGGGGAGAAATACACATTTTCCCCAAGGCTGGGGGAATTGCGTATTGCCCCCTGCTGTGTTAATGGCTCCTGATTGCTCTCCGCTTGGGCCCGTGATGGCCAGGCATCGGGGCGCCCACTGCCCTTACAGACCCAAGTAGATGCTTTCAACATCCCTCCCTACCTCTGAAGTAGATATGCGTAGATGTCGTTGTAAAAAAGTTTCACCTTGTGAAATTCCTTGACCTGGAATAGCCAGCTGGCTTCCTCCGCCACTGCTTTGACATGCCAAGTGAAGATGCTATTATTTCAGTTTGATTTCTGCCTGGGCAGGAACTGAGTATTTGTTTCCTCCTTTCATGGGGATTTTCTTCACTTTCTGCTGCTTCTCCTTTCAAAATGTGCTGATTGGTGTTTTATTTTCTGACGGTGATGCATGTCTTTTCTTCTTTAGAAATCTCTTTTTATGTTTTCTTTTAATAATTGATTTATTGTTAGCTGGTTGGAGGTGGGGTAAACATATTTTAATAAAATAAATAAATAAAGTTCACAGTGTCAGGGGGAACAAATCCTCTGGGATTGCTGAAAAGATGTTTATTATTTCCATACTTGTATGTATCCATGCATTATCCCTGTGTAGATGAGATTATTCAAATGCAACCTGGTTATATAGTTGCCTAATCCCTACTGTAGTTTATCAAGATTTCTTTGTGGTCTTGTTTTGTTTATGCCAGCTGCTTTCTTTATATGTTTTGATGCTGTCCATTTTTCAGAGGGATTGGGCTGGTGCTGCATGCACTTCAGCTGAAATATTAAGTGTTTTCCAGCCCCCTCCGCAGACACGGGGCCTGTTATTATGATCTATCATTCCAAAACCCACATATTAGAGGCAAAGACTCCAGTAGCCCTTGAAGAGCAAGAGGCATTAGGGTCCGAAGAGTCTCGTTCATCTTGTCAATAATCTACAGCCCTGCACAATTCACCCGGTCTCCTTTGTGTCCGCCTCGGTCTCGCAGCATTTTGTTAAGCAAGAAATTAATTCACGGACGATGCGTTTTTGAAGTTGTGTTGGGAAAAACTGCAATGAGAAAACAAACAATAGAAAACTGGCAATTTGTGTCTAATGTCCCAAATGTTATCCTGAGCTAGACATGGACATTTTGCTGCTTGATTCAGAGCCAAAATGATGCCACCCCACCGCAAGGGCCAGTCCCTACCTTAATCGAAGACCATCTCATGATACTGCCTGGAGCAATTGCTTCTCCCTGCTTCATAGCAGGGCTGGTCCTGATGGAACCCCCATGTGGTATTTTTTCCAGGCCCAAGGAATGGCTCCAAATTAATAGACAGGTGAGGGACATCTTTCATAGAATCGTAGAATAGTAGAGTTGGAAGGGGCCTATAAGGCCATCGAGTCCAACCCCCTGCTCAATGCAAGAATCCATCTTAAAGCACACCTGACAGATGGCTGCCCAGCTGCTTCTTGAATGCCTCTAAGTGTGGGAGAGCCCACAACCTCCCTAGGTCATTGGTCTCATTTTGTACTGCTCTAACAGTCGGGACATTTTTCCTGATGTCCAGCCGGAATCTGGCTTCCTGTAACTTGAGTCCAATATTCCGCGTCCTGCACTTTGGGATGATGGAGAAGAGATCCTGGCCCTCCTCTGTGTGACAACCTTCCAAATATTTGAAGAGTGCACTCATTGTCTCCTCCCCTCAGTTTTCTCTTCTCCAGGCTAAACATGCCTAGTTCTTTCAGTCTCTCCTCATGGGGCTTTGTTTCCAGACCCCTGATCATCCGCATTGCCCTCCTCTGAACACACCTGCACTTCACATGCTCTTCATTGGACAACAACAACAATGACAACATCAAGTATTATTATGATTATGATTATTATGATTATGATTATGATTATTGTTATTACTTTAAATGCCCCCTCCCCGTCGTGTGCCCTTGATATTCTAGCCCCTCCCATTACATACACTTGCTCCAAACTAGCAAAACATAAACAATGCCTAACAAAAGACTGCAATCTCCCATATGAGGCTGCTCACATTTTAAAACCTTTGGAGGAGTTCCTCCTCTCAGTTTCATGACCAACAGGTTCAAGTGTAGTGAGGATGCAAGACAAGGCCCTCTCAGTGGCTGCACCCATGCTCTTGAATTCCCCGCCAAGGGAGGCTCAGCTGGCTCCCTGTCTATTATCCCTCTATTGGCAAGTGAAGGCATTTTTATCGAGGCAGGCTTTAAGCTTGGTTGCTGTTGAAAGGGGGTGCCCTAACTTTTTTTGGGGGGTATTGCTTTTCACTGATGTCTTTTTATCGTATTTTTTTATCTGGTTTTTTATGTCTTTGTTGTTTCTGTTTTTATTGGAATTTTACTATAGTTAGCCAAATTGAGTGACTTTTTTTTTTTTTTGGTGGAAAGGAGGGATATAAACTAAACAAATGGTATGAAATGAAATGAATTCCAACAGAGATAAATTTAAGGTTCAGGAGGCAAAACCAGATGCAGAGATACATGCTGGGAGACCCCTGGGTCTGGTGCATGAGGTGGAGAGGGGTGAGTCCATCCATCCCTAGTTAGGGGTGTGTGAATTTACCTGCACAAGGCTCAGGGACTACATGCCTGGTCATCACCAGTAATGCAGCAGGGGGGATGTGCGCAATGTCTGGACGCTCTAGAAATTGTGCACTTTGCCTTGCACCAGTGGCAACTGTAAGAGCCCTATTAATGCAAGGCTACATGCTGGGGAAAGTGCATGATTCTGACAGCCAGGCAGGGGTCCACACCCATACTTGGTGCACCCAACTGGATCCAAGGAACATAGACAGGCACTTGTGACAACCCCACCTCTAGTTAAGCCTTACCTGAAGTACCAGTTCTGGGCACAACAATTAGCATATGGAGAAACTGGAATATGCCCAAAGGAGAGTAACGAAGAGGTTGACGGGCATGGAGACTGAGTCCCATGATGAAAGGTTGAATTAAGAAACGATATGATTGCCCTCTTCAAATATTTGATGGGCTGGCAGGTAGATGATGGGGCAAATTCGTTTCCTGTTGCTCCACAGTGCAGGAGCTAACCCAACAGGTTTGAACTACAAGAAAGTGGGTTAAGTAACTAGCCATTTGCTTCCCTTTGAATGTGGATTGATCTATAATTTACTTCTCTCGAACCGAACACAGATGGAAACAAACTTATTCCTTGGTATTCAGTCTCCTGTGAAGTTTGCAAAGCATTCTCTGATGAAATCACACAAACACACACACACACACATGAAGATACATGTAAAAGAATAAGAAAGGGTACACAATAATCCATAAATTTGTAAGAGTGTCATACCAAAATGGATTATACTAGGGAAAACCGCTTGCAAAAAAAATTACATTAGGCAAAATTGCATAAAAAGTGGATGAAAATGCATATCATTTTTTTGCACACCTTTAAAAAAGGAGAAATTAGAGGGAAATTGAAATTGAAAGATTGATTCATTACTAATTGAGGCCACACCCTTACCTGTGTAGGTGCTCCACCAACACCAATGACAGCTTTGATGGGTGGGTGTGTTTCTCACTAAGACCATGGTGCAAAGGGAAAAGGGTGACCCATTGCTCTGTGTGTCATGCTCCTGATGATCCCTACAACGGGTGTGTTTTCCAGTTGAAATAAGGTGTGTTGAATGCATACATTTGTTTAATGTATCCTCTCGCTTGGCCCTACTATTAGAACCCATGCTTAGTTCAGAATGGTTCTCAGGGAAGCTACCTAGAAAATTGAGACATGCAGATTGTCAATGATTCTCCTTCCTGGGGCTGCCTCTCTTTGTCTTGTCTTACAATCTTGGAAGGTCTGTTTAACATGGAGTGCTCAAAATGACAGGGCTCCGACAGCTACCACACCGAGTGACAAAGATTACTGTCACCCAAGCTCATCCGTTAATTCATCAATGGCAATGGTCTATTTCATTTCTTGGTAGCCTAGCAACAGCCAATTAAAGTCAAGGCATTTCCCCATGTGATGATGGGGTGTAGTGTTTTCTGGAATGCCTTCCTATATAAAAAGAGTTAATACAATATACAATATATTTTAATTCATGGGAGAGTTGGGTTGTATGGATGGAATTCAACATTGACGTCAGTTGAATTCCCATACCAGTATCTTAAAAGTATTGGTTTAGTTAAGCCCTATTCAGAAGTTCATCCTCCATGGAATTGAAGTGCATGAGGGGGGAAGTGGGGATGAGCCTAATATTAGCCCTGTCCCTTTCATCACATCATTGTCTCCATCTTTGTAGCCTTCCACGTCTTGGAAGTTGGGATGTACTAGAGTGACCATATGGAAAGGAGGACAGGGCTCCTGCATCTTTAACAGTTGTGTAGAAAAGGGAATTTCAGCAGGTGTCATCTGTATGCATGCAGAACCTGGTGAAATTCCCTCTTCATCACAACAGTTAAAGCTGCAGGAGCCCTGCCCTCTTTTGTATCTGGTCACTCTAGTATAGCTCCTGCAGCTTCAAATGTGGCAGTGGTATTCCTACTTTGGGGGATCTTGATGTTCCTTGAAAGCCTCTTAGGAATCCCTCAGTAGCATTATTAGTAAAAGGGGGCAAACTTCTCTTCGTGAAAATTTGGCTACCCCTTTTCCTGACCTTCTCTTGTAAAGTGCAGCTGTAGGGAAGTTCTTAAGAGCAAATTCAATGGGTGGCATTGAAGTCCAACAGGCATCTCCATACGATGCCCTAGAATAAAATGTGATTTCCACATGCAGTGGAACAGGGCTTGTGAAGTTCAAGGTTAGATAGGGTGACCACATAGAAAGGAGGACAGGGCTCCTGTATCTTTAACGTTTGTGTAGAAAAGGGAATTTCAGCAGGCGTCAGTTGTATGCATGCAGCACCTGGTGAAATTCCTTCTTCATCACAACAATTAAAGCTGTAGGAGCCCTGCCCTCTTTTGCATCTGGCCACTGTAGTATAGCTCCTGCAGTTTTAACTGTTGAGATGAAGAAGGCATTTCATCAGGTGCTGCATGCCTACAAATGACACCTGCTGAAATCCCCTTTTCTACACAACTGTTAAAGATACAGGAGCCCTGTCCTCCTTTCCATATGGTCATCCTAAGGTTAAAATAGTCTGTATCACTTGGGACTGAAGATGAAGGAAATCACGCTTGCAATAGGGAAGTCACAGGGGTCCAACCGGGTCTCAGAATCTGACAAACTCCCATGCATTTGACCCCCCCCCCCAGCCATAATTTCCCCCACTGTGCAAGTGGCAGCAATAAAGGCCGCATTTACTCAAGAGTAGAGGTACACGCATTTGTGCCTTTACTGTTGTGTAAATGGGTCCTTTATGGCTGCCATTTACACAGTGGGGGAAATTATGTAATTTCCAGAGCCTCCATTTTTGCCCACAATGGAATCTCTCGATGAGGGTGGATGGGCTTATGTTGTCATTGGACACTCACCGAAGCTTGCTGCAAATGGCATCAGGGGTGGGGCAAGTGTCTGACAAATCTGACTCAGGTGTGTTTGCTCAAAGGCCTTCATGGTCAAAATCTTTCTGGAAATAGAAAGCTAGTGGCAGACGGAACTGGCTGGGTTAAAATCTCTTTCCCTGACGTGTTACTCTTTGGTTGCCCGGAGTTTAATAGAAAAAGTGAGGGGATGTTGAAAAATCGCAACCTCCACTTGAAGTCTTAAATGGTACAGCTCAATGTACCCCCACACCCAGGTTCTATCACCTTATTCCTCTGCATTCTTGTATCCCAGAATCTACTTCAAGGAAGATGGTCTCAGTGGTTGATGGTCAGGAGCGTCGTTTAACACAAGTCACTGTGGTAACAACTTCTCTGAATATAGAAAGTTTGAAATCCACCAGTTTAAAGGATTATGCCTCCAGGAAAAATGTCCCTCACCTGCGAGACTGTACTTAAGTGTACTATAGACTTTCCAACCACTGAGAGGACACATTAGACATCTGTCAAGGTGATGACAACAACAACAATTTAGATCCCGCTTTTCTGCTCAAACTACCTTAGAGCAGCATACAGCATAACGGTAAAACCATATAAGCATAGAAATGTGAGCACAATGAACAATTCCTAAAAGGAAAAAGAAAATACAATAAAAACTTGTAAAGAAAAGAAAACAAAGGCACAAACTTAAAGGGCAACAAGAGTAAAGATGCCACATCTTAAAACTAGCAGCAAAGAATACTAGGAGTTACAGATGGAAAGCCTGTTAAAATTAAGCATGTCTTCCATTTCCAGTGAAAGGCCATGCTGGTTAGGGTGATAGCAATTGTCATCAGCGGCCGACTGGGGCCCTTTCCACATCAGGCAAAATGCCTGGGATGGCCCCCAGCTGCTCCCTGTGAGTCCAAATGACTCACGGGGAGTCCCGGGGGTGGGGTGAGCGGGCACGGGATTTTTCTGGGTTAAGAGAAACCAGACAAATCCCGATTCTTCTGCAGTCCAGGGAACTTCCCAGGACTGCGGAAGAATGTGCCTGCCCGTCCCGGGTGCAGCCGCACTTATTTGCGAGTAAGCGCGGCTACAAACTGGGCATGGAGCCTCACTACGCAGCTCTGCGCCCAGCAGGGGAGAGGGTGGCACCAGTCTTGCCACCCCCGGGGGGTAGGGAGGGGGGTGGAGGCCGTGGGCATGCATTTTGTTTTTTAAAAAAGACTCACCAGTTTCAGAGGAGTGCTCACGCTCTCATCACTGGGAAAAAAATGGTGGATGTGATGTGCAACGACCCGGGAGTAGCCAGGTCATCGCACTGGTGATGAGGATTGGGTGCACCAATCCTGGGAGTAGCTACTCCTGGGATCCCCCGCCCTGAGCCCTCTATACCCCTCTGGTGTAGAAAGGGCCTGGGCCTGGGTGTCTGGTGGACCGCCCCACACCTGGCCCCTCGGACCCAGTTGGGAGCTTCTGGCATGAATGCGGACCATCACCTAAGCTCTCACAAGGTTACACTGAGTGCTTGGCAGCTGCCCACCCAAGTGCCAAAGGAGTTGTTGTGAAAGCAGAGTTCTATGCTTTGCAGCCTGGCCGCCTCATTGTGGATCAATTGAATCTTTCAGAATGTCTTGAAAGGAATCCCCACACAGAGGGCATTACAGTAAGCTAGTTCGGAGGTAAGAACATAGGAATGTAAGAAGAGCCCTGTTAGAACAGACCATGGGTCCATCTAGCCCAGCTGCCCATGAGAAACCCACAAGCAGGACATGATTGCAACAGTGGCCTCTGGATAACTGAGTTCATTGAGCTATGGATGACTGAAGCCAAGCTCACCTTCTCAAGATAAGGACACAGATGGCATGTCAGTAGGGATGCATGAGAACCTTGTTCCCGCTCACAAAACATGTGAGCAAGTATCTGCTGAAAATTTTTGCGAATTCCCGAGCATGTGCTCATGTTCAATTAGTGCAAAGTTCCCCGTTGGATTTTGTGCACAGTTTGAAATTTGCACGAGTTTGTGACTTTGTGCAAATTTGGGAATCTGCTGTGCAGTTTTCAAGTTCGATAGCACTTGGCTTTGCGCCATTTTCCCCGTTCGCCGAAAATGAGTGGCGATTGCAAAACGCGAGAGCAAATCGAGGAGGGACCAGCAGTGCGCTGATGTTCAGGGAATCTTGGCCAGCTCAAACATTGCTCATTCACACATCCCTACTTATCAGCCCAAACTGATAAAAGGCATTCATGGCAATTGCTGCCACCTGAACACCCAGGGAAGGAGATGGATCAACCGCCAAGAGGACAAAAATTCCATCCAGAAAAGGTTGAGCCACCTTGTCTAGACTGCCAGTGTTCTTAACTAACAGCATCTCCATCTTGTCTGGATTAAGTTTCAGTATCTTAACCACCATCCATTTTTAACATTTTACAAATGAAAACATTCTCTGTGTGTGTCCCAGTTAAGACAGACCATTAATAGCAGTTCTCTATAACTTGTTGGCTTTTTATTAGTATACTTAATTCCCTCTCATATGCAAGACACAAATTCTTTGAAATATTAAACAGAGCTCCTTTCTGGTTCCCCACCCCCCATATCATTAATCACTGCATTCAGGAAGGCCTCCCTCCCTGCTGTCCCAAAACCTGAATGATCTCTCCCCCACCGCAACACAAATGTCTATATTGAAAGCCATGCGCTGTGCCTTTAAATATTGAACAATATTGAAAAATATGGAAGTGCCCCCTCTTTTTTTTTTATATTAGCTTAAGGCGAGACTCTGGCGTGATTTCTACTCCTTTCATGACACTGTAATGATGTTACCACATACAGCTTTATCTTGCATGAAAAGGTGAAGTCATGACTGATTTCTCCAATTTAAAAGCACTCAACCCTCACACTGCTAGAAATGAATATTTTGCATATATTCATGCAACAATGATTCAATTTAAGATTTCTATTTTCAAACATTGCTCGGGAAAAGGAAGGGAGGAAAAAAAAACCCTTCACACTCACACCAGGGTAAAATTGCCAAAATGCATAATAAGATTTATTATAGATGAGTAGCATTTTATTTAGTATTTCATGTTAACATGCTTTTAGGGTTACCCTGCTTTAGCAGGAGGATTCATCTTTTCGCTTCTAATCAGAGATAATGCTTTATTGTGCGATGCACTTCCTGTAAGCGCGAGAGGAGGGAGCCTTCACTCGCTTGTGAGTCTAAATGTTGTTGCAACGATCTGTTCATAGAGTGCCCAGTACACATTGTTTCTGGCGGGGGCAGGAAAGGGGGTTATTCATGATTTTCAGTATTTTGTTCCTAAGGTGGGATGTGTTTGGGATCTCTGACTCGAGAAGTTCAGAAAACATGGGCTGCTTTTAAACTGACCTGCGGCCTTCCAAGTCTTTCCTGTGACCCACAGGTGTGCCCTGATTCCCCCCCCCCCACTGCCAAATTTTCCCCAGCCAATTTCCCTGCTGCCTGTATTCCCCACTTTCTCTTGGGGTTGTATGAGAAATTCATTTCAATTCATTTTTGATGAGGATTTTACCCTGGTCGCATCTTCTGAACCAAACACGGACTTGGATGCAATCTGCAGTTGAAGTTCATACGTTTCTGAGCTTGCAATGTGATTCACGGACTAAAAAACAAAACAAAACAAACAGACAGACAACAAAGATGTTCACAGCATATACATTTGAAAAATGTGTGCAAATATGCTTTCATCATTGGGAGAAGAAATGCATACATTTCGAAGATGCACACAACGGATGCATGCAGTTGTAAAGGAAAACCCAACAACGACAAAGTTCACAATCTGATATGGAGTCGAGATAAAGTGACCTTTGAGATGGAGTTTCAAGGATTTCAGTGAGTTTGAATTTTGCTGATTCACACATCCCTGCTCCCGCCTCTAGAGATCCTCATACAAGCAGTGGGGATACAGCCATCTGTATCAAGATCACAGCTGTGTCTGCAGTGGTGTAGTAAAACCTGGGCTCACAGGGATGCAGTACCAGTACATTTTTATTAGCAGGGATACTGACATCATCTGTCACTCCCCCTCTCCTACTTCCCGGAAATCCCCTAGCGATAGGGCTGGGTGAACTCACCTACATCAGACTCATTGGACACTTGCTCTGTCTGCTCTCACACGTCGGGACATGCAAGCTTATTTTGAGGCTTAGTTTGGCCTGACGGGCATTTGGCAGCTGTCCACCCTTGCTGCCGAGATTGCAAATTTCCCCCTGCTGTGTCACTGGCAGCCATAAAGGCTCCATTTATGCAAGAGTAAAGGTGCAAATGGAGTGTTCATGCCTTTACTCTTATGTAAATAGGGCTTTTATGGCTGCCATTGACACAGCAGATGGCTTTTCAGCACTCATCAGGGCCTCGCAAATACTGATGCGCAGGTCTGCACTTCCCCCATGTGCACCTAACTGGGTCCAGTAGATGAACATGGGACAGTCTGTCAGATTCCCGGACTCAGTCGAGCACTCATGACATCCCCAACCTAGCAGCAATATATTGGTCCCTATTGCACTGCAAAGTATTTAGGAATAGTTTGGTCTTGACTGGGTGAATGAATGCATGGAGGAGAGGTCTCTGAATGGCTACTGGCCCTGGTGAGCAATAGAACCTCCACATTCAGAAGCAGTGAACAGCTGAGAAGTACCAATGGAATTGGGCTGTTGTCTCCATGGCCCAGTTGTGGTCTTCTTTGGAGTTCATGGTTGGCCACTGTGGGAAACGTAGAGATGGACTATAGGTTGGTTGTGGTTTTGGACTTCAACTCCCAGAAGGCCTCATCATTGCCTCTCATCCCCTTGGATAGCCATCTAAGCTGCATTCCAGACTGTGGAATGGCCTGCCGGGAGAGATCCGTCAACTTAACAGTCATCCTGACTTTAAGAAAGCCATAAAGACTGATCTCTTCTGGCAGGCTTCCCTAGTTGAATTTTAAGAAATTTCATTGTGATTTTAATAATGTCTTAGTTTTATAGATTTTTAATAATTCATTAGTTTTATATGTTTTTAAGCAGTTTCATGTATTTTATACTGTTTTGTATTTCATGTTTTTCCCCACCTTGATCCAGAGGGAGAGGCGGGTAATAAATAAATAAATAAATTTATTATTATTATTATTATTATGATGATTAATAATAATAATATTAAGGATGGTGACAATGTCGGCAATAATAAAAATAATAACAACAAAACTATTATTATTATTATTATTATTATTATTATTTAAAATGGCACATATCTATAGGATGGGTTTCTGTGTAAGGGGAAGATTCTGTTTACTTCCTTGGAAAGTCCCATCTCCGTTTGGATGGCCTGATGGCTGCCTTCTTCACCTTTGCAAACATAAAGAGCCTCCGCCATTACAGCAGCTTTCTGCTTGGGCCACAGCATGATGAGTTGATAGCGCAAGAGGCTTTCACAGATGAAAATAACTGTGTGCTTTTGGTATTATTATTTTTGGCAAGAAGCTCGCGCTCTCGGCCTTCTAGCGTATTACATCATTACCCAGTATAATGCATCATAATGATCGAGTGAATGGCGGTGAAGATTTGCCAGCGGACTCCTTGGAAGTTGAGAGAGAGAGAGGTGCGCACATTTTCAGCTGGGGGGGCTCGCAGGGTGGAGAAAGCTGCCGTTCGGCTAAGTGTCTCCCTAGATGAAACAAAACTGCAGTCCCACTTGGCATTCACATTAATTGTGGGCTTGCCAAAAGGCCGGTTCCATCGGCATATAAATTAGCCGAGGATTATTTATCTCATCTCAGTAACTAAGCGAATCTCCTCTTCATATGCGCCACAAGATTTACGCCCGCCTCCTTCCCTGTTCGGAGTGCATTTTCCGTCCGATGTTTAATGGGAGGAGGGAGAATAAAAATTGCAAGATTTGCATGTTAGTTTATACAAAAAAACAAGAAAAGGAAAAGGAAAGTTGAAATAGCTACCCCGCCCAACTTACCCCATTCAGCACTAACATGCAACAGAATCAAAGGATCAGCTTGGATCGGTCACAGCTGGCCGTGCAAAAGAGCAATTCTGCATTAGCCATGAGTTGTCAACACAAGGAGCTGCGTCCCTTTGATGCAACCTCAGATACGAACCAAATGTGAACCAGCTTGGAGTCAGCGTACTACCGAGCCACAAGATTTGAAACAGAGGCTCCTTTTCTAGTTTAGTGGCAGCCAGGACGGCCAGGCTCGACGCTGGAAGAAGGCCATCTAAAGGACTTATGAGCTATTGCTAAAGGACTCACCAGCGAATATAGGGAGACATTGTACATTTGTTGACACCCCTGTTTTCACACCCAGGGTTAGACTCTGCTCAGTCCCCTGTCTTTTGACTAAGACACATTGCCAAGTGGAGATTCATCCAATCCCTCTCCTGCGTTGCAAGAATGCATGGCACGAACCACTGACCACCAGCATAGGCATGCACAGCTCTTTTCATTAGGGTGTGCGCCTTGAAGGCCCTGATTGGAATGGAGGAGGGGAAAGCAGAAAGTGCATAGTTCCCCCAGGGATGCTAATGGCGGCTTTCTAGAGGCTTTTCCATTCTTTTAAATGCCCCGATTCAAGCAGGAGGGGGCAGGAAAGCAGAGGCGCCCTGCAAAATTAGGGTGTGCTTGGGCACACCCGGCACACCCTGTGCGCACGCCTATGACCACCAGCCCATGTGCTGAGCAGAGTCATTGCAGCTTCTTGGTGAAGAACCTTCCAGACGTATTCTGCCCAAGCTGAACTCTGGCCAGGAAGAAGGAGAAGTCTCCCTGTCTCAGTTAACTTTGCTACAGCAACATGATCTGCCAGGTCTTCTGTTTGCGGTCTTGCTCTTCAGTCTTGCCTTCCGGTTTGTTCTCCAATTGCTCCTTGGTGACGACTCCTGGTTCCCAGCTACTGACTCACTCCAGACGGCTGCCCGTGGCTCAGATCTGACAGTGAAGGGGTCATGGGTCTTGCTATGTAGCCGTGTCCCTCCTGGCACTAATGTGAGTACCGGCCAGACACCACGCTGGATTCACATGTGACAGCCATGCAAACAGGCCTTATAGATGGACCAACTAAGCCTGCCCATTGCTGGGAAATCCGGTTGTTGTTTTTTGCTTCAATAAAGTTTTGCAACATGTACGGCTCGATTTGCATTTGTGAGTGGAGCTGCAGGCTTTTCTGGGAGTAAGCCTGCATGCAAATTGCTCAGGAATTTCTTCGTAATTTGTGCAAACTGATCAGAATCTCTCCCCCAAACCAAACCCCTGGAAAACGTCTGGAAAATCCACAAACTGGCCCTGCTATCTGCAGACTGAGTCAGGCGCCACAGTGGCAACTGAGAATAAGTCGTGTGTGTGTGTGTGTGTGTGTGTGAACCTGAGAAATCACATTTTACTCTACCCCCTGACATCCCAAGAATTCCTCTGATATCCCTAGGATAAATCTTTGCATGCAAACCTCTCACCGTGATTCTGATTGATCCAGAATCCCCCCTAGTATGGAGAATCTATGCATGCATACACCTGTGCATGTGTAGAGCCCCTGCACACAGCTGACCTATGCACAGATGGTGGCTGGATGGGGCGTGCGACCCTAGCGTAACCCTTCTTTCAACATGTGAGAATGTTCAAGTTCTACTATCCCCAGTTTAGTCTGCTGCTGTCTATGTGTTAATCAACGTAACGTGTGTTGATTTTCAACACCCCTCCCCCCTCCAAACAAATCTGAAGGCTTACAAGAAGGTTTAACCTGACAGAGGTTTTCGTTCTACGGATTACAGAACAGGTGCTAACAAATTCAGCAACATTTACTATCTGGTGAAACTGGTGACGTAAGGTTGGGATGGACAGGAAGCAATGTAGTATCTCTAAGTGGTTTTATTTACATCCTTGTGCATTCAAGATGCATCTCGTCCGCACTCAAGGCCAAACAAAACATTACAAGGGAGATGCATGAATTCATTTCCCACTTTTTTAAAAAAAATAATAATAATAGTAATAAAAATTGAAAAGTAGCCTTGGAGGCTGTAGTCTGGATCAGATGCTGCTTAACCATTTCCTGTCCTGCCATTTCTTTGTTTCCATATGGGAAAAGATGGAGGGGGCTGTATATTTTCTCCTGTAGGAAGAAGAGTAGCTGCGGGAGTGGAGAAGGGGTATTGATACGGCAACAGCAGGAGGGGAGAGGGCTAAGCACCCAACTTCCCCACCCCATCACACCTTTATTTAAACTGGTGCCAGCTATCCATAGCTGCTGCTTCTCAATAGAAAGACAGATTCATGTATCACCATATCATGTCTAAATTGCCCCCCACATATGGATCTTGCAGAGATCTGGGAAACGGTAGTTTCACAGCCAGTTTTTTTTTAAAAAGAATTCCTCAATCTCTCCGAAAGGAAAACATAACCCACCAAATAGATCAGGATAATGCTTTTAGGGGACTGGTTTCTGGTCAAAACTACCTTTCCCACAATGCTCTGCAGAGAAGCCATCAGGGACGGCCCTACCATTACGCAGAATGAGGCATCTGCCTCAGGTAGCAGGTTTGTGGTGTGATAAAAAGGCAGCAAATGGATAGTTGTTTACTTTGTTATTATTGCATTTCCACTGCCGGTGGTGGGGAGAGATGGTTGTGGGGTTTTGTGCCTCATGTACCGAAATAACTTGGCTGGCTTTGGAGACTATGCGTCTTGACTTGGGTGGATGGGTGCCATGTACTGCTTTCTCTCAGGCAGCAAAATGTTTTTGGCCATCCCTGGAAGCCATGACAGGGAAAGCCATATAGAAAACCAATACCAGTTTCTCATGGAGACCGACAGAACGTCCCTCCGTTCAACTTCACGTATTGTCTTAGCAGCATAAACATTGAGTAACCTGGGCAAGGACTGAACCTGTTAACATCATAATGAGTATGGCTAATGAGGAGGATCACTTAGTGCGGCCCTTAACACGTGCTAATCTTCTTCCCCACGTATGTAATATTAATGGAAAATTTAATAATATTTTAAGAGGCCTATCACTGCAAATTCCCATCGCACGCGCTGTAATAGAATTGATCAGAATGAATTCATCAGGTATTCATGTAGGCGTCATATGTAGCTCCATAGGTGTTTCAATGTAAATTAGCATTTCTCAGAGGACACTTAAAGTAAAGTGCTCCTGAAAGTTCCCATTACCCATATTGCCAAGATAAGTACATTAAAGATCATCTTCTCACACGGCGCTAATGTATTCTGTCTGACTAAGATGTTGCTTCTCCCATTTTGGAGAGCATCTGAAATACCTGTGGTGATTTCTACTCCTCCCCCCACACACCCTCATCCTGCTCTGCCACCGCCCTCCCTCTGAATTTCTGGCATTTTGCAAGGAATATTTCTAGTGTCATCAAGATGGCTGGAAGTAGATCGATCGAGATGTAAGCATCACAAGCCTGTTACTGCCCCTGTGCAATGTCCATAGTGTGAAGGAAGTGTGTGGGGGCACAGTCCATGCCCCTCCCGTGTATCCGCACTGCTGGGTCCATCGCTCTTCCTGCTGTACAAGAAGAGCTCAGATTACAACCTTGGTTGGACTGATTCCGAAGACAACCCTGCTGCATGTGTAGAGGGCTGATCAGATGACAATGGGGACACAACAAAGAGGGCAGGGCCAGGGAGTGCCCCACTCCTCTTCTCTCATGGGATTGTAATCCCATGAAGGAAATTATTATTATATTATTATTATTATTATTATTATTTACATTTATATACTGCCCTGTAGCCAAAGCTCTCTGGGCAGTTTACAAAAATCAAAGGATGGAACATTAAAAGTCAATATACAAAAATTTAAACCATAAACCATAAAAACAGCTAACATTTAAAACAATTTTAAACTTTCAGCCAGGCCCAAGACTCAATTAAAAACTCAACTTAAGCTGTGAAATGCCTGGGAGAAAAGAAATGTTTTGACTTGGTGCCAAAAAGGTAACAATGTTGGCGCCAGGCGGGCCTCATCGGGGAGTTCGCTCCATAATTGGGGGGGGCACCACAGAGAAGGCCCTCTCCCTTGTTGCCGTCCTCCGAGCTTCCCCTAACAAGTGAATAGGACTCTTATTTACAGACACATGTACACACCGTCTCAAAATGGAGAGATGTCGCTAGATTTCACTCAGCTTGGTCTCCAAACAAGCTTTTCGGATGTTAAAGCTTGTCTCAAAAAAAAAAAAAAAAAAAAAAAGAGGACTGCAACTCTAGTCTTATCAGGATTCAGATGCTAGGCCTAGCAACGGCTCCTTTGCCCACAATCCCATTCTGTTGAGTCCTTTGCCAGCCATCAGTTCTCTTCTTGCCAAGAGTTGACTATACCACCTGACCCAGGGACCAGTCCCATTTTGTCCTTGGTCTTTGCTTTGCCCCCCCCCCCCCCCCCATGTACTTTGCATCTACCACACTTCATTCCACATCCCTGCTTTTCAGCCTACGGGCCATTCTGTCACCTTCCCCTCACACCCAGCATCCCTAGCCCTAAATAACTCAGGACCAGAACACCTAGCGGCCCTCCTCCCTCAACTACCTACACCCATCCAAACCCAAAGACCTTTAGAGGAGATCTTCATGGCCCTTCTGTGATCAGGAGAATGTTGCCATGTAATACCTCAAGAGCCAGCAGAAAATGCAGTGTTTTAAATGCTTCCCGAAAACACATTTGTTCAAGAAAATTCTCCTTGGTTTATAATTGATCATTAAGAGGCTACTCCATTTTACTGTCTCTTATTGTTGCTTCGTGTTTTACTTTCATTGAAACTGTTTAAATCACAGTTAAAAATAGATATGTAATACAATATAACACATTTTTTTTTTACATTTTCTGTGTTGGGTTTTTAAACTGTTATATTGTATTATATATGTATTAACTATGATTTTAATGCATCTTAACTATATTAAGAGATTTTACTATATTAAGAAATATAATAATAATAATAATAATAATAATAATAATAATAGCAGCACTCTTTAGTAGGGATGTACAGATTGTGTACAATCCATTCAGTCTGTATTTTGTGGATTGTCAGGCTCTTTTTGTTCTGTCATCTGCCCATTGAAGGAATTAGATTCCTCCCCCCCCCATTTCCAAATTTGTATAGATGCAAATTTGTGCAAATTCACTCCAAATGTGCAGGTCTGATTCATAAAAATTCAAACTCATTTGGTTCCGATGGGGATTTCTCTGACATCCCTACCTTTTACTCTTCCCTGAAGCCTTATGAGATTTTTTCTTCCAAAGACCCATCTCTCATGAATGCTGTCTTGTCTCAGTTTCCCTTCTCTCCTGGTTCCCCCCTCAAGCCTCCACCTCTTTTATGTACCTTTCACTCTGGTTCATCTTCCTAAGCATGATGTTTCTTTGTTTGAAGTGTTTTTAAGCTTCTCTTCAGTAAAAACACCCCAGAGTGCTTACTCAAGTTCAATAAAACAACAACAACAACAACAAGCAGGCAAGCAAGATAGATCTTGTCCACACATATATAATCTAAACATCATGACACAAAAGGAAAAAAGGGAGGAGGAGGGAAGAGGAAGGCAAGCAAACCTAGGTGCCAGTTCTTAAAGTTATAAAGCTCTTATAACGACCAGGGTGAATGGAAACAGTTGAAGAAGAGGAGGAGTCAAAGAGAGCCGATCTTTTAGGAGAATCAATGAAGCAGGCCCTGCTTCTCAACCCTCCCTTTGCTGCAACCAGGTAGAAAACAACAACTCCCTGCCTTCATCCACCTTGCCGCTGGACTCCTGACCCTTGACCTCCCTATCTCCTTGGACATTTTCTCCTCATGCTCCTACGAGGTTTTAATTTTCTGTTTCTGTCACACATACTGGCCAGTAATAATTGACAATTGTTATCATGAACATTCAATGACATCACAGCTGGTTAGTCAATCAGTGTCAGAGGCTTTGCTGTAGTACTACTATTACAACTACTGCTGCTACTACTACTAATATTAAATGCACAATTCAATCATATATATATGTCCACTCAGTTGTAAGCCCCATTGAGTTTATTTGGACTTACTCCTGAGTAAATGTACATTGGAGTCCAGCTATAATATTCTGTAGTCCATTAGCCCTAAAGCACCTCCATTTGTCTCCTTCTGCCCTTGCACTCTTTCTATTCCAGCTTCCAGGTGGCTCTTCCAATCTACACCATTCCAGTTTCCAGCTGGTCACTGGAACAACTTCTGTGTAACTTTAAGAACTGGTGTTTTCCTCTTCCCTCCTCATGCTATTGTGTCATGTCATTTAGAATGTGGGTACAGACAAGCTTGGTTTTATTGATCTTATGTAAGCCGCTCTGGAACCATTTTCAGCTGAAGGGGAGGGTGATAAAGGAAAGAAAAGCCATAAATAAATACTATATATATATATATATATATATATGGCCTCATTAATTTAGGAATCCACTCATAATGAGGAGCACTTATGGAAGGAAGAAAAATAAAAAGACGCTGCCTTAGCGCCGTATTTCCTGAGCAAACAATGCTCACCGGGGAAAAACAGCTAGTTAGCCTTCCATGACTTAGATAAAGCTACGGAGAAATGACAAGTGCCAGTAATTAACAAAGCCTCTTCAACAAGATAACCCTATACGTCTTTGTCTATTTCAATCACCAAAGACTGTGATTCAGTGTAAAATGAATGCTCGGATGCCATCAATTCCTGTTAACCTCTCTATAACCGTTCGGTGTTCACGCGTAGGTGATAGATAGATTTTGTCAGTTTATTAAATGGTGACATCTCCCTTGCCATGTGACTAAAAGTGTGGAGGGGTGGGCTTCCCCCCCCCCCCAAGCAAAGTATATTTTAATCATCTCTCCTTAGCTTTATTATCTCGCCTCTGGCGTGCCTTGAAAATGCCACATGAGCAGTGGGGGGCAGGCTTCCAATACTGGGTGTGGCATTGAAGAACAGTCATTGGGGTGGGGAACCCCCACACACATAATGTTGTTTTAGGGCTAATCTACCTGTTCAGGATAGGGACGTAACAGCCCTCCAAACCTATCCAAACGAAGATAAAATGTTGCTATCATCATCATCATCATCATCATCATCATCATCATCATCATGCTTTTTACCCATTCCCTTATTTTAGAGATGTTTCCTTTTTGGGAGTGAATGGATTGGATTCTCTTGGCTATTTCCCACTTAAATATGCAGTCAATTCAATTCAATAGCCCTGTGGTCACTGACAACAGTCACGTCTGGCACTAGGTCCTGAGCAACACCATTTAGAATTAAGTCCAGGGTTGTCTCCCCTCCCCTCTGGTCTGTTACATGACCAATTGCTGTAAGGAACAATCATTTGAGATATTCTGAAATATAACTTCTTTGTTTGTGACTGAAACAGGGCTTTATCTAGTCAATGTAGGGGTAATTGAAGTCACCCATTAGTACAACATTTCTTCATGTGGAGACCTCCCTGATTTCATTTCCCATCACAAGATCACCCTAAATCATGGAGGGCTTTGAAGGTAAGGAGAAGGAGCTTATCCCAGAAGAGGGGAAGGACCTTAATTCCACAGTAGAGCACCTGCTTTGCATGCAGAAGGTCCCAGGTTCAATCCCTTGCCTCTTCAGGTAGGGTGGGAGAAGACCCGAGATGCCGTAGAGCCACTGCAAGCCAGAGATAGACAGTAATGATGGTCTGACTCAGAAGACAACAGCTTCCAATGTGCAACAATACTGTATAAAATGTGAGTATTGAAAGCTGCCTATTAAACAATACAGAGAATGTTGGCACAATAATAAAGCCATCCATCATACATATCATAAAGTGCAAACTGCCTGTGTCAATACAGTAATTCAGCAGTAAATGGAAATGAAGTCCTGAGTGAATCACTTCTGAACTTGCTTATCTCAAGAAATTGTGGTTGCTCAGATTGGTACAGTCACTACTCCAGGATATGGTACTTCTCTTGCTCTTGGCCATTGCTATCATTTCAAAATCCCCACGGTTAACCGGAATCTTAGTCCTTAATAGGGTGGGTAGTACTTACACATTGCCAAAAAATGAGGACGAAGGAGAATACAGGTTGCATAGAACTTGCATTTGCTAATTTATAGGTATAGGTGGAAATTTAGAAATCAGTATAATCTACATCAGACTTTGACAATCTGATGCCCTCCAGATGTGTTTGACTACAACTCCCATCATCCCCCAGCCAGCATAGATCCCACCTTAGATCTCTGGGCCCCAAGCCATGAACAACTTTTCAGGTTAAGAATGTTACAGCGTAAGAAGAGCCATGCTGGAGCAGACCATAAGCCCATCTAGTCTAGCATTATGTTCACACAGTGGCCAACCAGCTGCCAAGAGGAAACACTCAAGTAGAACATGAGTGCAACAGCACTCTTCTGCCCATGTTCCCCAGCACCTGGTGCACATAGGCATACTGCCCCTGATACTGGAGGTGGCATGGAGCCATCAGTAGCCATGGATTGCCTCTTCCTCCAGGAACTTCTTTAACCCCCTATTAAAGCCATCCAAATTGGTGTCCGTCAGCAATTTGGTTTCCATCATCCAAATTGGTGGCTGTCATCAAAACCAGCACTTTGAATTAGGCTCAGAAACAAACCATCAGTTAGTGAAGCTCTTTGACAATGGATATGTTCCCTGTGGGCCATCTCAGTCTAAATCACGGCCACCACAGTTTGAAACACGTGTAACATTGAAACCATCTTCAAGGGCAGCCCCACATACAATGCATTACAGTAGTCTAAATGGGATACAGTACTCCAGGAAGCCCTCATACAGGCCTTGCAGAAAATAGCCTTCTCCTACTGCGGCTTCCCAGCAAGTGACATTCAGTGGCATATATTACCCCTGCAGATGGAGGGTTGCATATAGTCATTCTGGCCTAACAGGGAATGGAGAGCACCTCTCTCGAACTGAGTATACCTCTTAGGACATTCCTAGAATCCAGAAACCTTGGTGAATACTTTGGAGCCCAGTCAATAAACCCCCCTTTCCCCCCCTTTCTCCCCATTATGTCTTTCTACTTATTTTAAATATCCCAAGCTTCATTCCTGGGCTTATTAGTCATCATTTATGATCTTTCAAAAGTTTATTGCCAGCACTTGGGGCCTTCGAATCTGCTTTTACTCATTCTTTTCAACAGCAGTAACCTCTCATATTGGCCAAATTAAGGAATAATTGCAAATAATAGGACATCCTTTCTTCCCCTGTACAATAGAACATTATACATTTGATGTCAGCACAATAGCAGAGGTGTGGAACTAGGAGGGAGAGCGGAAATATCAGAGCAGGCTTACCTGAGGTGAGGTGCTCCGCTCAATGCCCTCATCTTTCCAGAGTAGAAAGGGTTGCTGCTGCTGCTGCTGAGGTGTGTGGCGTGTGACACAAGAGCCAGCTGATTGTTCAGCAGTGACGGTCCCCTCAGGAACCTATAATAAGTCACAAACTTTATGTTTGCAATTGCGTAATCATATAGAGCCTATCTACACACGCAGGATAAAACACATTGAAAACGTTTTGAAAACTGTATTTGGAGTGTGTCCTGGGCCCCAACAGTTCTCAAAACTGTTATAAACCATTTTGAGCCATTTTAAACCATTTTAAAGCAATAGTGTAGATAGGCTCATAGTTTCTAGCCTGCACAATTGATGGGCCACCAGTTGAAGTGAAGCCCAGTAGACCCCTGTTATGGCTAGGGATGTGCCACTCCCATTCATCCCCTTCTCCACCAGGCTCACTCACGAGACCCCAGACCTTACTGGACCCATGGTCCATTTATACCTGCAAAGCTGCATAAATGCCTGCTTTACGGGCACCACTGATTTACAGAAAAAAACATGACTCGTCACTTTTATGCAAATGGTGACTTGCTGAAGAGCCGGACAGGTGCTGGGAAGTCGTGCATGGATCTGGTAAGGGCTGGGGTCTTGTGTAGCTCATTGAGCTGGGTCCAGGAGGCTGAGCATGGGGGAATCTGCCGGACTCCTGGATCCAGCCAGGCGCTTGGGCCATCCCCATGTGCAAATCAGCAAAACGCCACCTCAACGAGGTTCTTGGAAGCTCGTTCCAACTCACGTCCATCTCAGATGTTGAACATTGAGTTTTATCCTCCCCGCGTGAAAATGTACGTGTACTTTCATGCACATATTTTCCCAATCGGCGGTGTGCAGTGAAAGGTACACATTTTTCTCCCCTTGCCTAAAGTGTGTTTGTGCTCATTTTTTCATGCACATTTTTTAAAAAAACGTCCATGCTCTTTTCAACAACGTTTTTGTCATTGTGCAGATTGTATCACCAGTTCAGAAACGCATGGATTTCAGATGGCAGGTTTCATTGGGCTCTGCGTTCAGGTCTGGAAGGAATAAATTCAATAGATTCTGGTTAAAAAAAAAAAATGAAACGAATTTCTGATCCGTCCCTAGTTGTGGTCTACACATCACATCTCTGTGTTGTACACAGGCATTGCAAAGGAACGTATCACTGTCCCCTAAGAACAGAACAGCCTCCAGAGGCTTCCAGAACAAAAGATCAACCTGAAGTATTCTTGATACAGTCTCTACAGTGCCTTCTGCATGGGGATGCTATGAGCTCTTGGAGTTGAATGTGCTTGTTGTAAAATGTTTGCACCACAGTAACCTAGTTTCTGCTACAAGAAAGTTGACTTTTGCATAAATTATACAACATACTAATGGAATACATTATTGATATTACAAGAAGCGCTGTTAGGAGGAATTTTCATTAATGATCTGGACTTAGGGGTGAGAAGCGATGAGGCTGGATTGTGAAATTCTCCAAAAGGATCTCTCCAAACTGAGTGTATGAGCAATAAAATGGCAAATGCGGTTCAAACTAAAGGGATACACATTGGGGCAAAAAATACCTGCCTGCCATATAGCTTGAGGTAGCAACCTTAATTCCATGCTAAACATGGCTAAATGCACAGGGATTCCAACCCAGATTTTAAGGAGCCAAGCACTTAAGTCAAGAACTAGAATAGATGAATCTGTTGGATTTGGTTTCTCCCACATTCAGTGTGTTTTAACCTCGAATTCTTTCCTTCTCAAATATGAAGAAATTCACAAAATTTGGAAAATTCCTTTCTGAAATGAACTGAAGAAGAAATCCCCTATTTAGCAGTGGCTTCAATAGTGTACTGAAAGACAACCGCTGTTCTGCACGTAAACTAGAAATGCAGTGAGTTTTTTTAGAGATGACATGATATTATATTCCACCGAGGGAATAAAGTGAGCGCAATGCTCTCTAGACTGCATTATAAAGGCTATTTTGGCGTTAGAGATATTTCTCAGAAATGCATGGGACATGCTATTATATACATTTCGTTGTCTGCTTTGTACCCCATGGTGTCAGTTTTTTTTTCTTTTTTAAAAAAAGATAATATTTTTTTTTGTATTCAACGATCAAGAACCCTGATGGTTTCAGACCAGAATTAAGGTTATTTCATGTTGACTCGAATCCAAACCCTACCAGTGACTGATAGCAACGAACTGGCATGGCTCAACTCCCAGGAGGATTCGACTAGCAATACTAGGCTTGTTCTTCATTCAAAAATCTGGCCCTCTTTGGGCCTGATAGATTCTCTCTACATGCCCAGTTCAGCTTGCAGGCTTTTCCTGAGATCTGGAAAGGTGGGCTGTACATCCTTTATATAAATGAATGAATGAATAAATAAATAAATAGTGGGCACTGATTTCTTCTCTTTTTTATGGTATCTGCTGCTGCTTTATTTATTCGTTCTTGTTCTTTTTGCCTATCCAGATGCTTTTGGATTGCTTTGTTTCATTTTATGTGATTTGCCTTGTGGATCTCTGTAGGTGGGAGACCTTGTAGACATGAAAACACTCTGTTTATGAATATCAGAGGCCTTAGCTCTAACTAGCCACTGCTGGAAACAGAATGCCGGGTGTTTAATCTTTGGTCTCAACCAGCAGGCCAGTTCTTATGTAGGTTCTACAGTTTTCATATTTCCCCCCTCTCACAGTAGTTTTATTTTAATTTTTATTCTGTTTCAGTATTAAATTTTTAAAATCATACTGTGTATTTTAAGTGACTGTATTAGAATGCAGCTTGACTCGCTTCCGAATGGAAGAAGGTTTTTTTTTCCCCTTTTAAAAAAGGGGAGGGGGCAGGGAGAGGAAATGGAGCCATCCAATAATTTTAAATTACTTCACACAGTGCCTTGCAATTTAGAATTATAGGAGTGCTTCAAATTTTTATAAGCCCTTGAATTTGGAAGTGATCAAAGTTCTGGGCATACTCAGTGCTGAGCAATTTAAAATTATAAGAGCTGTCAAATTTTTATATAAGCACTTCAATTCGAAAAGAGTTTGTGCAAAAAAAGAGAGTAATTTAAATTATTCAAGTACTTTAACTTTTTTCCTCTTAACCACCTTGATTTTGTACGGTTTCTTTCTTCTCTTCTTTTTTGGATACGAGCAGCCTAAAATGACATCTTCTTCTGAAAATGTCATCGTATAAGGAGAATTTTTGGTCTCCCAAGTGAAATCATTCTTTAAATGGTGTAAAATCACCACCTGTGTTGATATGAACTATGATATACGTGTGCCATGTAAATGGTTCGGGGGGGAAAAGAATTAATTCTCCCCCCCCCCTTTCTGTCCTTTAAGGGGCAAATGGATTGCAGAGCAAACTCTGTTTCCTGGTTGATGGGTTTCCCAGAGGCATCTGGATGATCCAGGATGGAAATTTGTTGATTTCTTTTATGGACTTCTGTATTCTGAGTGTTAGAGCGATACGACAATGGAACCAATGACCTAGGGAGGTTGTGGGCTCTCCCACATTAAGAGGCAGCTGGACAACCATCTGTCAGGGATGCTTTAAGGTGGATTCCTGATTGAGCAGGGGGTTAGACTCAATGGCCCTATAGGCCCCTTCCAACTCTACTATTCTATGATTCTAGTCCACCTTTCAAAGAAACTTTCCCAGGGCAGCAGAAGAACATTGAGAGGGAGCCCTGTAGATGAGACAATCTATCCTTGCCATTTCAACCTTTGGACTCTTCTCAGGTAGTGCCTAATTTCTAGGAAGACCCCCTCCACACAAACACCTAACCAGGTCCAGGTAATTGCTATGATTTATTCTGTTCTGCTCTGTCCCCCCAACTACAAGGCTTATGGACCTACTCTGGCCCGCTTTCATTGGCTGCCTGTATGTTTCCGAGCCTGATTCAAAGTGCTGGTTTTAACCTATAAAGCCTTACACGGCTTGGGACCACAATATCTGACGGGACGCCTTTCCCGACATGAACCTACCTGAACACTACGTTCAACATCTAAAGCCCTCCTCCGAATGCCTACTCCGAGGGAACCTCGGAGGTCGGCAACAAGGGAGAGGGCCTTCTCTGTGGTGGCCCCCCAATTGTGGAACGATCTCCCCGACAAGGCCCACCTGGCTCCAACATTGTTATCTTTTCGGCGCCAGGTCAAGACTTTCCTCTTCTCTCAGGCATTTGGCAATATCTGAGAAGCCTGGGTTTGTTTGTTTTTTTTGTTTTTTTGGTAGCTTTTTTGGGCTGTTGTAGCGGTTTTAAATGTATGTGTGTATTGTGTGTATGTTGTATGTTTTTGCTGTTTAAATTTTTGTATATTGTTTTTAATTGTTTTATATATTTATTTATTTTATTCCATTTATATACTGCCCCATAGCTGAAGCTCTCTGGGCGGTTTACAAAAATTAAAAACATTGAACAATTAAAACACCAATATACAACATTTAAAAGCATAAAGCATAAAAATCCTATGTAAACCGCCCAGAGAGCTTTGGCTATGGGGCGGTATACAAACGTAATAAATAAATAAATAAATATGGAGGCAACCTTGCACAATCGGGTCTGGGCCCGATTCAAAGTGCTGGTATTTACATTCAAAGCCTAAATAGCTTGGGGTCAGGTTATCTGAAGGAACACCTCCTTCCATATGTGCCTGCCTGGACCTGAAGATCATCCTCAGGGATCCTTCTCCATGAGCCCCTGCCAAAGGAAGTGAGGGAGGTGGCTACCAGGAGGAAGCCCTTCTCTGCTGTGGCACCCTGGCTGTGGAATGAGCTCCCTAGAGAGGTGAGCCTGGCATCTACATTACACTCTTTTAGCCGCCAGGTGAAGACTTTTTTATTTTCTCAGTATTTTAACAGTTCATCAGTTTAATTTTAAACTTTGCTGTTTAAAATTTGTATTAATTTTTGCATTGCTGCTCGGTTTGATCCTGGTTGTGCTCTTATATGGTATTATATACTATGTTTTTATACTGTTGTTGTTTTTATATTTTGAATGGTTGTCATGGTTTTAAGTGTTGTAAGCCGCCTAGAGAGCTTCGGCTATTGGGCAGCATAGAAATGCAATAAATAAATAAACTTGTGGAAGGAGAATGCCTGAATGAGAGATAGGTATACTGGAGGAATCTGATTGGGTGGTGGAACTCAATGAGCTTTCATTGGTTCGGCTTCCCGGACTCTGTTCCGTCTTCTGCTAAATGGTCTGACTCAGCTGCAGCAAGTTGGATCAGTTAGCAGGTTTAAAGGTTTTTGAATGTACGTAAATTGCGGCTGCAGTTTGCGCTAATTCTGCAAATTCACATCACAAACAAAACAAATATGAGCTGTAATTTGCACAAATTGCGGCTGTGCATTGCACAAGTTATTGAAATTTGTGTAATTTGTGGCCATCGTTTGCTCAGCTCTCTGTTTGCACAAATTATGGCCAAACAAAGCTATTTCAAAAGTCCCCGGAATTTGGGGGAACCACGTGGCTCGTCTCACAAAAGCAAGCCAGATTTGATATGCCTACATGGTTTGGGTCCAGGTTACCTGCGGGATCGCCTTCTCCCGTACAATCCGCCCCGCACGCTCAGGTCCTCTGGGAAGAACTTACTGCGGTCGGCCAAGACTAGGCTGACAACTGTTACTCAGAGGACCTTCTCTTCTGCCGCTCCCAGACTGTGGAATGACCTGCCGGAGGAGACTCGTCAACTTAACAGTCTTTTAGAATTTAAGAAAGCTATAAAGACTGTTCTCTTCCGGCAGGCATATCCAGTGTAATTTTTAGAATGTTTTTAGGATGTTTTAGGATGTTTTAATGATGTTTTAGGATGTTTTAATGCAGTTTTAATAATATTTGTCATGTTTTAATTAGTTTTATGTATTTTATCATGCTGTTGTTCCCCGCCTCGATCTAGATGGAGAGGCGGGTAAGAAATAAATCGTTATTATTATTATTATTATTATTATTATTATTATAGAAGTCCGGTGAGCCCCCAAAGTGCCAGTTTCCCAGCAATGGACATCCCTAAGTAGAGATGATGGCATCTCCGAGTGATAGCATCACATTTCCTTCTGAAAGAAAAGTGTTCAACCATAATTTAGTTGTAGTAGGGTGACCATATGAAAAGGAGGACAGGGTTTGTGTATCTTTAACAGTTGCATATATAATACCGGAGGGACCAGATACAAATGAGGGCAAGACTCCTGCAGTTTTAACTGTTGTGATGAAGAGGGAATTTCACCAGGTGCTGCATGCATACCAATGACACCTGCTGAAATTCTCTTTTCTGTACAACTATTAAAGATACAGGAGCCCAGTCCTCCTATCCATATGGTCACCCTAGTTGTAGACTTGCTTCAAGGCTTGTAATCTTCTCAATACATTCATAAGCTAGCACGAGTTTTGACCAAGGAACTGACTAATTACAAAATTCGGTAGTACTGCCACTTGTTATTATGTCCAAAGCATTCAGCTGGAGTTCAGGAATCACATGTCTCCAGCGTAATGCACTTTGAAAGCTGGGAAAGTGCAATTTCCCCACAACCGAGGTGCTATCTTGAAGGTACCCCACAACAACAGAGTAGTAGTTACATATTTTTGTGCTACACGGAGCGGCCTGTAAAGACCCTCACGGTATCAAATTGTGTACGAGACAGCTGGATGTTGGTTGGGATTTTTTTTTCTTTCTTCCTTGGATGCAGGTTGAAGGCCTTGCTAGAGGGTCAACGTGATTCTGCTTATCATCTGCTAATGGAAATGCATTCCTCTCTCAAGCCAATTTGGGCCTCGTTCTGAAATCAGCCCATTATACAAAACATCACCTTATTGAGGAAGTATTAATATTCGAATGCTCTTTTCGCTCATAAAGTGCTAAGGTGAGAGGTGGCTGTCAGTGGGGACTTTCCCTTCATCCAAATAACGTCTTTGAATAAAAGCCAGACATAGAATTAAAGAAGAGCAAAGGTGGGTCGCAGGTAAAATTCAAAAGACGATATGTAATAATTGGTTTGGAAGTAGGAGACATGTTAATCATATAGCCAAGCGGAAAACATGGGGAAAAATAGTCTAAAATGGGAACATAGAAAGCTGCTTCACGGCAGGTCAGACCATTTGTCCATCTCAGTGCAGTAGTTTTTATTCTGACTGCTAGTGACCCTGCAGGATCTCAGGAAGAGTTCTTCCAAAGAAGGAACTAGCGGAGGCAGCCATGCGGCAGCCACGATGTGAACCCAGCTCAGGAGTTTGAACATCTCCCATGGTGTCTCTACGTCACTGGAGTACAACAATAATCCTGCACAGTTGTCTAGTACTATTGTCCCCGCATGACAGAGGGCTGAGAGAATAATGCCTCCCCAACGGCGGCCACCGAAAGCATGTCTTGACTGACAGCCATTCAATGTACCACCTAGGGAGGGACAGATCTGTCTCTCTGGGTCTCATGGTCCATTTTTTGAGGTCAAACTTATTCCATCCCATTTGCACACAAATTTAGAAGCTTTAAAGAAAAACTTATGGAAAGCTATGGGAGTATTTAGCTGGCCACTGTGTGACCAGAATACTGGGCTCGATGGATCCTTGGCCTGATTCAGCATGACTTTTCTGATGCTTCTAAATTTGATTATGTTCTAGAGCGTATGTTTTGCAAGGACAGATTTAACTTTCAGCTCCTTCACCTCTTTATGTATGTACTCAAACTTGGCAATGGCATGAGGTATGGCTGGAGGGCAAGGGCTGTACTGGGCCTGCCACTGCTCACTATGCCTGCTTCTTTAAAAAGAAATGAACCTTGTTAACGATCTGGCACTTAGGGGAGAACTGTGTGGCTGCCATTATCTTCCGTCCTCCAGTGGTTCTGGGCCCTGCCCCTGAGGTAGAAACCTTCTGCAATGCTACATTGGGGCCCCAATGTATTGTGGGAGAATGGAGATGGTGGCCATTGAAGCTGGTGACCACCGTAATGGCTGGCACTGTTTTTCTGGCATTATTATATTTATTATTATTATTATTATTATTATTATTATTATTTACATGTATATACCACCCCATAGCCAAAGCCATCACTGTCACCTGTCCCTACTATAGGGATGTCCTTCGCTATGGAATCTGACCCTTTGGGGGCTTGACAGACTGCTGGGGAATTTCTTGAAATCAAGGAACTTTTCTAGGCTGACCAGATAAAATCCAGGTCAGGGCTCATGTAACTTTAACAGTTGTAGAGAAAAGGGAATTTCAGCCAGTGTCATTTGTATGCAATTAGTTCCTGGTGAAATTCCCTCTTCATCACAACAGTTAAAGGTGCAGGCACTATACTAGAGTGACCATATACAAAAGAAGGCAGGGCCGCTGCAACTTTAACTGTTGTGATGAAGAGGGAATTTCACCAGGAACTAATGGCATACAAATGACGCTGGCTGAAATTCCCTTTGCTCTACAACTGTTAAAGTTACATGAGCCCTGACCTGGATTTTATCTGGTCACCTAAACTTTTCCCAGTTTTTTTTTTTTTAAAAAAAAAATGTAAATAACAATGTGCACAAGTTTTGGAGTTCAATTTGAATGATTTATGCAAATCTCAGCTCTAAATGGCATAATTTATGCAAATTGCACCTGCAAATGCCACAAATTATGCACATCACGGCCCAAATTTGCCTAAATTACATGAATTGCAGTTTGCCAGCGAATTCCACTCCCCAGATGGATTCCTCCAACATCCCTATCCTACTGCTGCCTAGTAATAGGCTGACCACATGAAAAGGAGGACAGTGCTCATGTTACTTTAACAGTTGTAGAGAAAAGGGAATTTCAGCCAGTGTCATTTGTATGCAATTAGTTCCTGGTGAAATTCCCTCTTCATCACAGTAGTTAAAGTCGCAGGGGCCCTGCCTTCTTTTGTATATGGTCACTCTAGTATAGTGCCTGCACCTTTAACTGTTGTGATGAAGAGGGAATATCACCAGGTATGAATTGCATACAAATGACACTGGCTGAAATTCCCTTTTCTCTACAACTGTTAAAGTTACATGAGCCCTGTCCTCCTTTTCATATGGTCAGCCTACCTAGTAAGGTTGCTGTAGGTGAGGAGTCTCACCAACACAGCCAGGGGGGTGTTTTGGGGGCCCAGGAGAGACATTTGTGCTGGCTCCCCTTAAACCTACCCCTGCATATACTTTTAAAAACTGCCCCACCCATAAAATAGAGCCCCTTTCTCCACGGCATAATAGCAAAACAAAATACAATTGATAAAAAGGAATAATAAACAATATTAAAAATATACAAGGGGGAAAAACCAGCATTTAAAACAGCACAGTGTTAGTTTTTTTGGAGGGAGTTTAAACTATCAGAAAGCCAGGGAAAATAAAGCATGTTTTGTCCTAGAAAAGATAACCAAGTGGACAACAGGCAAACATCCCTGGGAAACATTCCACAACCGGGGGCCACCACTTAGCTAGGGTGACCATATGGAAAGGAGGACAGGGCTCCTGTATCTTTCACAGTTACATAGAAAAGGGAATTTCAGCAGGTGTCATTTGCAATGCATGCAGCACCTGGTGAAATTCCCTCTTCATCACACCTGTTAAAGTTGCAGGGGCCTTGCCTTCTTTTGTATAGGGTCATTCTAGTATAGTGCCTGCAACTTTAACTGTTGTGATGAAGAGGGAATTTCGCCAGGAACTAATTGCATACAAATAACACTGGCTGAAATTCCCTTTTCTCTACAACTGTTAAAGTTACATGAGCCCTGTCCTCCTTTTCATATGGTCAGCCTAGAAGAGAGTATTTCACCAGGTGCTGCATGCTTACAAATGACACCTGCTAAAATTCCCTTTTCTATACAACTGTTAATGATACAGGAGCCCTGTCCTCCTTTCCATCGGGTCACCCTAGAGAAGGCCCTCTCTCATGTTGCCACATGCTTCACCTCACAAACAATATGCAAGGGAGGACCTCGGAAGCAGATCTTAATGTACATGCCAACTCATTTGTGAACCACCCAGAGAGCTTCAGCAATCGGGCGGTATAGAAATGCAATAAATAAATAAATAAATAAATGTGGAGGCTCACAATCCTTTGGGTATTTGGTGATTTATAGGGCTTTAAAACTGAGTTCCAACACCTTGAATTCCCCCTAGAAATGGATTGCATGCCAATATAGCTGTTTAAGGACCGCCACGATATGAAACCCAAAACCTGCTCCCGGTTAGCAACGTTACCTACCTCTCTTTAATAATGAAATACAAGGCGAGGAACACAGTCATCCACACCTCCTTAGCTTCAGCCAGATTGTGCATCACACCATGCATCATTAAACTATGGAATTCACTTCCACCAGATGTAGTGTTGGCTGCTGAGTTGGGGATTAAAAGTGGATTAGAGAAATGCATGGAGAATAAGGCTATCAATTGCTACTAGTCATGATGATTATAGAAGTCCTTCAGTATCAGGGTCAGTGTGCTTCCTGAGGAACATGAGCTGGAGGGTGCTATTGCACTTACTTCTCGCTAGTGGGATTCCCATGGGTATATGGTTGAACAATGTGGTTTAGATAAGCCTCCTGCTGTGCTGAAAATGTTGACCATTCAATTTTCGGCATTTTGTGGGGTGGGGACAAAACAAAAACTCAGGTGAAAGAGGCTGGGAGAGGAGAGAATTTCAGAGAATTTTCTCCTTGAGGGAGGAGCAGGCTTTCTACATACTTTTAAAAATGTAACTAGTTGTTGAGGGGTCTTCTTTCTTTCTTTCTTTTTTTAAATACCCCCAGTATTTTCAGGAGCCCAGGAGTGTTTACTGGATGCTTATTGGAGAGGGAGAGGTCAAATGGTCTCCAAGAGGCATTCACTAATCCAAATGCTGGAGGGATGGGTGTGTGTGTGTGTGTGTGTGTGTGTGTGTGTATGAAAGAGAGAGAGAGAGAGAAATAAAAAAAGGAAGAAAACCCCTCAGCAGTCGGCTACACTTAAAAAAGGTATGTGGAAACCTTTCCCCCTCCGAGAAAAAAATCTCCAAATTTCCCCCCTCCCTGTGAAAGAAGCAGAAATACAGTGCCTCTTTACAGGGAGAAAGTTCCTGAAAATAGGGGGCAGTATTTGGCCCAGCACTAGATAGGCCTTTGGTGGAATCTAACATGCTTCATAGAATCATAGAATAGTAGAGTTGGAAGGGGCCTATAAGGCCATTGAGCCCAACCCCCTGCTCAATGTAGGAATCTACCTTAAAGCATCCCTGACAGATGGCTGTCCAGCTGCCTCTCAAATGCCTCTAATGTGGGAGAGCCCACGACCTCCCTAGGTAATTGGTTCCATTGTTGTATTGCTTGAACAGTCAGGAAGTTTCCCCCGATGTTCAGCCGGAATCTGGCTTCTTTTAACTTGAGCCCATTATTCCATGTCCTGTATTCTGGGTTGATCGAGAAGAGATCCTGGCCCTCCTCTGTGTGACAACCTTTCAAGTATTTGAGGAGTGCTGTCATGTCTCCCCTCAGTCTTCTCTTCTCCAGGCTAAACATGCCCAGTTCTTTCAGTCTCTCCTCATAGGGCTTTGTTTCCAGACCCCTGATCATCCTCGTTGCCCTCCTCTGAACACGCTCCAGATTGCCTGCATCCTTCTTGAAGTATGGTGCCCAGAACTGCACACAATACTCAAGATGGGGCCTAACCAGTGCCTAATAGAGGGGAACCTGTACCTCGCGCAATTTGGAAGCTATACTTCTCTTAATGCAGCCTAAAATAGCATTTAGTTTTTTTGCAGCCACATCATGCTGTTGGCTCATATTCAGCTTGTGATCTTCAACAATTCCAAGATCCTTCTCACTTGTCATATTGATTAGCCAAGTATCCCCCATCTTGTAACTGTGCATTTGGTTTTTTCCCCCTAGGTGTAGGACTTGGCATTTATCCCTATTAAATTTCATTATGTTATTTTCAGCCCAGCACTCCAGTCCATCAAGATCACATTGGAGTTTGTTTCTGTCTTCCAGGGTAGTAGTGATCCCACCCAATTTTGTGTCATCTGCAAATTTGATAAGCATTCCTTGCACCTCCTCATCCAAATCATTAATAAAAAAGTTGAAGGGCACTGGGCCCAGGACTGAGCCCTGCGGTACCCCATTCATAACCTCCCTCCAGTGTGAAAAGGTACCATTGTAATTTGTGCAGATTATGCAAATGTATGCAAATTACACCCAACATTTGTACAAATTATGCAAACGTGTTCAATTTGTGCATTTTTTTTTTTTTTACACACACAAAAATAATTTATGGAAATTCTGCCAGCTGGCTGGACTCATCACACACTGATTCAGGCCAGGTGGAGAATGATGGAATGGAGACGGAGAGGCGGGAAAGCTGATGAAAGCTCGTTGAGCCAGACCCCCCCAACCAGTTTCCTCCAACATACCTATTTTCAATAGGCTTTGGCATTTGAATCATAACCTTTTAGACAAAGGGCAGCATCTAACACTGCCTGTTCACTAGCAGGTCCCACCACTAGCGCAACAGGAAGCGAGCGGATCCTGAAACAACTGGAAACTATCCAGAATTTTCATTTCCAGAATGGGGCAGGTCAGTAGAGCACGGAGAAGGAAGCCCCACAGACCTGTCCCGTCCTGGAAACGAGCATTTCTGCTCATTTCCAGGGTTGATTTCAGAAGTTCTAGTTTCCTGTTGCGCTAGCAGCAGGCCCCCGCTGGGACAACGAAATCAGCAGGAGTGCAGAGGCAACCTTGGATACTGCCCAATCCTTACTGAAACTGGCCTGCCGGCGTGTTTCAAGAATCTTCTTGCCAATACTCTCCCCTGGTTTGTAAAACTATATTCACGTGAATGTTGATGGCCTTTTTCTTCTCTGTCTACAGACACACACACACACATACACACACACACACAGAAGGAGAGTTGGTCTCATCTTTTGTTGCATTGTGCGAGCCAAATAGGATGTGAGGTGAGCTTGTCTCGGCAGATGAGAGATGGCAAGAAATTGGTGCTTGGGGACCAGTGTCGTGGTGACATTGCCTCAGCAGCCCTTTCCTCTCTCGCTTCCTCTCTCCCTCTCCTTCTCTCCGAAATGGTCTGTGCCTCCAGTAATTTACATAATACTCTTCTGACACCTTTACTTTAGTCATCAATCACGGTACCTTCTCCCAGTCTATCTTTTGTCTGGGCATGTCTCGTCTTTATCTGGCAATGCACAAAAGATTAATTTCACAGTTCTCTCCCCCTCCCCCTCTTTCCCCCTTCTTTCTTTCCTTGTGAGATACAAAGCTCATGAAATGACAGAAGCAAGATAATGAAAACAACAATGCAAGCATTTTTTTTTTGTTCTTGCAGGTTGGATCTGGAGATACCTTTTTTTTTTCTTTTAACCTCATTGCGGGCCATCTGTCTTCGGGGGGGGAGAAGGCCTATTCTCATTTCTGTGCGCGCGTGCAGGCTTTAATTCAGTTCCGATGAGTACCTGGGAAAAAAATAAAGGCAGGGGTGGTGCTAAGGTGGCGGGGATCATATATTTCAGCGAGGTCAGGAATGTGGGATGTAAAAGAAAGGAAAGGAAGGACGGGAGAGAAAAAACTTTCTTGCCAACTGAAAGAGTTCAATCTCTCATGGTCCCCAATTAGTATTAATCGTGGCTTGCAAAGCAAAATGGATGGCATTTGATTGACTCAAATAACATCACTTCCTGTCGAGGTGCCCGCGAAAGGGATAGAAGTGAGCGCCACATTTGCATATGCGTGTGTTCTCATTATGTTGATGAACTTAGCGGAAATGATTACGGCTGCGTCAATGCTACTCACCTGGATTTGTGTTTGTGCGTCCCATTGCAGGCAGCTTTTGACAGGCACAAACATGCTCATGGGTTTTTTTTTGCGATGGTGTTCAGTGACCTTTTGTTCCCACGGCCGCCGCTGCTGCTGCTGTATCTCCTCACTGACCTTCTCCTTCTTTGCCCTCGTGGTTCTCCTCAGCCTCGTTTGCCCTCACTGGTGTTGATCTGATTGGACCTGGTGAATCACGTGGGTCTGATATAATCTCCCCTGATGCGATGAAGCCATGGATGCTCACACTCAGCAAAGGGAGCGTGGAGGGGGAGGGGAGATCATTGGTGTGGCTGCATCGGACATGCTAATTTTCGGAGAGAATAGATCAGCCTTGCAGAATATCTGGTTCAGAACACGAGTTGAAACTGGGGGGGGGGGAAACAAAGTGACCGAGTGAGAGAAATAAAGAGATTGAGAGGACAATGTAAGGGTTGTAGTGATTCACAGTGCCAGACGTCCTCACGGGGTAAGTATATTGCTGGTAGCTACCTCACCTCTTTCCCCATGACATCCCATTGCATGTAATGAATTATTAGGAAACTGCTCATGTCTATGATGGGTGCATTGTGTTTGAACTTGTACATTCCAGATGTGTGTGTGTTGGGGGGCAGAGCTGTCACGAACGCCTAACTGGGTCCGGAAGTCAGGCAGTCCTCCCTGTGTCTAGACCCCCAGAAACATTTGGGTGCTCCTGCTACGACCGCAGGCCCCGAGATTCTGTAAACTGCGCATTCCACCCTGCATCAATGGTGGCCATAAAGGCAAGTGTAAAGGTGCAAATGGAGCATTTGCACTTAACCCTGTCATAAACGGGGCCTTTACGACCACCATTGGCACAATGGGGGAAGTGCGCTATTTTGGTGTGAGGGCAGGTAGCTGCCGAGCGCTTGCCAGGCCAAGCTGAGCCTCAGAAGAGGTTCCCGCAGCCTGATGAGTGGGGTCAGATGGCAGCAGTGATGGGGTGAGTGCACACCGAGGTGGGCTCTGCTGAGTTGCCCACCCCTGTGGGGTGGGGTGACAAATGATCTGAGAGTAGCAATGGAGGCATTTTTTTTAACCCTCGTGCAAGGGGGGCAATTTAGGAAAACAAGTGTACTTGAGGGGAAGGTTTAAACTAGGGCTGGGAACAGATCCAGATCCTGAATTTAGACTGGATCAGGGTGATCCAGATCTGAACCAGATCAGGGGAGATCTGGATAGATCAGGACAGGATCAGATCATTCTGAATCGTTCTGGATCAATCAGGAGATCTGGGCCCATTGGCCTTCTAGGTCCCTGGGTGCCAGCTGAGCAGCTGGCATCCAGGGACACCAGGCCAGCGGTGAGTCCATTGGACTCACTGCCCTCCCCCCACTCTCCCTACTTACCTGCTGCCTCGTCGTCACCATCGCTGCCTTCCGCCGCTGCCTTCCGCCGCTGCCGTCCACTGGCCACCACTGCTGCCGCTCTACGGGAACCAGGCCTTTTGGATCGGGGGGTGGGGCTGTTCACAGCCCTAGTTTAAACTTTCTCTACCTGTGCATGCCCCCCCC
Source organism: Anniella stebbinsi (assembly GCA_029215795.1). NCBI lineage: Eukaryota > Metazoa > Chordata > Lepidosauria > Squamata > Anniellidae > Anniella > Anniella stebbinsi. Next base: position 266,195,569 of record JARDYH010000003.1, on the reverse strand, counting down.
CACACACACTTGGCAGTAAAACAAGAAAAAAAAGAGAGGCTAAGGTGCACATGATGTATTTAACATCCCTAATTGTGTATTTGCATACAGCCTCCCTCTTAGTGGAGGACAGCCTACCTTTTGTCATGGGTGGGTGGGCTTAGCATTTTTTATACCCATGCTATTGCTGTCCCCAAACGTAGCACATGTCTCTTCTCCCTTCCTCATGGATTGAATTGCAGCCATTAATGAAGTTATCCTAGATTGCAGCTCATTCCTCAGTAGACAGTACCAAGGCTAAGGTAGTTTCCATCTGCACCGTGGATTTTATTTCTTGGGCTGACAGAAATTCCTTTCAGATGTTCGCAAAGGGCTAGATGAGCTCCAATGCATACCTGCAATATATGCATGCGTAATATACTCTCATATGTTTTGCATGTTTCCAATCACAGAGAAGGGATCTACGCACAGAAACTTGCTAGAGGTAGATGCTGGAATGCACCTACCAGGAGCTGGAATCTGCTAATCCTTACACTCAGAACCTCCTCTGGATACCTGAAAGGGACTAGAATCTTGGGCTTTGGGGTGCATTAGAAAGAGATAAAATTGTGGTAACTGGATAGAAAGACAGATGCTCCCAGTTTGCTTTTAAGAGTAGAGCTGGATGTTTAACAAACATGGTGCGTAGACTATAATAAGTTATGCAGCTGAGGTCAAAGACAAAGTGATAGCCTCTGCTTTGATACATGAGATCGCAGCTGGGTACCAGGGGGATTATCCCTGACCTAGCCACATAATTAGAGATGTGAAAGCCCAGAAAAAGCCAGAAAAAAATCAGAAAAAAACGATTTTTTTCCTTTCCCCCCGAAAATTTCTGTTTTTTCCCGAAAAAACAGGGAAAAAACAGGGAAAAAACAGAAATTTTCAGAAAAAAAGGAAAAAACCCATTTCCCCCTGAATTTTTCCAGTTTTTTTCTGAGCCTTCACATCTCTAGTGAGGATGTGTGGGCACTACAGGGTATTTCCTAGACCAGTTTCTTCTAGAGATGTCTTGAGCTCCCAACTTAATCTGGGAGTCCAATGGACTCCCCTGCGTCTGGCCCCCTGGCTCCAGTCAGGTGCCCGCATCGGGAGCATGGATGCATGCTTGAGCACTCGCAAGGCCTCAGCAAGTGCTTGGCAGCTGTCTGCCCTCACTGCCAGAATCGTGCACTCCCACCCTGTGCCAATGGGGCCTTCATGGCCGCCGTTAATGCAATGGGGAGTGTGCCATTTCAGGAGCCTCCTTTTTGTGCAGAATGGAGACTCTAGAACTTGTACACCCCCCCCCCCCATAAAGGACCTCTTGATGCAGTGGGCAGAAGTGCCCATTTTCGGCATTGAAGGTCAGATGGCTGCCAAGCACTCCTTGGGACGAGCCAACTTCGGAAGAAGCTTGCACGGCCCGACGAGCAGAGACGGATTATTATTATTATTTATTATTATTTATTTATTCCATTATATACCGCCCCATAGCCGAAGCGGTGGCAACAGAATGAGCATCCGATGGGGCAGACGCGGCGGAGTTTGCCCACCTCTAGTTTCTTCAAGACTGAGCTAGTCAGCCAACTAAGGGGGCAAAGAGGCTAGCAGGAGGTCAGAATGGACAAATCTGTTCTGGTTCGGCTTCTGTAACATTCACGTTCCTTAGAGCACAAGTGTTTCCCACCCCGTTTCCACATCAGGAGGTGGACATCTGTATAAAGAGATGCACATGAATGTTTGAATACATTATCATATGCCCCAAAGTCCACACACCTTTTTGTGCAGCATATATCGCAAGCAATTTTCCCCCAATATGTGCCCGTTTGCATGATTTTCTTTGCGTAATGTTCGCATTTTTTTGTACACAATCCCACCCAACCAAAATATGCATTTCTGTATGCCTATTTTGATCAGGGAACTGTATCATAAAATTCAGAGAAGTGCAAAAAACCAAAGGACAGTTGTGTTCCGGGAAATGCATTAATTTGAAAACTGCAAATTAGGTTGGTTCATACCAACATGTGAATCGAACATTCCCCAAATGGATGCAGGAGTCCGGGAGTCCCAACTATGGACAGAGACTTGCATATTCTCGAGCTGTGTGCAAATGGCCTTTCAAAATTCTCCTTCCTTTTTGTGGGCAGAGAAATGGGCTGGCTGGGTTAGGATTTTGTTCTACTTGCGCTTGTGCATTTTAGCACTAATTCAGTAATGTGCAATGTGCAAGCCCACACTAGCTGCTTCCATCTAGAAATGTAGAGATTTTGTTAAATCCATTCCATTTCTGTTATGTGGATTGTCAGGTGTTTTTTGTTCTGTTGACCACCCATTGACAGAACCTGATGTTTTTAACAGAATTCTGTTCTACTTGCACTAGGGCACATTAGTGCGAATTCACTAGTTAATATGCATTAGTGATAATGTGCATTAACTAATTCACATTAGTGCATTTGCACAAGTATGCCTTGGCATTAATGCAAATCAGCACAAATCCCCCCCCCCCCCCCCCAGTGAAAAAGTGGCTCACAAGTCCATGGAATCCACATGACCAGTCCACTGTCTGGTTATGTCTTATAGAAAGAAAAGAAAAAAAAACCAAACACCTATCACTCAATGGACTGAAAATCTGACTGCTCTTTCTACATTTGAGGGTATCTTCTACAACTATCAAAGACATCTGGATACCGATTTAGATGTATCATAGAATCATAGAATAGTAGAGTTGGAACGGGCCTCTCAGGCCATGGAGTCCAACCCCTTGCTCAATGCAAGAATCCACCTTAAAGCATCCCTGACAGATGGCTGTCCAGCTGCCTCTTGAAGGCCTCTAGTGTGGCAGAGCCCATGACTTCCCTAGGTCATGGGTTCCATTGTCGTACTGCTCTAACAGTCAGGAAGTTTTTCCTGATGTCCAGTCAGAATCTGGCTTCTTGTAACTTGAGCTCAGTTATTCCGCGTCCTGCACTCTGGGATGATTGAGAAGAAATCCTGGCCCTCCACTGTGGTCCTTTCTACACCTAAAGGTATAGAGAGGGAGGGAGGGAGGGGGGAGGAGGATCACGGATTTACCTGCTTCCGCAATCTTCCCCCAGGGTCTAAGCAGGAAGCGTGACATCCCGGAAACAATCGTGCCTGCCATTTTTTTTTTTTTTAAAAAAGAGATTGCAGCTGGGAGCGCAATTGCACTTCAAAGAAAAAGTGAGTTTAAAAACAAAACAAAAACAATCCCCGACCCTGCTCCACTCCCCCGATGCCCCTGGACTCTCCCTGGCCCAGCTCCTTCCCTCTTGTTGACCCCCACTACTCGCGGGGAAGAGGGAAGAAGGCAGGATGGGCACCCACACCGCCCGTGGTCCTTGGGATCAGCCCGGGACCATGGGTAAAATCGGGATAACCAAGGTGTCATCACTTCCTTCTCCTGGGATCCCCTGTGCATGTTTTGGATGCACAGGGACAACCCAGGGACGACCCCAGGAAAAAAGTTCAGTGTAGACATGGCCTGTGTGGGAACTAGAGGTGTGCACTGGATCGGCTCCGTCCACGATCTGGAGCTGATCCAGGGGAAATCGGATGCAATTATCTGATTTCCGATCACCCCACTGGATCATCCAATCTTTTCCGAACTGGTCCGGAAGGACCAAATCTGGTTCGGAAAAAAACAGAGGATCAGAGGGCCCCAGCAGGTGCCCACCGATGGAAGCAGACAGCGGGTGGGGGCTTACCTGGGAGGGCTGTCCGCTTCCATCGGCAGGCGCCTGCTGATGGAAGCGCACAGCCCAGCCAGGTGAGGATCACGGGGGGGGGCTTACCTGGGGGGGCATCCTCCTCCTTCCGTTGCTGGAGATCTACTGAGAACTAGGCTTCACCATGAAGTGAAGCCCGGCCAGGTGAGGATCGCGGGGGGGGGGGGAGGAGGAAGGGAGGGGGTCCACTTACCTGCCAGGGCGTCTTCTTTCTTCACCTGCCGGAGATCTACTGAGAACTAGGCTTCGCGGCCTAATCCTCAGTAGAGTGCCAGGTGATGACCAGTAGATCTCCGGCAGGTGGAGGAAGAGGATGCCCCGGCAGGTAAGGAGAACCGTGAGGGGGGGGACTTATGTGCTGGCGCCATCAGTGGGCGCCCGCAGGCACCCGCAGATGGCCCCGGGAGGTAACTGCGGGGGGGAAGGACAGGGAGGGGGGAGTTAGGTCCCCACTCACCCACCCGCTGCCATTTTTTCCCCATAGACTTGCATTGGTGGAAAGCTTTCTTTCCCCCAATGCAAGTCTATGGTGAAAAAATGGCGGCCGATGCAAAAATTGGATGTCCGATTTTTGGATCGGGATCAGGCCTCTGATTTTTTCTGATCCGATCCGGGACAAAATTGGAGGTCCCAATCCGGGTCCCAATCAGATCCGGGGGGGGGGGGGGGTCCCTGCACATCCCTAGTGGGAACCTTTCAAGTACATGAAGAATGCTATCAAGTCTCCCCTCAGTGCTTCTCTTCCCAAGGCTAAATATACCCAGTTCGTTCAGTCTCTCCTGACAGGGTTTTGTTTCCAAACCCCATATCATCCTCATCACCCTCCTCGTCACCCTCTCCAGTTTGTCTGCATCCTTCTTTAACTGAGGTGCCAAGAACTGGACACAATACTCTAGATGAGGCCTAACGAGGGCCGAATAGAGGGGAAACAGTACCTCTTGCAATTTGGAAGCTATACTTCTATTAATGCAGCCCAAAATAGCATTTGCCTTTTTTGCAGCCACATCACACTGTTGGCTCATATTCAGCTTGTAATCTACAACAATTCTAAGATCCTTCTCGCTTGTTGTATTGCTGAGCCAAGTATCCCCTATCTTGTCACTGTGCATTTGGTTTCTTTTTCTTAGGTGTATGGACTGCATATATCTCTATCTATCTATCTATCTATCTATCTATCTATCTATCTATCTATCTATCTGAAATGGAAATATTCAAGGCTCCCCTCTTTTGCATTCCCCCCTTGTTAATTATTATATTTATTTATTTATTTATTTTTGCATTTATATCAGGTCGTTTTTCCTCCAAGGAACTCAAGGTGGCGTACATAATCCTCCTCCTCTCCATTTTATCCTCACAACAACAACCCTGTGAGGTAGGTTGGGCTGAGAATCTGTGACTGGCCCAAAATCACCCAGTGGATTTTCATGGCTGAGTGGGGACTAGAGCCTGGATCTCCCGACTCCCAGTCCAACACTTTAGCCACGATACCACACTGATTACTCTATATTGATTACTGTATATTGATGGTAATGATTACTCTATATTGATATGTATTATGATACGACTCTGGCTTTTTGCTGCTGCTGCTGCTGCTATTATTGTTGGTTTTGCTGTTGTTATTGTTGTGTTGCAAAAAAGAAAGAAAACAAAATGAAATCTGAACTTCTTTGAATTGCCAGATAAATCCTTTGTGGATTTATCTGACATCTGTACTTCTGCCACCCTGAGCTCCCACCAATGAAGCTGGCCATGTGTCTTTTTTTATAGGGGACAGTCCTGTATTTAAAAAGCTGCCAGAGGACTGCCTTCCATTTCAAGGTGTCGTCTATTTGATCAGTCCTAGTTTGAAGAGAAAGAACCCCAGGAATGGTAGTACCTGAACAGCATTATGTTAAGATCTACTGCATTTCTATTTAGATTATACCAATGATGTCTAAATGTGCATCTTTACATGTAAATTAGGATATACAATTGGTGTGCCATCCTACCACCGATGGAGGTGGCCTGAGCTACCCCTAAGCTATCTTTCTCCCCTTTGCCCCTCCTCATGGTGGAGAACAGTTGTGAATTTGCCCCCTGAGAAGGGCCAAGGTCCCTTGACCATTTTGCCATTCTCTCAAATTTGTTCTTAATGCGGCAAAAGGATTGGTCCTTCTCTGTTTTTGGTGAGACTTGTCGGCAATGTAGGGATGTGTGCATCCTCTCCAAGAAGGTTTTGCTAGCCTAAATGAAGTCCTTTGTTGGTTTGTTTGTTGCTTCCCTCAAGAGTGATTAGAGATTTTACCAAAGCAAGATATTTTACCTCAAAATTTGCCACAAAACTTCCACCTTTTGGTGAAATTTTGAATGCAGACCTAGAAATTAAGCATTTCAAATGCCAGTTACTATGGAGACAGGGCTAATCACCGCAGGAAGGGCCTGGTTACCCACAATCAACATAAAACTCAGAAGGCTTTGTGATCAGCTCTTCCTTGGATCAGGTCCAAAGGAAAAGATTGTGGGTTTTTTTTGGTCCTTTACAGAGGAAAGGGGGAAAATAAAGACTTCGCTTTAAGAGGCTTCCACTTTTAACCAGCAAATCTATAATAAAAGAAGGGAAGCCTCTAGTCACTCATTTGAGCTGCTAAGACATGCCTGGAGGCCAACATTCCTGCTGTGAAAGGGGTTACGGACATGTCATATGGGGGTCGTCGGTGAAAAATATCCCCAACTTTTGTTATTCTTAAGCCTAAATAAAAAAGCTTTCGTGCACAATCCACCAAGGGAACGCTCGCTCAAAAGCTGAATGTGGTATCAATTATTTCTATGGGCATCCTCTTTTTGTTAGAAGAAGCAAAGAGGATTGCTGGAGAGTCAATAATAGCATGACTCCGGCTCAGATTACTAAATAATGAAATGCTAAACTTGGCCTAGAGTGAGGGCCATCGAGGTCTCCGAGGGACCAGAGGCCTCAATTAAATCCGAGGACGGTGTTCAGTGAATAAGAAAAAAGGATGCTTAAGGTACGCTGGCGTATTACTAGATTTTACATTTTTAACTAGGCATGCAAGAACTTGGTAAGGCGCCATTTGTAGTCACTCAGTGGAATTCTTCACAGAAGACTCTTTGGAAGAAGTAGGTTGGCTATACAATGATGATGATGATGATTGATGATGATGATGGGTTTGATCTCTCTCTCTCTCTCTCTCTCTCCCTCTCTCCCTCTCTCCCTCTCTCCCTCTCTCTCTCTCTCCCCCCCTCTCCCTCTCCCTCTCTCCCTTTCCACACCAGGCTGTTTGCCTGGGATGGCCGCGTGCTGATCCCTGTGTGCCGATGGTGTGTATTAGGTGCGTCCAGGTTCACCCTCCCTCCCTTCCTCTACACCCCTATGGTGTAGAAAGGGCCTAAGTCAGCATTGATCCCACTGTGAGTCCTTTACCAGGGACCTGAGGAACAGAAGGACATAGGAAGTGCCCTGTGTGATCAGACCAGAGGCCTCTCTTATCTAGCAGTGTTCCTGCAGTGGTTTGCACATGTTCTGCCTTCAAGGAATTCTGTCCAGATTGACTAACCTCCCATGGAACTCCTGTACTTTACAAAGGATTCCAAGAGATGTCTTAACATAGCCTTCCCCAATCTGATGCCCAACCTGAGCTACAGCTCTCATCGTTCCCAGCCAGCATGACCAGCTGGCATGATGGGACCCATAGTTTAGTACATCTAGAGAGCATCAAGTTGGGGTAGACTGTACTAAGTCTTCTGTCTTAGGATGGACACTCATCAGCTCACGGTGGATGTTTTGTAGCACATCATTCTCTCTGTGTGAAAGATAGAGCACGTCCAGTTCTCCTCTATCACAGAACATTATATAAAAGCTGGACTGGTAATGCTGGGTGAGTTGTTTTGCAGGAATGTTTCTCTTCTCATTGTGAAGCTCCTAAGAAGCTTCCAAAGAATCCAAGAGTTCCCTGGAACACAGCTTGAATACTGGCAAAGGATTGGAAAGGAAAGCCCCGTCGGCAACACATATTGCATGTAGAATCCTTTCCACGTTTTGTAGGTAAATCATTCCTTTCTATCATCATGCAGCTATACACTTGAAAGACTGTATGAAAATGATGATTGGGAAATGATAAATGTTGGTGTAGAAGGTGGAGGAAAAGTGTGCCAATTATTATTATTATTATTATTATTATTAATAATAATAGTAATAGCAGCAGCAACAACAACAACAACAGCAACAATATTTAAAAAGGGATATTGGTTGACAAAATATCTCCCTTCTCAAATCTCAGTAGTTTCTGATTTGGTTAATTTTATACTGAAGATTTGACACAATAAGGATGTATGGATCCTCTCTCTCTCTCTCTCATTTCCCCCTTCACTTTCCTCCCTCCAATGAAATTAGCACTATTCTGTCACTCCAGTGATGTGAAGAAGGGGAAGCAGCATGCAAGCCGATTTATCTGAAACTGTCAGCTGTTTTGAGGACGTCAACTACTAAGGGTATGTGTTCCTCCACAGTTGTTGGCTGGCTCTTAAGAAGACCCCGTCCCTCATTAAGAGAGCAACGAACTACACTTGAAAGTGCCTTTCCTCCCTTGTTCTCCTCTCGCGAACATCACAATAACAGATTTCGTGTTTTAAAATGGCACGCTCCGTAATATGCTAGGCCCAACAGCTTTCGTTACAATCTCTCGGTTTCACTGCAATACTGCGTATTATCAATATTATCCCTCACAGTGCCTCTCTCTCTCTCTCTCTCGTACCTGAGGTGAAAAACGTGAAGCTATCATTGCATGTGACAGTTACGGCAAATCAGCATGCCAAGGTACTTTTCATCTTTATCCGCATTATGTAGCCTAATAAATGTCTGTCTTCAGAGGGATGCCGCTTGTCGCAAGCAGACAACATCTCCCACAATGCCTTTCAGCAAACGACTCTTGAGCAGCCATGGTTGTTAGAACCTGGTGCGACACAAAAATAAATCAATGCGGCCTGTCATCATATGGCATCTTTCTGATCAGTTCGGCTTGACAAACGTTATCCTTTGGTGGGAAAATAATAATAATAATAATAATAATAATAATAATAAAGAAAATGCAAATTGAAAGGATTCAGGTTTCATGAGGGTGCTTACTTTTGTTTTGTTTTGCAAAAGCTGCTTTTGATTTTTAAAAAAGTCCACTTTCTTTTTAAAAAAAGCTCAATATGCCTGTTTATTTGCAACCCAATGGCACTCATGATCATGAGCAAAGCAGAGTATGGGCAGGTAGTTTGTTGGGCCAGGTGTGCAAAGAAATACAGTTTTGACTCACAAAGCTTCTTGCTAAAGTGGAGAGGCCGATATATTCAAAAGGATGCTGATGATGATATTTATTTATATCCCACCTTTTCCCCAATATTGGGACTTAAGGCGGCTTACAAATTAAAACATGTTCAGTTAAAAACAGATAGAGATATACAAAAATTAAAAACATAATTAAACATAGTACGATATTAAAATATTTTAAACACTTTAAATACAAATAATTTTAAAAAATCCAAGATATAAACAACACATCAACAGAGGTCCAAACTACTCCCCAAAGGCCTGCCGAAACAGAAAAGTTTTAGCCTGCCTCCGAAAGCACATGCTTCACACTGATGCTGCGTGTCGGGGTGAGCGACCCTGCCCATGCTCGCCTTGGCAAGTGCTCACCCCACCACACCCACTGCCCACCACCGTGAGCCTGGCTGCACGAGCCTCTTCTGAGTCTTGGATTGGCTCATTGAGCACTTGGCAGCTGCCTACCCGTGGCCCAAAATCGCCACTTCCCTTTCCTGCATCAATGGGGGCTGCCATTGATGCAACCGGGGCGTAGGGTGGTGAATTGTGCAATTTCAGGAGCCTCTGTAAATTGCACACTTCCCTCCCCTCTGTACCAACGGTGGCTTTAAAGGTTCATCGGCACAAGAGTAAAGGCACGAATGGAGCATTCACACCGTTACCCTTGTGTCCATTGGTGTGTGTAGAGGAAGTGCGGATTTTATGGAGGCTCCTGAATTTGTGCAATTCCCCCCCCCCCCCCCCCGTTGCATCAATCATGGCTGCAGGAAGGGGAACTGCGCCACTGAAGTGCATTGGTGGGCAGCCACCAAATGCTTGCCGGGGCTTTGTGAGTGGTCGGATGGGGGTCTGCATTCATATTGGGAGTACCCGAATGGGTCCACCAAACTACCAGATCCAGTCGGGCGCTCACAGCACCTCTACAGTGCATGGCCAACTCTGGCTGCTGCTGGTACCCAATGTGCTAAACACCTTGTAGGGGACATGGATAGTGGGCACAACACCGCTACCTCCCTTGATGGGTGATGGCATTGATATGAGCAGCTTGGGAGCCATTCTGGACTGCGATGCTAGAGTGGTAGAATTGGACAGGGAGAATGTCAGGAACCAGCTCAAAGAAAAAGCAAAGATAAGGCTCATTCTGCCTCGGTTGACTTGTCATTTTGCATAAGCGGGCAATAGGGAGGCATCTCCTGAGGTCTTTATTTATTTAATTGGTTTTATTGGTATTTGAATAATGTATTGGTGTTTTAACAATGTATTAATGTATGGTTGTTGTTGTTTGACCCAGAATAGTTGTTTTAAATGATATTGTATGTATAACTTGTTTTTATGCTTTTTATGGTTTTAAATTTTGTATATCGGTTTTTTAATGTTCGGTGTTTTTAATTTTTGTAAACCGCCCAGAGAGCTTCGGCTATGGGGCGGTATATAAATGGAAATATTATTATTATTATTATTATTAATAATAATAATAATAATAAATTTATGTGTGTTTAATCAGTTTTATGTATTTTATGGCATTTGTATTGATGTTGTCCCCCCTTGATCCTGAGGGAGAGGCGAGTAAGAAATAATAATAATAATAATAATAATAATAATAATCTGTTGTCCAACTGGCAAACAATCCCATGGAGATTTACCTTCATAAAATTGCTGAGGTGGAAGGTGAGGTATGAGGTGTGAGGTAGCACTCAGCTTGAGTACCTCATCAGGAGCTAGTAGTACTCCTCTACCACTTTCCCACGTTGATGGGGTGGTGCTGCTGAGCATCGACCCTACGTCAGAGGTGGGAAACCTGTGGCCCAGGGACCAAATCCAGCCCTGGCGGGACTCTAATCTGGCTAATTCCCCAGATAAACATGTCCCCTTCCCCTGGCCCCTCCCCCTTTCCCTCAACCACAGATCAGAGGTTTCCTGGCTCTTGTGTCGTTTTTCTCCATTCTCCAAGGTTGAAGTGACTCCTGTACAGCTCAGGTACGGACAGTAAGAGGTTTAAGTTGAAAGAAGTTTAAGTTAAAATGTTGTTGGTGTTTTGCTCCACCCCTTTTTGCCTTTGGCCCAGCCCCCTTTGCCTTCAGTCCCACCCACTGCTGGAGCAACGCCCCAGAGACCTTCTTCCAAATGGAATTTGGCCCTTGGGCTGCAAGGGTTTCTCCACTCCTGCCTTCCATTGGTTGGTAGTTGTGTCATTTAGAACGGTGCAGTTGCATAGCTACAGGGGGTTGTCTTTACATTGCTGCCATGAGCCCCCCCAAACCCCACACATGGACTCCTGAGGGGTTGTCCCCATGCCAAGGAGAGGGTGCGGGGTTTGCATCCATCCATCAATCGAAGGAGGAGCTTCTGTGCACCGCTGCTTCATGCTCCATGGCACCACTGTGCATCACCGCACAAGTGCCATTGTACCTCCGCACGTCCTCCCTGCTTTTTTTCCACCTTACCTTGTGGGGCTTTCCCTGCCAAGCGTTTCCTTCTCCTCATGCTGGAGGAAGCGCAGAGGTATTACAGCGGCCATTCAGCTCACTGGCCTGCCCCCTCCCCTCTGTCTGGGCAGACGGAGACCAATCAGGAGTTGCCATCTGCCCGGCCATGCCTCCACTGCAATTCCAGGGCGGCGACAGATGGCAGATGTGCCGTCGTCGCCTCGCTCCAGAGAAAAAAGTCAGGTTAAGTCCCCAAGTTTTTTATTTGAAAGCTTTGGGGGAAAGCCCTGGGATGGCTCTGCAGTGGTTTCTGCGTTGTGTCAACAACACAGCGCCACTGCGGAGCCAACCTGGGACTCTCCCCACATATATACATCCCTCTGGTTGGTTAATGGCACTTTGTGCAGGGCACAGGACTCTGAGATCAGCAGACACTATTTACTGGTCAGGAGTGACATAGGTATACAGTGCTGCTTGAGTGCCAGACATAGGCCTCCACCTACCAGGAAGAAGGAGCACAACCTTCCTTTTGCTCATTGGTAGTGGACTCTCCCATATTTCCCAGGCATGGCAGAATGCCAGCTTTTTCCTTTCTCTCTCTCTCTTTCTTTCTTTGCAGCATTGATACCCTGTCTTCCAATCAAATAGACAAAGCATGTGTATATATATATATATATATATATATATATATATCATTTTTTAAAAACACACACACACAATAAAACCAACTAACAGACAATCTAAAAAAGAAGAAGAGAGGATTAAAAAAGGCTGTAAAGGTGTAAACAACTTAAAAGCTGTAAACAACTTAAATACTCTATAGAACTCTACAGGAATAAATTGACCAAGTGTCATGTGGCAATTCAGACATGAATGCATTTATTATAGTGTGAGCATTTGTGAGCTAGAGCCCACTTCATCTGAAGTGGACTTTAGTCCATGAGAACTTAAGCCTTTATAGATTTGTTATTCTTACATGTGCCACAAGGCTTGGGCTTGCATCCAGATGTAGGTATAGTTAAAAGTGCCCCATTGAAATCAGTGGAACCCAAATTAGTCATGTTTAACTTAAATCCCATTCATTTCAGTGGGTCTGCTCCAGCCTTTTCCAACTTGGTGTCCTCCAGATGTGTTGGACGTCCGTCCCCTTCATTCCCATCCAGCATGGCCATGGAATTAGGCATTACAGTCCACCACCCCTCAAAGGTGTCAGATGGGGGAAATGGCTAGTCTACTCTAAGTATTTCCTCCCTCTTTTTATTGTGAATATTCACAGAACACCTCCCACCCATGGGGAAAAATCACATATATAGGAATACCATCATTTTTTCCATCAGCTATATCATTCATTTTGTTTTTAAAAAAGGAGAGAGTTATGCATAAGTTTCAAGAAAAGCACACCATATATCCATGTATTTATGCACTCGCAAGTTGCGCCTATATAGCACCCACTCAAATGTTGACAATGTTGTTAAGTCCTCAATCCATTGCATTATAGGAGATGAGCATTTGTCCTTCCAACGCGATAATATAAATCTGTTAGCTGCCATAGGGGCTCTGAAAATCCAGTTGAGTTCACCATGTGTTAACTTCCAAAAAGCCGGTAAGTAGTGTAGGAGGACATGTGCATCATTCCTTATCAAAGATTGTGTCAATATAAAGTTTATCCCTATGATAACCTCCTCCCAAAAGGGAGCAACTACTGGGGCATTGGCAATCTATGTGGATCAAAGAAGCATGAAGGTGCGTTACATATCCAACTGTTATGTAAGTTAGATAGACCCTAATCGAAAAGGCGTTGTGGAGTCCAATAAACCCGAAACAATTTTTTTGGGTCTACTCTAAGTATGACAAAACTGGGATCCTAAGTTCCCTGTTTTTCGGTATAATATGGAGGTGCACAATGAAAGAAGCACTTGGGTGCGTGTCTGCTCTGGCTTCTGGCGTTGCACCTCCCCCCCCCCCCCCCCCGCTGCATTATTGGCAGCCACCATTAACAGAGCAGGGTGACATGCACACTTTACACTTGCGTTAATAAGGCATTTCCCTCTTCCATGCTAGTGGTGGCTGCCATTAACAGAGTGGGGGAAACACACACTTTCTGGAGTCTCCAGAAATTACACACTTCCCCCCCTGCTGTGTTACTGGCCACTGCCATTAATATAGCAAGCCAGCGCAGGTGGTTGCTGACCGCTTGCGAACCTTGCGGCACTTGGTGGAGCCTTGCGGTGCTTGGTGGCCCGGCTCACAGGGGTCTTCAGGGTAAACACCTGCCAATTTCGCCCATCCCTAACAAGCCACGGCCTAAATTTCCGGCATTCACAAACAAACAAGCATAACTAGCAAGTCTCCAGCCCAGGACAGGGCCTTTTTGGTGATGGCACCATGTTTGTAGAATGCTTCCCCAGAGAGGCTTCCTTGATGCCTACATTGTTGTTTCTTGGTGCAAGGTGAAGATTTCCCTCTCCCCCCAGACTTTTAAGGTCTTCAATTAGATTTTCGAAGTGTGTTGTTTTTAGATGTCTCCCTACTGCTTTTTTTTTTTAAAACACTCTAATTCTTGTTTAAAGTTTTAAAGGTTTTATATTATGTTTTAGCTATTGGGCAGTATAGGAATGTAATAAATAAAATTAAATAAAAATCAGCATGGAGGCAGGATTTTATCCAATTGCTTAATAGAATTAAGTAACCTTAAATAGCACAATGCCACATAGCTAGTCAAATTTGGCTGCATGATAGCAATACGGCAGGCAATAAAGAAATAAATACCAAATCAGAAAGCATTGCCTTGCAACAGGCAAATGCTTTCACCTACTTTTGACTCGTAAAAACAAACAAAATCACCCCAAAGGGGAAACTTTTCAGCCCAATAGAAAAAAAGCTTCATGAAAGCACCCATAAGACAAATTTGCAGTTTTTCAAACTTCAGTTGCTATTGGCTGTAAGAACTCTGGCTTCAATATTTTGAAATGAGACCTCACAATTCATGGGCTCAGCTACCGAGCTGCTATGGAATGTTTATGTACATTCCAAATGGCAAGGAAGACCATGTCAACAGCCAAATCCCTCTTGATTTTAGTGGATTGAATCCAGACCTAGTCGTATGTAGAGTAGACTCAATGAAATCAATGAGACTTAGTCGTGTGTAATTTAAGGCCTGTTGATTTCAAATCTGGATCCAACCCATTGCAATCTTTGCTGCTGAAAACTTTATAAATGATGCAACAGAAGACTGGAGTGTTAAATAAAGGGACTTTATTCAACTTTTACAATGGTCCGTTAAATGTCTGCTGCTCTAGATTTGTATTTCTTACTTGGTGTTTCCCAGAAAGGCTTCCCTCCGTACAGCCGCTTTTGGGGTATTGTGTTCCTCTCGTCACTCATTATAATATATATCAGTTATTGTTTCCTAAACATGAGGTTGAAGACTAGAGACCACTAGTCACAAGTTGGGTTTTGGTCTGGGTAGGTTTGAGATTGTTGACTCATTCTTTTCATTTCAGAAGCCTTGAGTGCCATTTTTTGGCAGAAAGGCAGGGTATGAAATAAATAAATGTTGAACTGAGATTTTTAAAAACTAAGTTAGAGATGTGCGGTGGTAGGAAAAAATCTATTCAATCACACCTTATGAATCAGCAAGAATATCACTACATTAGTCACTTGACAGAAATGTAACAGACAAAGAAACAAACCTCTATTTGCAACTTAATGACAGATTGACATGAGTTAATAAGGTCATGCAAAATCAACAAGATCTCTTTTGAAGGCTGAGATTTGGGTCTCCTTATATCTCTGTTTCCTTGCTTATTATGAGAACACTGATGAGATTTGTGTGTGTGTTTGTATGAGAGATAGAGACACAGAGAGAGGGTCCAACCCTGCCACCTCCACATATACACCTGGCTCCTAGAAAATCCCTCCACTCTTAAATTTGGCCAAACCTGTTTTGCACCTGTGTGTGTGTGTGTGTGTGTGTGTGTATGTGCATACAATTAGGGCTACAGAGTTTGGTTGATTAATCAGTTAAAGTTGTCTTAGGGTGACCATAGGAAAAGGAGGACAGGGCCCCTGTATCTTTAACAGTTGTTTTGAAAGGGAATTTCAGCAGGTGCCATTTGTACTCATGCAGCACCTGGTGAAATTCCCTCTTCATCACAACAGCTAAAGCTGCAGCAGTCCTGCCCTCTTTTGTATATGGTCAAGAGGGCAGGGCTCCTGTAGCTTTAACTGTTGTGATGAAAAGGGAATTCCACCAGGTTCTGCATTCATACAAATGCCCCTGCTGAACTTCCATTTTCTAACCAACTGTTAAAGATACAGGACCCCGTCCTCCTTTCCATATAGTCACCCTGCCTTTAAAGACCTTCTGATTGATTTTTAAAAAAATGTCTTCTGATTAAACAGGCAGATTTGTTTTAAAGTAAGTGATTTTAATCAAAGTACATACGAAGCTCCAAAATAGCAAGGTGCCACCTTAGATGAAGCATTCCAGCTTCTCCCTCACACAGGAGAGAATGCCTCTTCTAAAGACAGTGCTTGCTGGGGCCCATCCATGAATCATCTATAACCAAAGAAATGGTGTCTCCCCCCCTGCCCTAAGAAGTTTTGTTTTCCACATGGAAGTTTACATAACTGATAAATCAGTGACAGCTCCAGCGATGAAGCAGTTAAGGTTTGTCTAAGTATGTACGTCTCTGTATGTAAATACACATATGGATGCATTTCTTTTTCGACATGAGGAGCTCATGAGATGTTCTAGGTGCCAGGTAGAAGGAGAAACTTATCTCCTGAACCAGGTTCCAGTCACAATGCTAATGGATAGGTACTGGATACCTGGATTTTTGCATCTAGCTGTCGTCCGTCTTTCTGTCTGTCTGTCGATTTATCTATTATCCCTCTATTTATCTCTGTATTATCTATCTATCGATTGATCTATCTATCTATCTATCTATCTATCTATCTATCTATCTATCTATCTATCAAAAACATAACTATGCATTCTTCCAAAATCGGAAAGTTTAACCAGACTGGAAATACTAACTAATTGGCGCCCATATTTATCTTTCAGGACAGATCTCCCTGTTTGTTTGAAGCGCAGCGCACCAGCCGGATCCTTAAAATAACAATAAGGAAAAGGCGTGCATGAAAACAACAGCTGAATCAATTAAACTTGATTTGGCAGATCGGCTTGTGACAAATAGCAAGAAATTTCTGATTAGGCCCCGAGAAGAAGAAGAAGGGGGGGGGGGGAAGCCTTTTCTGCTGTTCTCCTTCCTTTCCTCCCTTCGTGCTCCTTCTATTCTCTCCCTCTTTCAAGCCCAGAGATGTCAGAAGGGGGTGGGTAGCGATATGCAAAAAGCGGCCTCCATAACCAAAGTAGCCTGCAAAATTAGGTGTCAGCATGCAAAGCTTATTGATGTATGAATGCGGAAAATGAAAGCCTGCAGTAGACAGACGGGGCTAAAGGTGAGACAAGCGCAGGGAGAGCAGCTGTACATCTACGTCAAGGTGTTCCTATATAAGCTTTGCTCCTTCTTCCCCACCCCTCCTTCTCCTCCTCCTGGAGGGCCACAGCCTAACAAGCAAAGCTGGGCCATAAATGATGAAACAATACAATGTAGGCACTCACTGTGCGAATATCAAATAAATTGACTTGGTCTTTCTCTCTCCTTCTATTCTCTTTCCCGCCTGCCCCCCCACCCTTCTTGCCACCTCCCCTTTTACTCTCCCCCCTCCCACCCCAGCGCCTTCAAAGTATGCCTGTGTATTCATTAATAAATTCATATCCTGAGTTTTCAATAAAAGAGAGAAAATGCAGTGTAAACTGGAGTTACTTAGTGACACCCGGCTCATTGCATTTTATTGTCGCTTGCAGCTACGAAGCCTTCACAAGTGCGCTAGGAGAATTTATTACTGTCTGTCTTTGTGGCAACTTGGCGAAGGGAGCCTTTTGAAGAAAATTGACCCGCACTTCATGAATATGATGAAAAATGCCAATAACGCTACAAAGACGACGCTCTTGACATTAGTGGGCCGGGAACTGAGGAGATGGTAATGAAAGGGTTGCAATTATGAACCCGTTACACTTTCTTCCGCGCCATTGGGGGGGGGGGGGGTTGTGCAATTTCAGGCGGTTCCAAAGTCCTGCTATTTGGCTGTGGATGCAGCCTTCCTGGTGCATGATGGGAAGGTTGGGATGCTTGTCTGTTTTCGTTATTTTTATTTGTTTTTTTAAAAAAGGTTAAAAAAAAAAAGGAGGGTAGCCTTGCAAATAACCAACCTTCTCAATGTGTTTACGTATTAATTTTCATTTTTTTCTGCATGTATGTGTTTCTGTTTTTCCATTTCCACTTATTCTCTGTTCGTGTTTTCATTCCCATTCTATCTACTCATTCTTTTAAAAGACAGGCTCTCCCAACTTTGTGTTCTTCAGAGGCATGGGACCACAAATTCCCATCATCCACAGCCTGCATGGCCACACCTATGTTTACAACAGTGATGCCAAGTCATTGTCAAAGTCAGTTTGGTCCACTTTCACCACTGAGCCAAACTGTCAGCAGTTTTTGAAGCGTGGTTAGATATGCCTCAACATTGATTGTTTGGGGTGGGGTCAGGGTGCGGGGAGGTCATAGGCTTTTGGGTTTCCCAAGATGCATCTGGCTGGGCACATTGGAAAACAGAATAGTATCTCTTTGGTCTGACCCAGGCTCTTCTTACATTTTTTTCTCTCTCTCTCACTGGTATTAGGGTGACCATATGAAAAGGAAGACAGGGCTCCTATACCTTTAACAGTTGCATAGAAAAGTAGGGGTGTGCACGCCAAAAAATATCATTTTTTATCGTTAGCATCATTTTGGACCAAAAAAAAATATCGTCTTCATTCATATCATAGGTGATCCATATCTTCACGATAATTATAGTTAAAAATGATATTTTTGGCAGAAAGAAAAAATGCCTATAACTTTTGTATTTTAAAAGTTAGAGGCTTGAAACTTGGTCACAGTGCTTATGGGGTATGTCTACGTATGTGTATAAAATTTGAGATCGATCCCTCCAACCCTAAATTTTATATGAATTTATTAAAGATCATTTCTGTTCTGACAGGTCTGGCGAGCTGTCATACTGACCTGTCAGAATGGAAATGATCTTTAATAAATTCATATAAAATCAAGGGTTGGAGTGATCGATCTCCGATGATTATCATAGGTTTTTCTATCGTATCGTTATCGTAACTCATGTGCACGATAAAGAGCATATTGTATCATTATCGTAAATTCTAACGATACGATACACATCCCTATAGAAAAGAGAACTTCAGCAGGTGTAAGTTGTATGCATGCAGCACCTGGTGAAGTTCCCTCTTCGTCACAACAGTTAAAGCTGCTTGAGCCTTGTCCTCTTTTGTATAAGGATATGGGAGGGATCCAATGGTGTCTGGCCCCTAGTGCCATTCACTCTGTTGGATCCTTCCCTACGTCTGCCAAAAGGAGTGCTTCAGTACATAAGCCCACATAGGAAGCAGTTGCATCTCTTTTACTGGATGGCCGTCACAGGGAAATCAAGCCCTTTTTAGGCTCGCCGAATTTCCCCGGACCCCTCGGGTTGGCTTGCATTTGTGAGCTGAGCCAAGGGCTTTTCCCCCAAATCAGGGAACTCTTCTTGGTTCCCCCCCTTCTTAAATCAACATTTGCATAGATTGTGACCACAATTTGCATAATTTGTGGCAGTAATTTGCTCAATTTGTGCAAATTGCAGCCATAATTTGCATAGACTTGCATACATAACTGCATGAGTTGTGCAAATTGTGGATGTAATTTGTGCAAGATAAACAAATTATGGCTGGAATTTGCACACATTATGCAAATTGCAGTCACAATTTGCATGAACGCCATTTAGGAAAAAAAATTCAGCAATCTTCAAGCTGGTGTGATTTGAATCAGGCCAGCTTGCAAGTAAGCAAACCGAAGTCCAATGGGATGATCTAATGAAAGCCCAGCAAACTTCACCCCATGGATGGGTCAAAGGGAAGCAAGCTGGAGTGGAGACCTGGAGGGGAGTTTCTTCATCTCAGAAGTTCTGAGGCTGGAGGGAAACAGGCAGATTTTACTGCCCTGGTGCCTGGGCAAAGGCAGAAGGTGAGATTCCAAGCATTTATAAGACGCTTGGCCAATCCAGGAGCTTCGTACTGCCTACCAATCACAGGAGCCAATGTTGAAAACTGCTATTCCCACCTGTACCTGAAGAGGGCCAGGAGGCCTGAGTGCACAGTTCACGAGAGCCAAATAGATTATTAGATTCTGAGCTTCCTGAGGACTTAACAGAGGGTCATTTAGTATCATAATGTGAGGAACAACCCTACATTCTGCAGGGAACAGAACATAATGCTACTTCATGGGGATGTGATAGTGTGGCATATTTTTCCTAATAAGGAGAAAAACTAGATGTAGGAATAGTTGAAGAACAAAGAATGGAAAACACAATTCTACGCGGCCTGTAAAATAAAAATGAAAACCCCCAACAGCAGCAGCGAAGCGGATTTGGCCCCACACAAATGTTTTGACACCTTCTGAACTTGCAAGTTGGCAATAAATTCTTGCCTGTCACTAAGACAAACTGGAAATGCTAAGTCCTTGGTCTCGTTGGTTATTGAACATTTGACTTCAATATTTATTGCCGGGGTTTCTCCTTCCTTTTGTGCCAATAAAATAAACTAATACCACAGCCAAATAATTCACGTAAGAGTCTTCAATACATTTCTTGGGTTGAGAGCAGGGGACAGAGAACTAGTTATGGGAATCTTAGCCCAGGATTAAAAGATAGACACCAGAAAAGCTCAGTTTAGGCCTACATCAGAGCTGGTACAGTTTCAAGCAGGGATGGACAGACTCACACGCTGCTTGCCAAACCACCTGCAGCCACCTGATCATGCTCGCCATGTTCACTGAGCCATCAGGCGGTCCATGGGCATCCGGCGAGTAACGCACAACGTCCCGCTGTCTCACCAAGCCAACATTTTGCATAAAATGGTGGCTTGGCGTTCTTCATTAAAGGCCCTTTTGTGCAACTGGGAGCCATAAAGGGGCCATTTACATACAATTACAGGTGTAAATGGCCAATGCACATTAACTCAGAGTGCAGGACACGGAATAATGGGCTCAAGTTTCAGAAAGCTAGATTCCAGCTGGATATCAGGAAAAACTTCCTGACTCTTAGAGGCATTCAGAAGGCAGCTGGACAGCTATTTGTCAGGTATGCTTTAAGGTGGATTCCTGCATTGAGCAGGGGGTTGGACTCAATGGCCTTATAGCCCCCTTCCAACTCTACTATTCTATGATTCTATGAACTCAGACGTTACTACCATTACATTCAACAGGACATGTTCCCAAGTAAGTTCATGCAGGATTGCAGCCTTCAAATAATATGTTCTGTGGTTTATGGTTTCCTTCATTTCACCACCAAACTAAGTTTCTCATCGTAACATGTGCTCTCTTGTGAGATCACTCTGTGGTAACTCAGTTGACATCGGTGCTATTCACCACAAAAGCTACACTTCCTATTTTCTATTCTGCCTGTTTTAGAGAAACTCCACTAAGGCGTTTCAAGGCTTCTGAATTGATAGTATTTTGAAGTGAGAAAAAACAACACAATATAACAAATTCTTCTCGCTTATAATCCTCTGGGTTTCCTGCAATGCTCTCCCCGTTCACTGCAATATTTCCAAATTTCTGGGTTTAAGCAGTTTTATGTAAAGTTTCTACTTGTGTGGCATGGGAGGAGGCAGTTGCTAACTGTTGAATTAAATGACCACCAATGTCAGGTAACATCAAAACCTTGTCACCTGTTTAAACCAAAAGCCAGAAAATGAAAAGGCAAGAGCTTTAAAAACAAACAAACAAACAAACAAACAAACAAACCTACATATGGATACTGTGCTGGAACACTCCAGAAAATAGGCTAATCTTCCAGGTACTCCCCACTTACTGTAACATTTCTGAGGTATTTCACCTCAGTGAGAACTCTAAATTCATCTTGAAATTTGCCTTTCACCTAAACTTGAAGGCAGCTCAGGAGTTTGTTTATTTATTATGTTTTCGTTGTACTCTGCTTAACAACCGACAGTTTTCAATGCGGCCCAGAACAGATATTCACTTGAACCATGGGTGGGTGATGCATGGCCCTCCAGAAATATAGCCCTAGAACCCTCAATGTCCCCCACCATTGGCTGTGCTGCTAGGTACTGCTGATGAGAGTTCTAGACCAAAACAATCGGAGGGCCACCAGTTGTCCTCCTGTGACTTTACCATCTATTTATGGCATTTTATCCAACTCTTCCTTGAATGAGCTCATGGTGTCATACATGGATCTTTCCCTCCTCCCATTTGAAGGGCCAGGTTCATGGCTCAGTGGGTAGACCACCTGATTCACACACAGAAGGTCCCAAGTTCAATCCCCAGCATCTCCAGCTAGGGCTGAAAAAAATGCTGCCTGAAACCCTGAAGAACCATTGCCAGTCATTGGTCTCACTCAGCAGAAGGCATCTTCCGAGATTCCATTTTATCCTTACGAGAGAGAGAGAGAGACAGAGACAGAGAGAGAGAGAGAGATTGGCCCATAGTCACCCAATGAGCATCATGGCTAGATAAGGTCTCCAGAAGTATAACCACTAAACCAGATTGGTTTTTTATTAATGGCTACTAGTTATAAGAGCCCTAGTAGACATTAAAATATTGTACAGCTGGGGGAAAAAACTACAGAAAAGGGCAACTGGGCTGGAGCATCTCCACTATGAGGGAAGGTTACAACAGGTGGGGTTGTTTAGCTTGGAAAAAGGAGGATAAGGGAAGACATGATGGAGGTGTACAAAATTATGCATAGGGCAGAGAATGTGGCTAGAGAGAACTTTTTCTCCCTCTCCCATAGTACTAGAACCCAATGGGGTCATCCCATGAAGCTGACTGGTGGGAAATTCAGGACAGATAAAAGGAAGGACTTCTTCACACAGCACATAGTTATTAAACAATGGAATTTGCTACCACAAGATGTAGCGATGCCCACCAATTTGGATGGCTTTAAAAGGGGGTTGGATAGATTCCTGGAGGAAAAGGCTATCAGTGGCTACTAGTCCTGATGGCTATGTGCTATGTGCTATCAGAGGCAGTAAGCCTATATACACCAGTTGCTGGGGAACATGGGTGGGAGGATTCTGTTGCACCGTGTCTTGCTTGTGGGTCTATGGCCAACAGTTGGTTGGCCATTGTGTGAACAGAATGCTGGACTAGATGGTTCCTTGGTCTGATCCAGCAGGGCTCTTCTGATGTTCATACCGCCCCACCCCCCCCTCGCTCAGAGGCTATTTCAGAGCCTCCGAAATTCCCCCAATTCAGCACAAGCTGGGTGCAAGACCGACTGGTAGCCCATGGGACTCCCAACTCCGTTTCCCTGCTCCCAGCTACCTCGCCTTCTTCCTACCCCTCAACCCAGCGTCACTTCCGCCACCAGAACTTAGCTGTAAATTGGCCCTTTACAGTAGTTTATGGAAAAGTATATAGTAAAACAGAGAGCCACCATGACCTGAACTTTAAATCATGGCTTGGCTCTCTGGGAGGAAGATGCAATTTGCAGGTAAGTCTCGGTGACGGTGACAGGAGGTGAGCGGGGAGGGCAGAGAGGGAGAGGGAGGTGAATCCAGCTGGTCCAATGGAGGGAGCGGCCCAGCACTGCTCCAAATTGGCCCGAGCTCCCCCAGGCTTTGGTGATGAACTGCTTTGGCCTCAGGGCACCTCAGGCTGTACTGGTACCACCTCAGATTCAGGGATTCGGCATGAGGTGGTGCACAGCCCTAGTTCTTATGTTCTTAAAGAGCAGAGGCAGAATGACTCGGCATACTAGTGATTGGGGTACAAGAGTGGGAGAAGGCCCACATGTCCTGCTTGTGGGATTTCCAGAGGCATCTGCTTGCCCACTGTGGGAGACCTGAGGCTGGACTAGTGTTGTGTGATCCAGCAGGGCTATAGTTATGGTCTTATATAGTACCCAATGACTGAAATGAATATTTGAAAATTAAACGAAAGGGCTCGGCTCGTGGGCCAAGCTCTTGCTCTCCCCTTGCAAGGAGAGAGTTAGGGCTTGAATGGCAACCAGACCCTCCTACCACCTCCAGCCATCAAGGCCTCATGCTCCTCTTCCTTGCAAAGAAGGAGAGCATGTGAGATTGGCTGGTGGGGTCAGCAGGAGTTCCCATCGCTGCAGGCCCAGCCCTCCTTCTCTCTTTGCAAGGAAGGAGAGTGTGATGGGCCCTCAGTGGTGGAAAATGCCCCTGCCATCCTACACACCACACATACTTGTATACACCTCTGTCATGTCCCCCCCCCCCCCTTACTCCGCTTCTTCCTCAGCAAAAGTTAATCACAGGGCCAGGCAACTGGACACCAAAGATGTGACCATTCTATCTGCAAGTTTGCTGTTTCGATCAAAGGCCTTCTTAATCCACTGATGTTTCACTTCAGCCGGAGCTTCCAAATCGGCTCCAAAAGTTCACTTCATCTAGGGTGACCAAATGGCTCCTGTATCTTTTACAGTTGTACAGAAAAGGGAATTTCAGCAGGTGTCATTTGCAGGGCTGTGCAGAGTTGGTAATATGCCCAGGCCAGATGGGAGGTGTGTGCCCCCCCCACCGCCATTTCAAACTGCTCATTAAGTATTTTTTAATCAGTGGCACTGATTCAGTGCTAAATACATAAATGAGCTAGAACAATTTATTAAAAAAAAGGTAATGGGAAGCACTTTTATTCAAGATGTAAGACATCACTTCTTCACATTCAGAATTTCACGACGGACGGCTTCTGTGCTGTTCCCGCAAGGCGGGCTCTTCGCTTCTCGATGGGCCGCTTCCGCTACGGAAGCAGTAGCGTAAACTGGGGGGAACCTCCTTGTCAGAGTGCCCCCTCAAAATCGTGGGCCCCGGGCCAACTGGTCCCAATGCCCCCCCTCTGCAATGCCCTGGTCATTTGACCAGATACAAAAGAGGGCAGGGCTCCTGCAGCTATACTAGAGTGACCAGATACAAAAGAGGGCAGAGGTCCTGCAGCTTAAATGAGATTAAGAGAGGATTTCACCAGGTGCTGCGTGCATACAGATGATACCTGCTGAAATTCCCTTTTCTATACAACTGCGAAAGATACAGGAGCCCTGTCCTCCTTTCCATATGGTCACCCTAGCTTTATCCAAACTTCAAGCACAACAATCCCAAAGCCCAGCACCACCCCAGTCCTAGCTGCGATAGCCATGTGATGCCCTTGGGAATGGCATTCACAGTGTTACAGGCAAAAGCAGCATAATCTCCAGCGCAGTTTCGTGTTTTACCTTAGCAAACGTCGGGTAATTTTTTGAAAAAAGTGCACCCAAAAGGTGAATGACGAAAAAGGGGATACCTCCTGATCACCCTACCGGTCTGCTTTCCTACAGAGAGTGAGGTGAGAAATAAAATAAAATAAAATCAGAAGGAGGGAAATGAAAGGTTGTTTCTAGAGCTCTCCAGCATAATAAACTGGTCGTAGCCACGGGCGTGATATTCTGTCCTTGTTCCAGCCGACGCAGATTAACCCTTCACGTGGCCTGCCTTGCTCTTGATGTGTGCCACGTGTCAGTTGCGGCTGCTACCTCTGGAGTTGTGCTTTCTGTCAGATCGCTCAATTAATTATAATTGTCCTGCCTTGAAAGGCATCGCCCTGGGCCTATCAGGGGGTGTGGCCCTCGGGGGGTTACATTTCCAGCCCCTGTCTACAGACGCCAAGTCAATCAAGAGATTCATCTCATCTATATTTAATTGTGCCACCATACCTTCATACTTTTATGTTGAGGTGGGACAGGGGAGGAAAGAGAAGAA
Organism: Anniella stebbinsi; assembly: GCA_029215795.1. Classification (NCBI taxonomy): domain Eukaryota; kingdom Metazoa; phylum Chordata; class Lepidosauria; order Squamata; family Anniellidae; genus Anniella; species Anniella stebbinsi. The sequence continues at coordinate 266,170,204 of JARDYH010000003.1, read as the reverse complement.
AAGCATCACTACCAAGAGCAGGCAGGTGTATTCGTTGTATTCTGGGTGCTGCATTGCCACAAAACAATGGACATTTCTGCACCGGGGCACTTCCCAGGGGACGCTTTCCAAAGAATGAAAGGGGCTGGGGTGTGCCTGGGTGCTGTGCTGGTAGGGTAGGGTGGCCATCTATGCATCGCCTAAAGGAAGAGGAACGCGCCCACCCAAAAATAGGGGGCACAGGTTTGCAAGGAATTCCCATACACTTATTTATTTGCACAGATGCAAATTTGGGCTGAACAATTTGAATGGAAATGGAATACACCTCACCACAGTGGGGAAGGCAGTGACTAGGCGACCATCATAGGAAAGGAGGCTTCAGTTCATTTTTGATCAGGATTTTACCCAGTCGGCACCTTCCGGAGTGAACACAGGTTCGGATGCAAATTTCAGTTGGGGAAATTGGGGTGGGTGGATGGGGGAAATCCAATTTCGCTGATGATAGAACGAAAGGCACCTGACAAACCACGGAACACAGATGGAATGGATTTTACAAAATCTGTGCATCTCTACTTGTCACCACCCCAAATAGCTCTCCCCTTCCAGTCTGGTTTTTTTTTTTTTTTTTTTTTTTGTGAAAGGATGGTGTTGTTTCAATTTATTTTCATTGGTTTTAATGTTTTTATTAATGGTTTATATTAATGTTTTAGCAATTGTATTTTCATGTATATTATAATGTATTTTGTGAACCACTTAGAGATATTTTTAGATATGTTCAGTGGTTATAAATCTAATAAAATCAATCAATCAATCAATCAATCAATCAATAGTTGGCAACCCTAGAAAGGCCTGATCCTCAATAGTTGGTGCGGATCTGTCCTGGCGCTGGGCGCATCTGCCTGGGCCCATGAGGGCTGGACACAGGGGCGCCCACTGCCCTCGTGGGCCTAGGTAGATTTTTGCCCCAATGCGGCTGTGAGCAGAACCAGCCTATGCCTCAGTCCTAGCCATTCTCAAGAGTCCTAGCCATTCTCATGGGAGATGTGCCATTGGCTATGGGCAATGTCAGTGCTCGGGCCACACTAAAGATATGGAAATCAGCAAAACATGAGTTTGTCAAGGTTGCCTCACTTCCACCTCGAAGCAAAGCTCAGTCTGACTAGGGATGGGCAAACATGTGATGCTCATTTTTTTTCAGGTAATCTAATTCCCTCCTTGAAGCTCAGTCTGCCTCATTCACATGAGAATGTTCCCCCACCCCCCGACTGGGAAAATGTGCTTATGTGAAAAATGCACATTTTTAAAGCTATGTTTTCCCTGTCTAAAATGCACATCCCCTCCCAGACTACAATGCGCAAAAGCAGATTTAGGGGGACATGCACATTTGCCCATGCGCACAAGTGTGCACTTTCAAACACAAATGCAAAGTTCGGAAAATTGCAAAAAAAAAAAAAAATCCCAGGTATTGAATTCCTGCTCATGTTCTCATTCTTGTTTTAAAATGTGCATGCCCCCCCCCCACCCCGGTACATTTTCCAAATGTGCACAGTTCTGAACACAGTGGGGTTTTTGGGTGGGGGTGGGTAGTGGCATGAATCATAATGCAAGCTCAAAAACATTTGTGTTTCCAGGAGAGAAGCTTCTTGGTATGTGAAATGGATGCTCCAAGTGTCTGCACAACGTTCTTCACTAGGAATGTGTGTAAAGGATACTCACACATCCTGAATTCAGCCATTAAGGCAGCTGCACACCATTTTTGGCCCTGTGGGCCATATGCGATGCTGGCTTGCGGGTCAGGCATGCACACATTCAAATACATAGGTGAGCAGCAGTGTGGAAAGGTTCAGGAGAGGGCAATGAGGGTTTGGAAACAAAGCCTTATGAGGAAAGACTGAAAGAACCGGGCATGTTTAGCTTTGAGAAGAGGAGACTGAGGGGAGACATGACAGAACTCTTTAAGGACTTGAAAAGTTGTCACACAGAGGAGGGCCAGAATCTCTTCTCGATCATCCCAGAGTGCAGGACATGGAATAATGGGCTCAAGTCACAGGAACATAAGGAAAAATGTCCTGACTGTTAGTGCAGTACGATAATGGAACCAGTGACCTAGGGATGCAGCTGGACAGCCATCTGTCAGGGATGCATTAAGGGGGATTCTTGCATTGAGCAGGGGCCTGGATTCGATGGCCTTGTAGGCCCCTTCCAACCCTACTATTCTATGATTCTACGATCTCTATGAGGATCACAGGGAGAGGATGTGGAGAGTTTTTTCTCCCCTCCCCAGTGATCCTGTTACAAAAGGTTCTCCACTTCCTCCCCCAGGGATCAACAGTGATCTGTACTATCATGAGTAGTAATGGGATTTTGGGGTGGGTGGGTAGGGGTGAGGGATTAAGCATTGGGTTGACTGGGCAGCTGGGGCGTGTACCTAAGGTCTTGGTGACTGCAGGTGGTTCACCCTTGCATCGAAGGGACTAGACCTTTGTTTGTTGATGCTCTTTAACTCGGAAGCGCAGGGATCATCCTTGGAAATGTTATTTTTGTGTGGGACACCCCTACTCCATTACCATAAATTTGACATCAATACTCCTAGTTCTGCAGATTCCTCCATCAATCATGTGCACAGGCAGAAGCAGCATGACTCAAAGCTTGGCTCTTGAGTTGTCAGTTGCCTTTCCCCCTCCATCACTAATCAACAGCAAATGCACCGCAGGCTTCTGCTAAGTGAATGATGACGGAGTGAGCAGTCGGCACCATTGGATCTTGGTTCCGCTGCTGATGCTGCTACCGCAAGATAAACAACAGCTGCTGCACTGGCTTCATGATGGAGGAGACCCATACTGAGGTTCTACGGCACCCTCCTTCTCAATGGTTTTTGTGATCACTGACTCCAAAGGGAGGCTGCGCAACACCACTACTACAAACACCAAGAAATGTTGCCCAGTCTGTCCCAACCTGATGTCTTCCTGGTGTGCTGGACCGCAACTGGGGGGGGGGGGGCAAACTCACCCACATGTACCTTGGTAGGCACTCACCCAGTTGCTGCCGCCATCCAGCTTTGTTCCCCAGGCTGCGTGAGCCTCTTCTGAGGCTCAGCTTGGCTTGGGAAGTGCTTGACAGCTGCCCTCCCTCCCACCAAAATTGCGCACTCCCCCCTTGTCAATGGTGACTGCCATTGATACAGAGTAGCAAGTGAATAATTTTGGTGGTAGGGTGGGCAGCTGTTGAACGCTTTAGGGTCCTTTCTTTGTCTTGCGAGGGAACATTGATCTACACCTACCCTCCACCAGGAATTGAGCTTGTTCATCACCCATATGTGTGATGCTCAGAGACCACAAAGAAGAAATGCAGGTTGCTTACCTGTACCCGTGGTTCTTCGAGTGGTCATCTGTGCATTCACACAACCCACCCACCATCCCCACCTTGGTGTTGATGTAAATGTGCTGTCGATACCAAGTGGTTTTTCTCCTAGTTATGGGGCCAGCAAGTCGGTCTCTTGGAACTGAGGAGAAAGGCAGGAACATGGAGTCAGTAGATGGTGGGGAAGGGGTTCCTGCCAAAAAACGTTTGCCTTAGCTATAGATGTTTACAAGACAGGCTCCACACAGGCACAGGATTTACCCAAGATTCCCTGACTTGGTCCATAGGGGTGGACTGGTGAGGGTCCATTGGACTCCCAGACCCAGTCGGGAGCTCGCAACATCCCTAACTGCAATTCCCATCATTCCGAGCCAGCAGAGCCAATGGCTGCTTTCGTTTGAGTTGGTACCTCTGGATTTATTTACTTTTGCTTTAGCTGAAACATCCAGCGATAGCCCAGAGGGTTGTGGGAAGCACACACAGAATAAATAGGAGCCTGAAGGGAATCTGTTGTGTACCATCCAAATCCCTCACTCTGGGTGTTAAGGTCAAAGCTGTTTCAAATGTTGCTTTAAGAGAACTGCACGGCAAGCTTGTCAAGGCCTGGAAGGCAACTAAGGTGAGTAAGAGGTTCATCGGATGAGCGTTTCATCTCATGCTCACTACAGCCCTCTTACGGATGTGTGCGAGTCCTTTAGACATTGTCATCTGCCCGCCGCGTGCCTTCCGCTCCTCCCGCTCATTTTCCCATCACAAAAGAGACCCCTTTGAACCCGACTTTTAAAAAACAACAACGGAATGTGCTGCGATCTCCTGCTGTGGGCAGGAAAAGCAGTACGATAAAAAACGCCCCCTGAATGGGCCACGTGGTTTTTGGCTAGATCCACACCAGACAGGATATAGCACTATGAAAGCAGTATGAAAACGGTATATGGTATGTGTCTATGGGCCCCAACAGTTGTCAATGCACTTCAATACCTTTACAAAGCAGTAGTGTGGCTCCTGCCTCTTATATAGCACTTTCATACGGCTTTCGTAGTGCTATATCCTGCTTGGTGTGGATATGGCTTTTGTTTACTTCCTCTTTCCCCTCGAGAAGAAAGAGGAAGTAATGAGGGACCAAAGCGGGGGTGGAGAAGCGACGGTAAGGAAGCGTGATTTTCCTCCGTGTGATGACACTCGAAGAGGTTGACATGATAGAGGTGTCCAGAAGCATGCCTGTGTGGATACAGAGGAGTTTTTCTCCCTCTCTCGTAATACTATCCAACGAAGCAGGATGGTGGGAGTTTCATGGCAGCTAAATGGAAGCACATTTTCTCACTGTGCATAGATAAGCTATGGTAGGCTGACCCTATGAAAAGGAGGACAGGGCTCATGTAACTTTAACAGTTGTAGAGAAAAGGGAATTTCAGCCAGTGTCATTTGTATGCAGTTAGTTCCTGGTGAAATTCCCTCTTCATCACAACTGTTAAAGGTGCAGGCACTATACTAGAGTGACCAGATACAAAAGAAGGCAGGGCCCCTGCAACTTTAACAGTTGTGATGAAGAGGGAATTTCACCAGGAACTAATTGCATACAAATAACACTGGCTGAAATTCCCTTTTCTCTACAACTGTTAAAGTTACATGAGCCCTGTCCTCCTTTTCATATGGTCAGCCTAAGCTATGGGATTCTATACCATAAGTCGTTGTAGGGATGAACACCCACTTGGATGGCCTTAAAGGGGGATTAGCCAAATGTCAGTGCTACCCCAGGATATGGCTAGCATATGCTAACCCCGGCATCGGAAGCAATATGCCTCTCAGTACCATTTGCTGGGAAACATGAACAGGAAGGTGTCATTGCACTCATGCCCTGCTTGTCATCTTCCCGTGGAGGCAGCTGGTTGGCCACTGTGTGAATAGAATGCTGGGTTTAGGCTGACCATATGAAAAGGAGGACAGGGCTCATGTAACTTTAACAGTTGTAGAGCAAAGGGAATTTCAGCCCGTGTCATTTGTATGCAATTAGTTCCTGGTGAAATTCCCTCTTCATCACAACAGTTAAAGTTGCAGGGGCACTGCCTTCTTTTGTATATGGTCACTCTAGTATAGTGCCTGCAACTTTAACTGTTGTGATAAAGAGGGAATTTCACCAGGAACTAATTGCATACAAATGACACTGGCTGAAATTCCCTTTTCTCTACAACTGTTAAAGTTATATGAGCCCTGTCCTCCTTTTCATATGGTCAGCCTAGCTGGGTTAGAAAGGCCTTCTGTCTGATTCAGGCAGGTTCTGCTTATGTCCAGCAAAGTGAATATGGCCTCAGCTAGGCCCGATCCACACCAAGCAGGATATAGCACTATGAAAGTGGTATGAAAGCGGTACATGGAGGCAGGGTCTACCGCTACTGCTTTGTAGCGGTATTGAAGTGCACTGACAACTATTGGGGCCCATAAGACACATGCCATATACCGCTGTCATACCGCTTTCATAGTACTATATCCTGCTTGGTGTAGATGTATCATGCGCCCCAACTGTTGTCAGTGCACTACAATGCCATTATAAAGCAGTAGTGCAGATACTGTCCTAGTCACAGTTGTGTTGCTTCTGAAAACCTCCTCATGAGATTTCTCCCATATTTGGGAATTCGGAGTCACCTGACCTTGTTCCTGAAATGCGGACCTGGTGCATTACGAACTGTCCATTGTTGCATTTTTTAAAAAAACTTTAAAATATTGCTATTTTGTACACAGCACTACGCACGAGCAGGGTGCTGCTGTTTTCAATTCCTTTGGGTCTTTTTCCTGCCCTTGACATTACCAAAGTGTACATTGCTGAAACACCACAAAAAGAGATCTTGATGCAATTGCACATGAGGTCATAGGAGGACTTTTTTTTTTTTTTTGTGCGGATCAGTAAAACACCAAAAAAATTTTTTTTTTTATAATACATATTTTGAGAGAAAATCCTTTTAGAAATACATATTTAAAGTACAGTGTGGATTTACAAACACACACACACATACAAATCCATGTGGAAATTGGACAGGACAGAGCTGTGGGTGAACACAGAAAGATATTACACAGACCAGAAAAAAAGACTGATTTGCCTACCCTTAATTTAGACCATTGCAGACTCTAGCTGGCGCTCCATTTTCTTTTCTAGGTTATGTACCAGTTTCTCCATCAAGAAAGAATTTACTGGAGTGCTTTTGTCTAGAACAGGTCTTTTTCTGTCAAGGGCCACATTCCCTCACATGAAATCTTCCAGAGGCCACACAATAGTGGTCACCCTTTTTCTCATTCTGCTATTCCCCTTCTCTCTCCCTTTCTGCTACCCCTTTTCTCTCTCTTTCTGCCACCCTAGTTTGTTTATTCATTCATTTATTTATTTATTTATTTATTACATTTGTATACCACCCCATAGCTGAAGCTCTCTGGGCGGTTTACATAGGATTAAAAACAATTAAAAACAATATACAAAAATTAAAACAGCAAAAACACACAACATACACACAATCTGTACATTTAAAAACCACTTCAACACTTCAAAAAGTTACAAAAACAAAACAAAACAAAACAAACCCAGGCTCCTCAGATATTGCCAAATGCCTGAGAGAAGAGGAAAGTTTTGACCTGGCGCCGAAAAGATAACAATGTTCTCTCTTTCTGCCACCCCTTTCTCTCTCTCTGACACCCCTTTTCTCTCTCTTTCTGTCATCCCTTTTCTCTCTCTCTCTTTGCCACCCCTTTTATCTTTCTTTGTGCCACCCCTTTTTTCTCTCTTTGTGCCACCCCTTTCTCTCACTTTCTGCCACCCCTTTCTCTTTCTTTCTGCCACCCCCTTTTCTCTCTCCCCCTTTCCCTTCCCTTCCCCCCAGGTTGCCAGGGAAGCGATAGATCTCTCTAGCCAGAGGTCTGAACTAATCACACACAGAGGACTTCTGAGAGCTGCATGAAATTAGGCCAAGGTTTGCCCACCTCTGGTCTAGAAGCTGATCTGCCATGTTGTTCCACAGATGACCAAATTTAATATTGCAATGGTAGGCTATTGGTTTGTCTCATGGAAAATAAGTTTAACAATGGCAATTAGCCATGGCAGCTATATGGACTCTCCATCTTCAGAAGCAGTATATCTCCCTGAATACTAGTTGCTGGGATGGGGGAGAACAGTATGGGAGGTCTTTTTGTTCCAAGCATCTGGTTGGCCATTGTGGGAGGAAGGACAATCAGTGACACCAGCCTTTTCCAAGCTGGTGCCCTGCAGTTGTTTTGGACTACAAAACAACTATGGGCTGAGGGGAGTTGAAGACAAGATCTGGAGACTAGACAGACATTTGACATAGCAGGGATCTTGCCAATCATGGCAATGACAAATGAATAAGATGGAGGACCATCACCTGTGTCCCTCATCAGGTGTCCTCAGTTTATTTCACACTCCACATAAAGGGGTGGGGAAAGCAACAGAGAGGGTTTTCTAGAAGAAAGGAAACAGCTAGGGCTAGAATTTGTGGTAATATATATATATTGACCAATGATAGGCAATAGACATTTGTCTGAGACAGGGCAGTTTCTCACAGTGGTCTCTAGCCCTGATGTAAGGAGGTTTTGAGGGGACATGCTGAAGAAAAGTGGAAGTTATGTGGCTCAACGATACAGAGGAAGGTTTGGTGATGGAGGGAAACATCTGCCTGCGGAAACAGATGGGCCTAAGCAACGCTTCAGGGTAGAGTATGAAGAGGAAGAGCCTGTAGTTAGGAGGAAACAGAATGAAGAGTGGAGGTGGTCAAATAGGGACATCAAAGTTGGTTGCTACACTGTTTTGAAATTTGTTGCATAGCATTTTGGGTTCATACATGAGTGCTCTTGAAGGGACCAAAGGTTGCCCATTTTACATTTGCTTACTTTTGGTTTGGTTATTTATTACATTTGTGAACCCACCCTTCCTCCAAGAAATGCAGAGCCTGATACACAAGGGTAGCACATATATCTTTCCTTATCTTATCTTATCTTATCTTATCTTATCTTACCTTATCTTATCTAATCTTATCTTTCATCTATCTTAAGTGGCTCCAGTGTGGATGGTTGGGAGAAAGGAGTCAGTAATAATTGCCTGAAATGTAAACAATGTCCTTTGTCTCTAGGGCATTTGTACTATGATCAGGGCCACCAAAGGAGTTGGAAAGGATGCAGTGTGGTTCATTGCTTTGGATTTTAAGCTTGGGAGACTTCTGTTCAAATCCCAACTCAGTGATTTGGTGAAGTTTCTGTTATATGCAAGCAATTTATATACCTAAAAAGAATGACCATATCATGACTACAAAAGGAATTAATTAATCTAATATTGGGATCACCTATATATCTCTATCTGTTATCTATCTATCTATCTATCTATCTATCTATCTATCTATCTATCTACTATCTATCTATCCAATTTATTTTATCACATTTTTTCCAATGCAGCTTGAAATCCCTGTGTCCCATGCAGTTGACAGTCAAAAGGGAAAAATAGATGCATTTGATAATGAGTCCAATTCAAAAAAAAGTTGGCACTGCTAAGGATCGATCATTGTTTTAGTTCATTCGTACATCTATACAGTGATTGGATCTTGGTTTGCAGTGACCCCCCAAAGTTAATCTTGTGGGGTCTCCTGGCACCTTAGGACCCAAGCAGATGTCATAGGGGAATATGGGATGCTCTGATACACATCTCCTACCCAGACCTAACCAGTTGAATTTTAAACCTAAGAATTTGATGATGTCCTGATTGTTATTTTAATATTGTATTGGTTTATTTGTTCTTTTAATTAATTTTATGCATTTGATTCATATTGTATTGTTGTATTAATGTTGTTCCCCTTCCCAATCCAAAGGGAGAAGGTGGGTGAGAAATAATAATAATAATAATAATAATAATAATAATAATAATAATTTATATGCCTCCCCAGCTATGTTGTAATACAACTCCCATCACCACCTCTGGAGAGAACTAGGTTTGGGGAGGCTGGTCTACTTAAAGACATGACTAATGGATCATCATCACACACCCCATGCCATTTAATTGGCTACCACATTTCATGGGGTGCTAAAATTAAGATCTACCAACTGAAGCATGTTGTGTTTACTAGAAGTTACCAGAGACATATATGGGGCAAAAACCAAACACATTTATAATGGCATAAGCCAGAATTCTTCAACCTAGTCCCCCCCCCCCCGAGCTGTTGGACTACAACACCCAGCATTCCTTAGCTTTCCTGGACTATAGTCCCACTTCAATAGCCACTTGCCCCCTGCAATGTCTAGTTAGTTCCAAAGGTATTGGGGTCTGAGGGGGATGGCATTATAGATCCAGATCGAAACCTTATATAGTTGTCCTCATGTACTAAGAAGAATTCCCCCACCCTATAATGGCCCTGTTCAGACAACACTTTGGGCAATGAGGTTATGCTAACCACAGTTAGTGTGGTTATCATTAACCACACCTAGTGCTGCTGCCACATGACCATGGAACCACGCCCCACTATGTGATTTGTCTAACCACACCCTAACCAAGTACCTCTCTTCTAATCCTGGTAGTCCTCCATCCTGGTGGCCCCAGTACAGGCTCACAGGCATGATGGGTATGGGGTTTTGGGTGAGAAATGGTGGCTGGCATGTTCAGATCCCACCAGCCAGCCAGAGCGGCCTGGCCAATTTCAGCCATTCTTGCTGCAGAGCTCTATGGTAGCATTGATTTAACCACAGGGGCCTTACAGATGACATGCTAAGCCACGGTTAGGGCCGCTAACCCTGATGCAGTGTGTGGTTAGTGAAGGTGGTTAAACTGTGGTTATGTAGCAACCATGGTTAGGGAAAAAGCCCTACACAAGACACGCTAAGCCTTCAGGGTTAGCTCAAAATGCTTAACTGCCATAGCTTAGCAACTCCTCTGAACAGGGTCACTGTTTAGGTTTCCCTACAACTTAAAATCTGAACAACTGATTAAAACAACAACAACATTGAATGGCTTAATTTTAACCTCACCGTATATAAATCAGTTATTAAGTGACAGTGGAGCCAATTCCTGTGGAGGAATTTGGCAAAATTTAAATCACCATGGGTAGTTTTCTGCTCACAATGTAGAGAAGGGGATAACATCCACTTCTTGCAGAAGCTGTCTTGCCCCCTCAAATAGCCCAACAAAATCAAGGGCTCTCCGAAGCAGACCCCACAAGGTGTGAAGGACCTGCTGTTGGAAAGAAATATTACCCCACCCTCTTCTGTGAACTCACAGAAGTCATTTCAACTCACAGGTGTAGTAGGGAAGTGAAAAAAATCCACCCAGTTTGCATTTCAATGCACATTTATTTGATTTTGCACTTTCAAATCACTGTGCGAACTGAAATTCAGTTCTCTGTTGAAATCTGCCGTTCTTCAAATTTTGCAGTGGCATTTCCCTGCATACAAAAATACATATACTTGGGGGATTAATGTTAAACAATGCAATAGGAAAATTGCTTGCACAAATGTGTATATCGAGCAAAAATGTATAGAAGAATGCTTGTATTACTGCTTAGAGTTCGGATTTTTTATTATGTGTATTTAAAATGTTTTAAAATTTTTAAAATGTTTTAAAATTGTACTATGTTTAATTATATTTTTAATTTTTGTATATCACTATTTGTTTTAACTGTACATGTTTTAATTTGTAAGCTGCCTTGAGTCCCATTATTGGGAAAAAAGGTGGGATATAAATAAATATAATAATAATAATAATAATAATAATAATAATACGGGAAAATGCACGAACCATATTGTGAATTTTCATGCCAGTTTTCACCAAAACACACGAACGAATGAACGAACGAAACAACATTTGGGATAAACCAAACTTAAAGCTGGAGAGAAGAACCGAAGTTTATATTGGGGAAAAAGAAGAAGAGCGAACTGGAGAGAAACCAAAATTGATGGTTTGTCCATCCCCAGGGATGTGTGCGTTGCATCCTGGCCATGGAGCATAAAGTGGCAGGTGTTCTGGGAAAAAGACATCACATGCTTTAAAACAGCCCTGGTTTGGAGTTGGTTGTGATTTCGAATGCTGAGGAGGTTGAAAACCGTCTTCTTTGCTGATCGGTCGAGGCGAGCTAGAATGGACCAACTAATAAACCAAATACATTTCCCACATGATTCCCCTCCCCCTCAAAAAATAAAAGATTTAAATGAAAGATGTTGTATCCATATATGCCCTTACTACTGGGGAGGAGGAGAACCCGCTGTTGAGGGAAAGGCTTGATGCCTCCACACTGCAAAATGCCCCACTGAGAGGGGAGAGTATTATACAGGCAGGAGTTGACAGCTCTTCACGGTGGTGGTTGGATTCCTTTGTACAGCTGCATCCCTGCTAATGATAAATGAGGGATGCTTGATAGCTGACTCTTTTGCCTGACAGCTACAGTTGTGGCCAGAGGGCCAGGACAGGCTTTAGACTTCTGTTCAAAATGAGTTAAACATATTAGGTATTATGAAGGCACAGAAGCCCTCCGAGAAGGAGCGCTGAAATGAGTTATCAAGGTATGCTCCTGGGTACAGAACTTGCAAAGCAGATGTCATTCTAATAATGTGTGATATAGAACATGTCTAGCCTAAACCCTGCTGGATGAAATATGAAGCCCCGTCGGTGATATTTAATACCATTTTATGAGGTGCCATCTTATGAAGACAATGCCCGCCTTATGTGGAATGCTTAAGGTGTTTTGCCAAAGGCACTGGGAGGTATCTGAACTAAGTAGAATTTTTATTATTTTATAAGCCTTTACTTTGTAATATTTCTGTGTCGACATTATTGTGGCGCTGGCTACGCAAACCCCTTTGTCTAGCGAGCGGTTTAAGGGCGAAGACAGACAGATTGCCTGGGTTGTTTCTGGACATAAAAAGGCCACTTCTTATCTCAAAACATTATTTGGGGGGGAAATGAAAACAAAGCGAGCAAGCAAGAGGAAATAACAGTTTGCAGGAGGCAAAGGAGGAGGAGGAGGAGGAGGAGGAGGAGGAGGAGGCGAGGTGATGGACACGGAGCAGGAAGAGGAGGAGGAGGAAGAGGAGGAGGAGTTGAGGTAAACTCTGAGGAGAGAGAACATGCAAGTATGTCTTTGCTTTGAATCGTGTATTACAACTGTTTTAACGCTTGTTTATAATGAACAACAGGTTAGATATTTGATAAGAGTATAGGATTTATGGGCCACTTACCCATAATGCTTTGAGAGCTGGGGTACTTAATGCATGGGTACGTTAAGGTGAGCCTGCTATTCTCTAAGCCCCGGCCCCAATCATACACTGGGCAGGGCCTATCCAATATATTTTTCGCCCTGAGGCAAAATACAAGATTCCCTTGACCCCATTTGGCATACAGAAGCCAAGCAAAGTGGCAGTTGGATCTTACTTCAACACAGGTGAAGGGACAGTGTCCTCCAATGCACCCGGGGACAGTGGGTTAGCTCAGAGGGTGCAGGGCACTCTGCGTGGCCTACACAGCGCTGTCCACCAACACCTCGCAACCACTCTCTGCCCACCAGCCCAGCATCTAGTGACAAAAGAGAGAGAAAGAGAGAATTCCCAATCTTGTGGGATTACATTGGCTGCCTATATGCATCCGGACAGAATTCAAGGAGTTGGTAATGACATTTAAAGCCCTAAACAGCTTGGGACCTCGGTACTTGAGGGAGCGCCTCTCCCTATATGTGCCTTCCCAACATTTGAGATCTGTTGGAGGAGCTCTCCTCTGTGTCCCACCAACATGAGACATACATTATGGTGGGGCGTGGGAGAGGGCTTTCTCTGTTGTGGCACCCCGACTGTGGAATTCCTTCCCCTTGGAGGCCCGACTGGCACCAACACTGGCTTCATTTGGGTGCCAAGTTAAAACATGGCTGTTTATCAAAGCCTTTGAGGGCTAAATTCTCCTTGGGTGCACCTAGTTTTAATTGTTTTTAACTGTTTTATTGCTTTTAACATTTCTCTACCGGCTTTCATTTGTTAACGATCTAATACTTTTTAGCTGCGTAAATTATTTATGTTTATATTGTTCTGATTTTATCTGTACGCTGCCCTGAGACCCCAGTGATAATACAGCTGGATACGAATGTTTTAATAAAAGAAATAATAAAATAAAAATAAATAATGCTGGGGTGGGGACAAAGTAGGAGTCCTTTGCAAGTGAAAACTGGGGTGAGGGTGGGCTTACCCTTCTCTAGCCCACCAAATCAGACCACGTTCCTCTCATATGCAGACTTTGGATAACTCCTTTGGAATTCCTCCTGGTTCTGGCTGAAACCCAGCAGATTCAGCCCCCCACTGACATCAGAGCCATCAGCTTCCACTGCTCTCACCCTATGCTGGCACTCAACCTGCTCACAGGGGTGGGAGTGTGTACAATGCTGGAAGGTGATACTTTGCAGGATATGGAGTTGAGACCGCTTTGGTTGCCTTAGTGGAGGATCTACGCCTTAGTATTGAAGGGGGAGTGTGTCCCTGCTGGTACTTCTGGACCTCTCAGTGGCTTTCGATACCATTGACCATGGTATCCTTCTGGAGAGCCTGGGGGAATTGGGAATCGGGGGCACTGTGCTTCAGTGGTTCCGATCCTATCTCTCAGGCAGTTTCCAGATGGTAATGCTTGGGGATAGCTGGTTTTCAAAAAAGGAGCTGCTATGTGGTGTACCACAAGGTGCCATCCTTTCCCCAATGCTGTTTAACATGTACATGAAACCGCTGGGAGAGATCATCCGGAGGCATGGGGCGGGGTGCTATCAATACGCTGATGATACCCAAATATATTTCTCTATGCCTTCGACAACATCGTCAGCTAAGGATAGTGTGTCTCCTCTGAATGAATGCTTGGAGGCGGTAATGGGCTGGATGAGGAAAAACAAACTGAAGCTGAATCCAGACAAGACGGAGGTGCTTGCTGTCAAAGGCCCCAACCTGGGTCTTGAGGTGTGTCAACCAGTTCTGGATGGGGTTACACACCCCCTGAAAGATTGTGTTCACAGCTTGGGGGTACTCCTGGATCCGTTGCTCCAAATGATGCGACGGCCAGGAGTGCCTACTATCAGCTTCGGCTGATACGCCAGCTGCGCCCCTTCCTAGAGTTGGTAACTTCGAGGCTCGACTTCTGCAATGTGCTGTACATAGGGATACCTTTGTGCCTAGTCCGGAAACTTCAACTAGTTCAAAATATGGCAGCCAGGTTGGTCACCGGTACTCCTAGGGGTGATCACATCACACCAGTTTTAAAATCACGTCATTGGCTGCCAATCAGTTTCCGGGCGAAGTATAAAGTGTTGGTTATTATCTTTAAAGCCCTACATGGTTTGGGTCCAGGTTACCTGCGGGATCGCCTTCTCCCGTACAATCCGCCCTGCACACTTAGGTCCTCTGGGAAGAACTTACTCAAGTCAGCCAGAACTAGGCTGACGAGTGTTACCCAGAGAACCTTCTCTTCCATCGCTCCCAGACTATGGAATGGTCTGCCGGAGGAGGTTAGACAAATTAGCAGTCTTCATGAATTTAAGAGAGTCATGAAGACTGCTCTCTTCCGACAGGCCTATCCAGATGAATTTTAAGATGTTTTTAATGATGTATTTTTCCTTGTTTTTTTAAAAATTTAACTGTTGTGATTTTTGTGTTTTATATTGCTGTTGTTCCCCGCCTCGATCCGGAGGGAGAGGCAGGTTAAAAATAATAATAATAATAATAATAATTATTATTATTATTATTATTATTAACATTAACAAGCCTTGCTCCCCAACACCTCTGCATTCCCTGCTCCTCTTAAGACCTTCACCCGTTGAGCGCTGAGGTCCGTACTGGTTTTGTACACATGTTTATCTCACTGCCTTTCCGTCCTCTTCTGCCTGAGGCAGCTGCCTCACTTGGCCTCATGGTAGGGCCGTGCCTGCTACACACTAACAAACCAGTGTGGAGTAGTTTTGAATGGCTCCTCGTTCTTCATTATAGTACCAGAGGCAGGATGCCATTGTGATGGAAAGTGGGGTGGGGGCAGGGAAATAATTTTTCGGCTCTTAGTCTGATGGCTCCCTCCCTCCAACCTTTCACTTATTTTACTAATCTTATTTTTATCATACAGACATCGGTGTCTGGAGTCCTGGGCCAGATATCTACAGCAAGCAGGATATAATACTTTGAAAACGTTTTGAAAACAGCATATGGGATGTGTCCTCGGCCCCAACCGTTATCAATACCATTATAAACCATTATAAAGCAGTAGTGTAGATCCTGCTCTAGTCTAATGTCATGTCCAGAGTGAATAAATTGTATTGTATTTTAATTAATTAATTATCTCCCCCCCCCCCCCCAATTCTATCCTTGCCATATCCTCTTGCAAGGAACCCAAGTTTGCCTAAATAGTTCTGCTCCTCTCCATTTTATCTTCACAACAACCTTGCAAGATAGGTTAGGCTGAGAGTCAGGACTGGCCCAAAGTCACACAGTGAGCTTAATGGTGGAGTGGAGACTGGAACCTGGATTTCCCTGGTCCCAGTCCCAAACTCTAACCACTATACCACACTGGCTAAATGTATTTGGGTGGTGGGTGTGTTTGGTGAGGGGTTAAGATAGGGATTATATGAATTATAATGGAATTGTGACAATAGACCCCCTACCCTAACTATTTTAGTTGAATGAGTAGATAATACCTCTGCATGTGGGTGGGTGGGATTTATGCATGCACAGAGATTCATCTGGAGACAGTCAGCTGAACACAAATAGGGTCCATCTTTATGCACATTCACTCAGCCTGGCTATGTTGTGAGGATAGGGCTATATTTTTTTGTTTAGATCACCTCTTTCTCTTGTTTTCTGTTTGTGGCAGTAAAGGATGGAGGCTCCCATTTCAGTAGGGCTGTAAATCCCCTCTGGGTTTCAGTCAGAACCAGTCGCGTCTCTAAAAGAGCGATTCAAGGTGCTGATCCCAATCTCCAAAATGGGCTCAACACTTTGGATAGCTCTTTTAGAGCTCCGACTGAAACCCAGAAGGGATTCACAGCCATGCTGACACGGGAGCCATCTGCCTCCACTGGCTTCTTCCGCTACAGCGCGGCTTTTCATAGGCAGGATATGGGGAAGTATGTTGAACCATGTCCTCTTCAGGCAGTGCTAGCCTAGATTTGAAGATGCCCTTGGCATATTGGCTCACTGGGCCTCCTCCTGTGGTGGTTGAGCCCTGGCAGCACCAGAGGGAAACAGCAGCCTTGTCCTGATCAGTGTCAGGTGACTAGCGCCTAGGGCTGCCATTTTAATTTCACACCAGATGCCCAACATAGCATCTCCTCAAGATGACGCTGCATCAGGGCATTGTGAAAAATGAAATAGCAGCTTCCAGACCCAGACACCTGGTGATGATCAGTGCAGTGAGAACACAACATTGAAAGGAGTTCCAGTTCAAGAGTAGCAGAATTAACCTCATGATTAATCTTGCCTGCTGCCTAGGGAGCATTCTTTCTTTCTTTGACTCTAGAAGCAACACCTTTTAGATCACGGAGTGCTTTGTCTGAATCGGCCCCACTGCTCACTGTGTCTATATTATTCGGTGACTTCCTGCAACACACAGCGATGCCCTTGTTGACAGGGAGGCAAACTTCTCGTCGGTACGTAATGGTGGGCTAATCCCAGCTGAGCAATATCTAGTCAATGAGGGTTTGATCCTTTGAGATGTGCCTTGCAAGATTAGAGCTTGGCGCGTCCCTTGGGGAAAGTCCTCGCTCTCATTCGACATGGTTGATTTTATGCACCTTCTGTTTCCGTCAAGGTCGCTGGCGAGAAAGACTCTACCGGAGTGGTCCCCCATGATTACTTCTTGGGAATCCCTTCTCTCCTGAGCATAAAACTATTCTACTGAATTACTCCTTTGCTTAACCTTTCCATGACCTCCACTGCAGAATCCCCAGCTTTGCAAACACTGGGAAGAAACCCAGAGCAGGCTGGTGGTTTCTACACTTAACCCGAATTCTCTGGAGGAGGAGGAAGCCTCTAATGGAACTTTCCTCATTTTACAGGCCAACATCCTTAACCCAATTCAAGGGAAGGGAATTGGAATTAAGCCACTTTGGTCCTTACTGGAGTCAATCAGTCTGCAAGGGCATTCATCCTGATTCCTATCCTCCACTAGGTGGAGCATCAAGGACTTGACAAAGTTATTCATAGCCAGGGTTTTGTGAACTCCTTGCCATATACAAAATCAAAACTCTGCACCCGGGAAGTGCAAATTCTGCAGCAAAAAAAAAGTTGGATTCTGCAACTTGCAACTTGCCTGATTGGTTCTGTGGGGCCAGACAAGGAGGGTTCTGTTGGACCCCCGGACCCAGTCAGGTGCTCGTGGCATTCTTAATGCTGGGAAATATACACAGGGAAAAGTTGAATGGAATGGGGGAAGCTATACACTAAATGTTACGTACTAACATAAATTATGTAAATTGTTTCAAACTTCCTTACAGAATTATTTACATATTTTTCTCCATAATAAATTTAAATAAATCTGAATCCATCTTGAATGTATGCTGGAATGAACAATACCGTACAATCCACGAAACACACTTGGGAATGGATTTCACAAAATCCAGGCATCCCTATTCAGCGACGCATTTTAATGGGTGTGATTTTATTTGATGTGTCTATAGGTTTGAATTATAAGTTTGCACTTCTTCTCATGATTTTGGATTTCATGATATGTTTGTATTTTATCTGTATTTTAGTGTTGTTCGCTACCTTGAGCGCTATTTTTAGAGGAAAAGATATACATTCAATAAATAATACTTAAATAAATCTGAACCCCAAAACAGCCTCAGAGAGGGGAGTGAAATGTAAAATCTCCCAATTGACTTCAAATCTATATTGGAACCAAACTTCTGAAAACAAAACTCAATAACCAATTCAAAATAAATGCTTCAATAATCAAATGCTAATTCATTTTTTTCTGGATGGGGGAGGGGGAAAAGAAAGAAACAATACATAAATGAACAAAGAATTTAAAAAGTGGTATTTTCCCATGAGCCATTGGAGATGAAGAGGAGAACCTGAAGAGAGTGTTCTGGGATTGGTAGTTCTTCTTTCATTTGCGTTTTCCTTGATTCCAGGTACAAACTGCTTGTAACTGATGAGATCAAAAGAAAATTCAGATACTGCTATATAGAAGTTTTGCCATAGGAGTATTGATGAGATCAGCCTGCTTGACTGATGTCTTTACTGGTTCAAAATTGGTCCAATGTGAGATGATGATGATGATAATGATGATGATGATGATGATGATGATGATGATTTCTTACCCGCTTCTCCCTCCAGATCAAGGTAGGGAACAACATTGATGCAAAAAATATAAAAAACATAAACTAATTAAAAACATATAAAATTAATACATCTTTAAAATCAACAAAGTCTTAAAATTTGACTGGGTAGGCCTGCCGGAAGTGATCACTCTTTATAGCCCTCTTGAAGACTGGGAAGTTGGCGGATCTCTCCCAGCAGGTCATTCCACAGTCTGGGAGCAGCAGAAGAGAAGGTCCTCTGGGTAACGGTTGTCAGCCTAGTCTTGGCCGACTGTGGTAAATTCTTCCCAGAGGACCTGAGTGTGCGGGGCGGATGTATGGGTGAAGGCGATCCCGTAGGTAACCTGGACCCAAACCATGTAGGGCTTTAAAGGTAATGACCAACACTTTGTACTTCACCCGGAAACTGATTGGCAGTGGAGCGATTTTAAAGCTGGTGTGATATGGTCACTCTTAGGTGTACTGGTGACCAACCTGACTGCCAGATGGTTACCAAACTGTAAAAAAACAAAAACAGATCCAAACCTGGCAATTAGAAAACACCAATGAATCAAACAGTTCTGAACATATGGGTTGGATTTCCAGCGGCAAATGCCCCATAACAGGGAGAGCTAGTGTGGTGCAGTGGTTAGAGCATTGGATTGGGACTCAGGAGACCCAATTGGCTGGCTTTGGGCCAGTCACTGACTCTTGGCCAAACTGACCTCATAGGGTTGTTGTGAGGATAAAATGGAGAGGAGGAGGACCATGTAAGCCACCTCGGGTTCCTTGCAAGAAGAAGAAAAAAGCAGGATAGGAATGTAAAAATAAATAAATAAAATAGCTTCATCCCCTCATCTGGTCCAGTTTCAGGTACAATTAACAGTCGAGAATCCTGAATTCCTTCCCTTGAAGCATCCTTGTGTGGTAGATGGAGATTATCAACATACACAAACGTCTCTCCATCCACAGGTCAACTTTCATTAAATTAAGCCAAATGCCTTCAAAAGTGGTATTCATCTCTTCGGTGGGCCTCCCTAGGCTCAGCAGCAAAGCATGCCAATTGTTTAGATTGGCCTGTATCCATTCCGTCGAAATGGGATATTAAAGTCTTTCTTTCCGATTGGCTTTTAATGGAGTTTCTCTTCCCCCCACCCCTCCACCTACCACTCTGGGTTTATTGTATCAACTACAGCTGCAATTAGATACGAACAAATTTCTTGAGCAGAAGCCATCAATTTTTCATTATTTTTATAATGTCTTGGACATGTAGCTGTATAGTAACGCATAGGTTTTGAAAGAAATGTATACTAGGATTTCTGAACGTCACACCACTGCTCACTGTATGACAAGTCAAGTTACCTCTGTTTTATGTCATCAGCTATCATTGCAGTATAGAACAACACAATCAAGTTGACAAGGTTAGCTGGAAGCTGTTTAATCCCTCCCCCCATTCCCTTCCACTTCTATTTTTGGTTGTTTATCCCAACAAGCCTTTTGAGCAGTTTCAGAAATATAAAGGTTTGAGACGATAGAAAGAAATCCAAAAGCAGAATTTCCTTTATTTGGAATGCATCGCGAATAACACCCTCATGAACAGGGGTATGGGGGGGATATGTGGGGGCCTTAGCGGTGGGATACGAATAACCCAGTGCAAGTTGTGGGATCTGATAAGATCCAGGGCACATCATATGTGTTGGCTATAGCTGAGGGATAAGAAGAAATCAAGGGCTGTTTAGCAGAATACAGTGATCCGTGCGTGATGGTCAGAATAAGCACAAAGGAGTCCTGAAAGGAATCTCAGAACTGAGATTAAGACACACCAGATCTCAGAGGAGACAATAAAAAGCAAATTAACAAGAAATTGTGAACAATTTACCTCAGAAAGTGGTCGAAGAGAAACGTCACAATATGCAATAGCAACTTGTTTGGAGAATAGAGATATACATACTTCATTAAATCCTTCTGTCTATGTTTTGCAGAATGGGCAAGTGTCTTCTTTCATTCCATCATCTGCTCATTGACATAATTGGATATTATTTAGGGGTGCATGAGAATTGTGTTCCACTTTTGCTGATGCACATTTCAACGCCAAGTTAAAACATGGCTTTTTATCAAGGCTTTTAAGAGCTAAATCCTCCATGGTTGCACGTAGTTTTAATTGTTTTAATTGTTCCCATTGCTTTTTTTTAAAATTCTACTGGTTTGAATTTGTTAATGATTTAATAAATTTTTAGCTGTGTGTGTTATTGATTGTTTTACATTGTTCTAATTTTATCTGTACATCGCCCTGAGACCCCAGTGATATAGGGTGGGATAGAAATGTTTTAATAATTAAATAAACAAATAAATAAATAATAGTGCAAATTTGGGCAATTCTGCCCCCCCCCCCAAAGTAAAAGCTGGTCCGCATGTCTACATGACTTGGAAGAAGATTGTCCAGTGCAGAATCCTTAAACTGGATTCCTAGAAGACCAAACTCATTGGAATCCATTGTGGATTTCTCTGATATTCCTGTCAGAGAGATGGGTGCTTGAACATACTATGGGGCTATTTATTTATTAAAGCATTTATAACTCACCCTATATCACAAGGATCTCAGGGCGGCATACAGATAAAATCATACATATCAAATAGAATAAATATACAATTCTAAAACAAATCAAACCATTAATATGTTAAAACCAATATGAAATTTTAAAATAGTAAAATCCAATTAAAACAAGACAGTGTGTAGGCTGGTGGATTGAGCCATCAAAGGCTTTGTTAAAAAGCCATGTCTTAACCTGGTGCCAGTGCAGGCGCTAGTCGGGCCTCCAGGGGGAGGGCATTCCACAGCTGGGGTGCCACAACAGAGAAAGCCCTCTCCCATGTCCCACCATAACGTATATCTCGCTTGAACATACTAGGGGATGTTGAGTCTGCCTCTCTAGAGATTTCCATGGTGGTGTGCCTTAGGAGCCAGTACTGCTGGCATCTAAAGTGATTCCCTCCTTTGACTCTAAGGACACCATGGACCCTCTGCGGAGGACACAGCACCACTAGCATCCTATAACCAGTGGCAGCAGGAGATCCACCACAGGGAATACTTGATTAATATGGCATAGTTGCTCTAAGTCACAGTACTGACGTATGAGACTTTTGTTTCACTTTTGTGTTTGTGTCTTTACCAGAATTTACTGAATCCATACCTCCTAGAACTGGACTTTGACCTCAACGTGTGTTCAAGGTCCATACATTTCTGAGATTTTGCTGTAATTCTTGTTCCCACCTGCACCACCCCAATAGAAAAATCCACCCCTGTTGATCAATGTGTATGAACATGGTGTAATCAGTGGGAGAAGACTACTCGTCTTTCAAACATGTGCACAATTCATGCACAGATTTGGAAAGCAGTATGCACAAAAATGTGCAGACATTGTTATTCAAGACAAAGAACGCCAAGGCCACAAGATGAGATGGGCACAGCTTGGAACAAGTGTTGAGGTGGAATGCAGAGAACCTCATTGAGCTCATTTTTTTTCTGACTTGCACGTCCCAAGTCAAAGCAGCTGTAAATCTCCTTGAAACTTCCTAAATTTTGTCACTAGAACTTGTCATGAGAA
This sequence comes from Anniella stebbinsi, assembly GCA_029215795.1. Taxonomy (NCBI): domain Eukaryota; kingdom Metazoa; phylum Chordata; class Lepidosauria; order Squamata; family Anniellidae; genus Anniella; species Anniella stebbinsi. The sequence goes on along the minus strand of JARDYH010000003.1, from coordinate 266,147,982 downwards.
CTTCTACCTAGAACAGCTACCTGGGGAATTCTGGGAGTTGTAGTCCAACACATCTGGAGGGCACCAGATTGGGGAAAACTGCGCAGAGCAATGGAAGCTCCAGAAATTGTGTATCTTTTATTTTGCATGAGTGTGCCATCAAGGCCGCATTGACACAAAATTAAAGAACTGAAATCTCCATTCACACCTGTAATCTTGTGTAAATGGGTGTAAATGGGGCCTTTGCAGATGCAATTTCCAGAATCTTTGTTGTGAGTATCTTCTACCTTCTGTGCTCTGTGAATGCTCTGTTCAGGCTTTTAAACTTGCTTAGGCTGACCAGATAAAATCCAGGTCAGGGCTCATGTAACTTTAACAGTTGTAGAGAAAAGGGAATTTCAGCCAGTGTCATTTGCATGCAATTAGTTCCTGATGAAATTCCCTCTTCATCACAACTGTTAAAGTTGCAGGGGCCCTGCCTTCTTTTGTATATGGTCACTCTAGTATAATGCTTACAGGAACTAATTGCATACAAATGACACTGGCTGAAATTCCCTTTTCTCTACAACTGTTAAAGTTACATGAGCCCTGACCTGGATTTTATCTGGTCAGCCTAATCTTGCTTTTACAGCTGCCATTCATGAAAGGAAGGATATACACCATTTCTGCAGCCTCCATTGTGTGCAGCAATGGAGGCTTCAGACAAGACACCCATCTGGACAAGGGTGGAGGGGTGCCAGGTGTTCATCGAGCGACAAGGTCACTTGAAGTGTGGGCCTGCGAACGTGCAGTGGCCTGGTGAGCTGGGTCTGAAGGCTGGATTTGGGGGAGTCTGTCAGACTCACAAGACCCAGTCGGGTGCCTGCAACATCCCTAGTGTAAAGTTTTCATTCAAAAATGAAAAGCAAAAAGTCATATAACAACTTACTTAGGAGCTTATTGAGGGTAGTGAACAGGAATGGAAGAATCAGGCTATGTCAGGTCTGAGTCGGCATGAGCATGTGTCCACTGAAAATGTTCGTAAATTGCCAGATATGTGCTCACAGTCTGCACAAATTTCTCCAGATTGTTTTTGTGCAAATTTCCTAATTTGCACAAATTTTCCCAGCAGACCAAAAACTCCTGTTTAGTCTACAGAGGAAAGTTGCATGGATTAGGAAAGTTTCATATTTGATCTCTGATTGATTTGCCCAATTGCTGGGGATAATGGGATCTGCAGTCCAATACAAATGACACTGGCTGAAATTCCCTTTTCTCTACAACTGTTAAAGTTACATGAGCCCTGTCCTCCTTTTCATAGGGTCAGCCTACAGTCCAACACCCCTGGCGCTGGGTCTCCAGCAGCTTCAAAAAGGAGGAGAAGCAGGTTCTCAGAATGCTAAGATACTTTATTGTTCATGCCCATGGAATGATTGCATTTCCTCAGTCGCCAGTGAATATCATAGGAGACTATCATCCTGTTAAGAGTTTTCTGCAGACATCTCTTACCAACCCCCTGAAGAAGGCCTTAAAAAAACAACGTAGGCTGAAACACATTGGGTGTGAACAATAAAGTATCTTAGCATTCTGAAAACCTGCTTCGCTTCCTTTTTTTTTTTTTTACTACAAATTTCCCCAGCAGACCAAAAGCTCCACTTTAGTCTACAGAAAAAAGTTGCATGGATTAGGAAAGTTTCATATTTGATCTCTGCTTGATTTGTCCAATTCTTCCCTTCGCGCACCCGTAAACGCAAAGAGGAATTGGGCATGAGAATCCTGGAGAGCGCAACTATCGCTCGTTCGCTCATCCCTGATTTTCTGTGATTTTCTTTTTAAAAGACTGCATGGAAATTGCATTTAAATTATACACATTTCCCTCTTGCTTTTGTAAATCAAGAAAATGGCACTCATAGCAGCTTACTATCCTAGATAAAAAAAAAACTTGTTTAAAGCAATAATAAAAACAAAATATGGATTTGGTACGCATTTTTCCTAAAATATGCTTTTGGGTATGCAAGTTTTGAGTTGAGAAATGCACCAATAGTGGCCTGCCACCTCAGTTCTGCCCACGCCCATGCCCCCAATCCTGGGAGATGGGAGTGGGTGGGTGAAGAGATGAAACAAACTTGTGACTGAAAGAATGTATACTTTTTGAAAGATGGGTACAAATATCCTTCAATTAATGGGAGACAAATGTGCATAAGTCAGAACAACCTCCGAGTTGAAAATCGGACAACCTCGACAAACCCAGGTTTTGCTGGCTCTCACATCCCTGGCATCGAGAGCATCCTTCCAGGTGAGAAAATGCTTCTCCAGGTGAGCACAAGGCTGCTTGCCCACCTCTGCTTTCCCAACTGTAGTGAGGGCAGCAGGGTAGGCATAGTTGCAACCTCTGCAGCCTCTGATTGCTCACCCCCACCTATTGAATTCAGTCCGTGAAAAATGTTTATGGAGAAGGAGAAAATATATAACACTTACTGAATGGCGAGCTCCCTGGGAGCTCTCCTCGCACGCTCGCTGAGCAGTGCTTGGCCGGCACTCTTCCAGCTGAGCCGGCCTGGTGAGCGCTTGGAGTTGCGCATGACCTTCAGAAAGTGCACATTTCCCACAGCACACCATTAGCTTTCCCTGCCACCCCCTGCACCCATTGGAGGTCTTAAAGGGGACGGTTAATGCAAGGCCCTTTCAAGCCCCAAAGGATGTGGGGGAAGAGGAAAGCCTTAGGGCCTTTAAGACTCCCCATTGGTGGGGCAGGGAGACCATTGGCAGAGCAGGGAGGCTGAGGAAATTATGCATTTTCCCCTGCGCCTGATGGACCAGTGCCCCCATTGTTCACAAAGGAACCATAGGTTGAAAATTCACCCAGGTGTATGTGCTGGAGCCCAAGAGGGCTGAGCTCAGGGTGTCCGGTGAGCTCGCAGGCCCTGGCGGATTTTCGACTCAACCCTGTTGGTGTTTTGCACAAGACTTTCTGTACAGGAATAGTCTCTCCAAGCCATGAAAACATGGAATTTCCACTAATTTGTATCTGATTCACACCGAGCAAGAATAGATTTGAGGACCTTCCATGGCCTTATTTTCAGGGGATTGGGCAGATCATTTTTAGCCCAGCCCTAATTCAATACAAGAACCAGGAATGCAGCATCAGTCACAAAACACTGATCAATTTTAGGTGTCCTTTGCATTGAATATTCTGGAGAAAAGCTTCCCAATCCTCCCTCAACTAAAGAGCTGCACGAAGATGTACCAGGGTAAAATCAAAGTATTAAAAACGTATCTCTCGATTCCATTAGACATTTCCCCTGGGAGCATGCACATAAACCTATGTTGAACCTTGCTTTCAGGTGTACAGGTGTTTTGTGTTTATAGGACTTCCTTCCCCTTCCACAGAGTTCATTTCCCTGAGACTAGGCCTCCCTTTTCTATTTCTTTCTATTTCTTTTCTTTCTTTTTTTTTAAAAAAAATTCATCCTCCACTCTTCTCCCTGTGCTATATTTTGCCTGGAGGAGCCAAATGAGGGGAATACACAGAAATAAAGAGATTAAAAATGTAAATTTTATAAACAGAAAATCAAAGGTCCTAAATCCTTAGCACGGGAAAAGCCAACAAAAAGCATGTGAACATTAAACCCCGTACATAAATAGAACTTCAAGGCTGAGCGTGTTAAATAATTCAGTGGTTAAGTCATAAGTGTTCTTAAACTTAAGTATAAAAATGCCCTTGACAATATTTCACAGCCGTGCGTTTCTTTAAAATATTTAGCATTCTCATTAAAGAGAATGACTTTATTTTATATATTAGTTACACTCCTGCTTGCTAATATGAAGGAATTGAATAGCAAAAGAGTGTTCTTATGCATATAAGCAAGAGACAATTTACATATAAAGTTAGGAGACAATTCAGCGCTCTCCCCCCCCCCCCCCTCACCTCATCTGTTTCCACGAGGGGCATTTAAACAAATTTATTCCTTAATGTGGGATATTAATATTTCCTACCTCAACGTGTCATTTGCTAATGCCGTCCCGAAGACAGGTTCATTCAGAAGCGACATCCAAGCGCCCGTCTCTGAACGACTTAATGAACCTTACATTTTTTTTTGGAATGCTGAACAGTGAAAAAGGCCTATTACATATTCATTGCTGGGACGGAAGAGTTCCTTTTACTCCGAAGCTTCCTGCTCTGGTTCCCTGTAAAACATTGTCAAAAGTCACCAGAGACGTACGCTGAAAACGGCAACTCTTGATAGCGATATGTTCTCGGGAAGTTTCAAGTACGGGAGCCTGTAGTCTATGGGCCCGATGGGAATAGTCCTGACAGACAAATGGAGGGATAATACATTTCTTGACATAATGGGATGAAAAAGTTGATGCCAGTAAAGGACTGAATTAAAGTTATGCCTTAAAAAAAATCCTAAAGTTTTCGAGACCGTCGGAATTCTATTCACGTACTTCGTATCTTCATGAGAAGGTGGGGGTTCCCTCCCTGCCACCTGCACATCTGCAGTTATACCATGCAATCACATAATTTGTCATCTGCTGCAGAATTCTGCATTTTATTAAAAAAACACACACAAATGTTTCTAGACCTTACAATTATGGAGGCAAGCTTCATACCAACTGGGCAGGGCCTGGTGAAATTTCAGGACCAGAGTGGAGGAGGCTTGAAGGGACTATTGTGTTCAGTAAACCCTTTGTCCCACCACATGACTAACCGAGGCAGAATAGATGACACAAAATAAGCAAATATAGGCACATTTTCATAAGCAGCAAAGCTGCCTCTGGAAACCCTCCAGGGGAAAGAATAGAGTGAAGGAGGTTGCAGGAGGAAACAGTGAACACGAGAAGGAGTGTGTTCATAATGTCTTTCCCCTTGTAAATAACTCCCCTGCCTGCCACTTGGAAGTGGTGGATTTATTTAGCACTACACCAGACTTGGAAATCCAGCGTGGTGTGGTGGTTAGAATGTTGGACTGGGACTTGGAGGTCCTGGGAGAGCCGGGTTCTAGTCCCCATCCAGCCATGAAGCTCACTATGTCAAGAGGATAAAATGGAGAGGAGGAGGAAGACCATGTGAGCCACCTTGGGTTTCTTGGGAGAGGAAAAAAAGGTGGGATATAAATGTAACAAAAATGCTTATATTAGGCAAGTTGCATACAAAACAATTTGAATTTTCGTGCATTTCAAAATTTGGAAACGGATGTGAAAATTGGACAGACCAGAGTTATGACTGAATACATGTGACACTGGAATAGATAAGATATAGGCACGTTTTGTCCATCCATAGTCACATTGCATCATGTTGCTCGCAGGGCATGCTGGGAAATGCAGTTGGCCAGAACTGGCATGGGGCTCTCACCTAGAGAGGCTAGAGAAAATCAAGATGGAATAATTGGGTTTGAATTTCTAAGAATCTGACCTGTGTAATTTGCTGTGGGCCTGGCCTCCCTAGGCTGCATGGAGTCAATTGCCTTCATGTTAAATTTTTTTTTTAAAAAAAAACTTTCCCCAAATATGCAAGTTTCTGCTGAGACATATGCCATGCAGGAAAAAGTCGAATGGGATGGGGGACAATACATTAAACGTTACATACTAACAGAAATGATGGTTGCCTTAGTGGATGATCTACGCCTGAGTATTGACAGGGGGAGTGTGTCCCTGTTGGTACTTCTGGACCTCTCAGCGGCATTTGATACCATCGACTATGGTATCTTTCTGGAATGCCTGAGGGGATTGGGAATCGGGGGCATTGTGCTTCAGTGGTTCCGGTCCTACCTCTCAGGCAGGTTCCAGATGGTGATGCTTGGGGACAGCTGCTCTGCAAAGAAGGAGCTGCTGTGTGGCATACCACAAGGTGCCATCCTTTCCCCAATGCTGTTTAACATTTATATGAAACCGTTGTGAGAGATCATCCGGAGGCATGGGGTGGGGTGCTATCAGTATGCTGATGACACCCAAATATATTTCTCTATGCCTTCGATAACAGCGCCAGCTAAGGATAGTGTGTCTCCTCTGAATGAATGCTTGGAGGCGGTAATGGGCTGGATGAGGAAAAACAAACTGAAGCTGAATTCAGACAAGACGGAGGTGCTTGCTGTCAAAGGCTGCAACCTGGGTTTGGAGGTGTGTCAACCAGTTCTGGATGGGGTTACACTCCCCCTGAAAAACTGTGTTCGCAGCTTGGGGGTGCTCCTGGATCTGTCGCGCCAAATGACAGCCCAGATAGATGCGACGGCCAGGAGTGCCTACTATCAGCTTCGGCTGATACGCCAGCTGCGCCCCTTCCTAGAGCTGGAAGACCTAAAGATGGTGGTGCATGCGCTGGTAACTTTGAGGCTCGACTTCTGCAATGTGCTGTACATAGGACTACCTCTGTGCCTAGTCTGGAAACTAGTTCAAAATATGGCAGCCAGGTTGGTCACCGGTACATCTAGGAGTGACCATATTACGCCAGCTTTAAAATCGCTCCACTGGCTGCCAATTAGTTTACGGGCGACGTATAAAGTGTTGGTTATTACCTTTAAAGCCCTACATGGTTTGGGTCCAGGTTAACTGCGGGATCGCCTTCTCCCATACAATCCGCCCCGCACGCTCAGGTCCTCTGGGAAGAACTTACTGCAGTCAGCCAAGACTAGGCTGACAACCGTTACCCAGAGGACCTTCTCTTCTGCCGCTCCCAGACTGTGGAATGACCTGCCGGAGGAGACTCGTCAACTTAACAGTCTTTTAGAATTTAAGAAAGCTATAAAGACTGTTCTCTTCCGGCAGGCATATCCAGTGGAATTTTAGAATGTTTTAAGGATGTTTTTAGGATGTTTTAGGATGTTTTAATGCAGTTTTAATAATATGTGTCATGTTTAAATCAGTGTTATGTATTTTATCTTGTTGTTGTTCCCCGCCTCGATCCAGACGGAGAGGCGTAAGAAATAAATTATTATTATTATTATTATTATTATTATTATGTAAATAGCTGCAAACTTTCTTGTGGAATTAATTGTGTATTTTTCTGCATGACAGGGAAAAATGAACCTGTTTGTGAACGGATCCTGGAAAGAATGACACTGGGCAATCAACGAAACACGAGTGATGTATTTCACAAAATTTATTTATATATATTTATTATTGTATTTATATCCTGCCTTTTTTCTTCCATGGAACCCAAGGCAGCGTACATAATCCTCCTCCTCTCCATTTTTATCTTCACAACAACAACCCTGTGAAGTAGGTTGGGCTGAGAGTCTGTGACTGGCCCAAAGCCAACCAGTGGGTTTCCATGGCCAGGTGGGGACAAGAACCCAGATCTCCTGACTCCCAGTCCAACACTTTAGCCACTACACCTCAGTGGATGTACCTACTCTCTCCCCATTTCCTGCCAAATGCAACATATTCTAAGACATGCAGCAGGTAGCAAGCTGTAAAGACAAGCCTCATGATGCTGTTAGCAGTATGGAGCTTTCTTTTTTCTTTTTTTAAAATGACATTAAAAGGCAAGAAAAAGGGAGAGAGAAATCCTCAGCAATCTTATAAGGGTAAGTAAGGTAAGCGACAACAACTCCTCCCTAAAAATATTAGGGACCCCCCCCCCCCCACAGAAAGCATCAGTTACCATTTTTACATGGACGGAGTTTCAGGAAGCTGGAGGTAGGGGGTGGGTTAAGGTAGGCTGATCATATGAAAAGGAGGACAGGGCTCATGTAACTTCAACAGTTGTAGAGAAAAGGGAATTTCAGCCAGTGTCATTTGTATGCAATTAGTTCCTGGTGAAATTCCTTCTTCATCACAACAGTTAAAGTTGCAGGCACTATACTACAGTGACCATATACAAAAGAAAGCAGGGCCCCTGCAACTTTAACTGTTGTGAGGAAGAGGGAATTTCACCAGGAACTAATTGCATACAAATGACACCTGCTGAAATTCCCTTTCTCTACAACTGTTAAAGTTACATGAGTCCTGTCCTCCTTTTCATATGGTCAGCCTAGTTAAGGTAGGGTGACCAGATAAAATCCAGGTCAGGGCTGATGTAACTTTAACAGTTGTAGAAAAAAGGGAATTTCAGCCAGTGTCATTTGTATGCAATTAGTTCCTGGTGAAATTCCCTCTTCATCACAACAGTTAAAGGTGCAGGCACTATACTAGAGTGACCATATACCAAAGAAGGCAGGCCTCCTGCAACTTTAACAGTTGTGATGCAGAGGGAATTTCACCAGGAACTAATTGCATACAAATGACACTGGCTGAAATTCCCTTTTCTCTACAACTGTTAAAGTTACACGAGTCCTCACCTGGATTTTATCTGGTCACCCTGTTTGGGTCGGAGACCCAAAATGCTTGGATTCATTTGCTCTTGTCCCTGCAGATCCCTAAGTTCCTTACTGAAGTCATCTTTGTTTTTTCCCTAAGAATAGCAAAAACGTATCCCAAGGCAAGGCTGCATGGGCAGATTGAGGGCAGAAGGAAAAAAAAAAGCCAAGCGGGACAATGGTGATGATTCTTTTGTCTTCTCAGAGAAACAAAGAACCGAGTTGGTTCTGCATAGGATATGGAAATGAAGCTTTCATTTCAGACAGTCCTAACGGCTTCCTGGACCTAGATGTTAGAGATAGTGGGCAAAGGTGACTGATTATGAAGCATTATTCACGTGTGCTGATGAGATCGGGTGGAAGTGTTTTTAATTTTTGCCTTTCTTTTTCTGCACACAAGGTAAGAGATAAAGTGGCGGGCCTTTTCTCTCTAGGTCAATTAAAATGATGAAACCTGGGAGGAGAAAATTGCATTTTTATTTCTGGTCTTTGGATGCTGAGTCTTTCCCTCGGCATCATGTCTGCACTCAGATGTAACTGAATGATTGGTGAACAATAATAATAAAATGATACTTGCTCAGGAGGTGTTTTAGAGCATTCATGTGCATCATTTTGTTGCAACCCTCACAACCATCCTGTAAGGTAGATGAGTTCATGGGAGACGAAAGTTTTGGATAACACAGTCTCCTAGCCACTATGCTAGAAGCAGCCCTCAGGCCTTTGAAATGTTAGGGGCCCACCCAAGACTGGTATAATCCTAATTGGTTCTCTATATCTTTAAAAAGTACCCAATGAGGTTGCTATTCTTTGAATGGAACTTAATTCCCCCTTTATTTACTGTTTTCTCTTTTGAATGTTTACATTTTTTACGTTCTGTGGCATAAGTAGCTGAATGTATTTATTCATTCATTCTTACATTTATATCCCAACCATTTTTCCTCCAAGGAACCCAAGCTGGCTTACATAGGCTGACCATATGAAAAGGAGGACAGGGCTCCTATAACTTTAACAGTTGTAGAGAAAAGGGATTTCAGCCGGTGTCATTTGTATGCAATTAGTTCCTGGTGAAATTCCCTCTTCATCACAACAGTTAAAGGTGCAGGGGCCCTGCCTTCTTTTGTTTATGGTCACTCTAGTATAGCGCCTGCACCTTTAACTGTTGTGATGAAGAGGGAATTTCACCAGGAACTAATTGCATACAAATGACACTGGCTGAAATTCCCTTTTCTCTACAACTGTTAAAGTTACAGGAGCCCTGACCTCCTTTTCATATGGTCAGCCTAGCTTACATGATCCTCTTCCTCTTGATTTTAGCCCCACAACAGCTCAGTGAGGTAGGCTGGGCTGAGTATGAGTGGCTGGCCTAAAATCACCCTGTGAGCTTCATAGCTGAGTGCAGACCAGAAGCTGCCAGGTCCCAGACCAACACTATAACCCCCATACAACACTGTGAGACACAGGCTCTGTCTTTGTGATGGACAGAACTTTTGACATCTAACAAAAGAACAATGTAACAATCACTTTGCCTCATCCTGAGGTGAACAGAATGCAGTACATCACACAGACACAGTCACACACACACACACACACACACACACACACACATATATATATATATCTCACAGGTTGGCATCTCACTCAGTGGTACATCTGGCATAATTGGATGCCAGTTCCCAGGAAGTAATCCAACGACAGCATGCCAGAGCGCTAACAGAAGAAGCTCTTGTGCTTTGTGTCAATCATTTACCACCTGACAGTTCAATCAACATCGCTTCTGTGATGGCTTTCAACCGCACCAGTGCCAGAAATGGGTATCGGTAAGGCTTCTGCGCGATGGCGAAAAGGGCGCTCTGCGGCCCCGGGGTGGATGCTGCCAAGTGTTGCTTAGCAATGGGCTGTTTGTAGGCCGCAGCCAAGCCACAAAGGAAGTGACATTCACACCTTTGTTGAAAAGGCTTCATTCAGTCAATTAGGAACTACAGCAGAACAAGGACCGGGGTTGCCAGAAACTCAGTGTGCAGCTTCCAGCTTCCAAATAATCCCTTCTCAGTCGTCCGTTTTATCCTGAAACACGCTCATAAAGAGGAAAGCTGAAGCAGGATTTACCTCTTTGGACATGAAGTTTGTAAACACAGGTTCCAATCCACTCATAAGTCACATTCAGGAATTTGCCTGAATGCGTGAGGGCTAAATCTGTGAAGGAGGACAGGGCCCTACCTCAGACGACCCAGTCTCCATCAGTTCCGCCAGGGCCATCTCAAGACATTTGGTTGCCCGAGGCAAAGGACAAGACGATACACCTTCCCATTCTGTGTACAAAATCCCTGATTGGACTTTGGTTGTATCTTTCTCCAGCACAGGGTGTCCATATGATAGGAAGGACGGGGTTCCTGTATCTTTAACAGTTTCATAGAAAAGGGAAATCCAGCAGGTGTCATTTCTATGTATGCAGCACCTGGTGAAATTCCCTCTTTATTACAACAGTTAAAGCTGCAAGAGCCCTGCCCTCTTTTGTATCTGGTCACTCTAGCTATACTCCTGCAACTTTAACTGTTGTGATGAAGAGGGAATTTCACCAGGAACTAATTGCATACAAATGACACCTGCTGAAATTCCCTTTGCTACACAACTGTTAAAGATACAGGAGCCCTGTCCTCCTTTTCATGCGGTCACCCTAGGATAATCAAAGGGGTTCAAGCCATCACCTGAAGGCGCATGATACAGCAATTTTGCTGAATCCTCACAGATCTGGGTAAGGCTGGGCGAGACAGAATGAGGCAGTCATGCTAGGCAGGAGCAGCAGGGGGTTGGAGGAGAGGGCTGTGCATGACAAGGCCTTCCCTGCCCTCCCTAAACTGGCCTGCCATGGAGGAGGATGCCCCATTGTCAGTGTTGAAGAACACGGTGAGTCCGCTTGGCTTCTGTATATGGAATGGGAGATGATGCCATCTTGTCCTTCAGCTCAGGCAGAACAATGTGGCTGGTCCTTGGATCAGGTCAGTCCTCGGATGTAAGGGGATTTGACAAATTCATGGGTGATAAGGCTAACAGTGGTTACTAGTTATAGTGATTATATGCATAGTCAGAACTAGCTGGGAAGAAACAGCAGGAGAGGGATATTAGCCTCATGTTCTGGTGGTACACCTTCCACAGGCAGCTGGCTGGACCCTGTAGGAAGCAGGATGCTGGACCAGATAGGCCTTTGGTCTTATTCAGCAGGGTTATTGATGGGTTCTTTTGACTGCCTGGGAGCCTTGAGTTCTATCCTGGAAGGAAGATGGGATATAAGTGTAATACATAATAAATACCATCACTGACACTTTTGCCTTACTTACAAGTGCCCCATGTGAAAGTTAAGACACGGAGCATCAGAGATGTCAAAATGCTGATATCCGCTTTTGACGGTATTCCATGGAGAAGGAAGCATGAATTGCCAGATTCCGTCTGTGCTTTTGAGCCCGGCCTTGTTAATTGGCATTACCTTGGATTCCCAGCTCCATTTGAAGGCATGGACCTCAGGAATGTTAAAGTCATTATGTGGGCGAGGGACTCATCAAAATCAATCCTTCAGGTCTGGAAGTGGCAGAGAGGGAATAACTGTCGAGGAAGCCATGGTTAACCAGCCAATTGGCTGAACAGAAGCAATTGAGATGGAGCGAGGCACACAGGGACAGGTCAGTGATACAACTGTTGGTGCCTCTGCCTGTGAACTTTATGCATCACATAAAATAAATTTAGAGCCATTTAATTTAACAGCCCTGATTAGTGATGAGCTTCTCATAGGAGCCTTTCAATGGCACATAATGCAACATGGGGAAAAAAAAGATGGAGGGCTAGCTTCCAAACAGCAACAAGAGGGTAGAATACAGCCTGGCCTCCCATTCTATGGGGAAATCCTTGGGACTTGGTCAGGACACCGTGAGTGGAACCAGAGCATTTAATGTCACTGACAGGGAGAGGCTTGCCAAAACCCACTGCCTTTTCTGCTTGATCATGGTTATGTTGTTTTGGTGGGTGGTTGTGTGTGTGTGTGTGTATTTTGTATGGATTTCATCACACTCCTATATACTGGCCCAATATCTACAAGGAAGAAGACTGGTTTAAAAAATCATCATCATCATCATCATCATCATCATATCAGCATCATTATCATCAATCTATACTGCCCAATAGCTTAAAATTTTTGGGCAGTTTTCAAAAGATTAAAACCTTAAAAAAATACAATATATAACTTAATATAAAAGCCATTTACATACCAAAGCAATTAAAAATAATCAACCATAGAAATCCCAGGATCGGTTAAAATATATCATATGCTGTCAAATACATGGGAGTAGAGGAAAGTCGGAAGGATGACAACGTTGGTGCCAGGTGGACCTCACTGGGGAGGGTGTTCCACGACTGGGTGGCCATGACTGAAAAGGCCCTCTTCTTTGTTGTCACCCTCCGAACCTCCCTCAGGCTCTGACAAGTATTTGGGACCCTTTATAGGTCGAAACAAGCACCTAGAATTAAACAAATAAGGTCATGGGAGAGAGAACCGAGTCTTGGATTTGACCAAGTCACAAGCTGAGCAACACAGGAAGAATTCCTAGGACTGCAGTCTTAAGTATGTTTATGCAGAAGTTCAATAAGATTTATTCCCTAGGAATTGGCAGCATTCACACATTTCTCACAACACACATTTGGGGAATGACAGGTTTTGGAACTTTTCTTTCCCTTAATGTTTAACCTGAATCTGGCATTTCTGCAATTTAAACTCCCTGTTTTCTGTCCATATAGTGAAAGACCAAGGGGGGCAAAAAAACCCAAAACAATTTAAAAGAAAGGACTTGTTTTTGTTTTGGTGGGTTTTTTCTTCTTCATTTTGCTGGCTTTAGGTGGTGTCAAGATGAAAGGTGTCCCTGCCACCTGTTAGTGGCCATTAAAAGGGACCATGCCCTGCTAATCTGTGATCACGAAAAGGCCATCTGCTAATGCTCAAAGGTCATTAAGATACTGGCCGTGTTTACTCAGCTCTCACTGGTTCAAGCCGCAGTTTCTGAGGGAAAAGTCAGCTTAAGGGTCTCTTAGGGTGGCGCCTGTTCTATCGCCACAAACGTTAAAGGTCTCTCAGCATTTCCATTATGGACCTCCATGTTTCAGCATTTCCCCTTTCTTGGCCGCTAACTCAACCATCCAAGCCCAAGCGGGAATCGGGTCTGTGAAATTTTAGGGTGTGTGTGTGTTGAGAGTGTGTCTCATCCTTAAAACATAAATAGCTTCAGAATAGAATTTCCTTCACAGTCAGCCATTGGCAGAGAAATGACAAAAAATTGCTGGACAACTTCAAAGCACCGATTTGGGGCTCAAGCAAAGACACCCCCCCCAATTTCCTCCATATCAAAGATATTGATAAAAATGTTTCAGGGTTCATTAACACAAGGTAATTCTGTATGGACTTGGTTAAATGGAACTATCAAGATGTTGGATCACTCATAGGCTGACCATATGAAAAGGAGGACAGGGCTCATGTAGCTTTAACAGTTGTAGAGAAAAGGGAATTTCAGCCAGTGTCATTTGTATGCAATTAGTTCCTGGTGAAATTCCCTCTTCATCACAACAGTTAAAGTTGCAGGCACTATACTAGAGGGACCATATACAAAAGAAGGCAGGGCCCCTGTAACTTTAACTGTTGTGATGAGGAGGGAATTTCACCAGGAACTAATGGCATAAAAATGACCCTGGCTGAAATTCCCTTTTCACTACAACTGTTAAAGTTATCAAGATGTTGGATCACTCATAGGCTGACCATATGAAAAGGAGGACAGGGCTCATGTAGCTTTAACAGTTGTAGAGAAAAGGGAATTTCAGCCAGTGTCATTTGTATGCAATTAGTTCCTGGTGAAATTCCCTCTTCATCACAACAGTTAAAGTTGCAGGCACTATACTAGAGGGACCATATACAAAAGAAGGCAGGGCCCCTGTAACTTTAACTGTTGTGATGAGGAGGGAATTTCACCAGGAACTAATGGCATAAAAATGACCCTGGCTGAAATTCCCTTTTCACTACAACTGTTAAAGTTACATGAGCCCTGTCCTCCTTTTCAGATGGTCAGCCTACTCTGTCATTATCCAAACTTTTTTGAGGACTGCCACGGTGCTTCTCCTCTCTTGAACATTTCATCAAACAGGTTCACAGATATCAGAGTCAGCTTGTGCTACACCCCTTTTTGGCCTCTCTGTAGTGAACATAAGAACATAAGAAGTGCCATGCTGGATCAGGCTAAGGGTCCATCTAGCCCAGCACTCTGTTCACCTAGTGTCCAACCAGTTGTTGACCAGGAACCCACAAAGCAGTATGCAGTGCAACAACACTCTCCCACCCATGTTCCCCAGCAACTGATGCACACAGGCTTACTGCCTCAGATATTGCAGATAGCTCCTAGCCGTCAGGGCTAGGAGCCATTCATAGCCTTCTCCTCCTCCAGGAATTTATCCAACCCCCTTTTTAAAGCCATCCAAATTGGTTGCTATCACTACATCTTGTGGTAGTGAATTCCATAATTGAACTATGTGCTGTGTGAAGAAGTCCTTCCTTTTATTTGTCCAGAATCTCCCACCAGACAGCTTCATGGGATGACCCCGGGTTCTACTATTTTGAGAGAGGGAGAAAAAGGTGATGTTTGGAGTGTTTAAATGGTTACATTCTATCATTTATTTTTAGTGAATGAGGTAAGCTGCTTCAAGCACAACAAGCTTACACCAAACAATGAACAAAAGACAGAATTTTGAAAATAGTGCATGGTTAGCATACAAATCATAGTTATAACCAGCTCCATGAACTCCAGATTTTTAGGATAATGGATTCAACTGTCAATGGAAACCATGTTGCAGGAATCTGGAGTTATTATTATTATTATTATTTACATATTTATAGCGCCCAACAACCGAGGCTGACTGGGAAGTTTACCATTAACGTATTTGGAAGCACAAAATATTCTCATTTTAAATCCCTATCAATAGGACATAGACTCTGCAGAATCTTCTACCATGATCCTGATCCCTCCTCAACACACTGGCTGATTTGTGTAATTGCTGAAGCCCACTGTGGCTTATTTAAGCCACGGTGGGTTGCAGCACATGATGGTGGCCACTGTGAATATTCATGCCATGGTGGGTGGTCACTGTGGCTTATCGTGATGTGTTAACCAAGGGCAGGGCAGCTTGTTGTGGTGGTTAACAAACTACCCACAGCCCAGAAACAGGGATATCCCACCCTCGCTGGGTTCACATCTCACATTAAGCTGTGGGAACTGCCTGTTACGGCCTGAATATTCACAACAGCTGCTGAAATGCAACATCACCCCCCCCCCCCCAATTAGGCTGACCATATGAAAAGGAGGACAGGGCTCATGTAACTTTAACAGTTGTAGAGAAAAGGGAATTTCAGCCAGTGTCATTTGTATGCAATTCGTTCCTGGTGAAATTCTCTCTTCATCACAACTGTTAAAGGTGCAGGGGCCCTGCCTTCTTTTGTATATGGTCACTCTAGTATAGTGCCTGTAACTTTAACTGTTGTGATGAAGAGGGAATTTCACCAGGAACTCATTGCATACAAATGACACTGGCTGAAATTCCCTTTTCTCTACAACTGTTAAAGCTACATGAGCTCTGTCCTCCTTTTCATATGGTCAGCCTACCCCCCATGACTTAAATACGACTGAAAAGGCTTCATGTATTTGGTCATTTTGTGGCATCACAAAATCACACCCAAAGGTTAGAAGAGGCTTTCAGACAATAAGTTTTGATAAATGTAGCTTATTATATATTTTTAAAATATTTGTACATTGGTTAAAAAAAGAAAAGAAAAAAGCCTGCTCTCTTTGGTCTTCTTTTGCAGGTTATCTGAGGAAGTTTACATTGTTTATGGCTTTAGCTAATCTCCAGCTGGTGAGCCGTGGCCCACAAGTGAACTAATCCTTAACTTAAGGCAGTTTTTTACTAGTGGCATCCCCACCCAATTCTCTTCCATTTCTGTTGCAAAAGAACAAAAGGAGAGAGCGAAGAGGAGAAAGACAAAGAGGGGGACAAAGATAGACTCCTACACTAAAAAAAATTAAAAGCAGTTCCCTTCTTACTAATTGGGGTTAAAGGTGGATCCTCCAAGGTCAGACTATGGCATAGACTATATGTTTAATGCTATAATGATTGCACAGTAATGCAAAGCGTTTTGAGGAAAAAAAGAAAAAAACCAATATTGATGTATGTAGTTTATGCTGTTATTTCTCCAGACCCTTTTCCTAGAGAGCATGCTTTAAAAAGAAGGAAAGAGAGAGAGAGAGATTGAGAGAGAGAGGGAGAGGCAGGCTGTAACGGCTGAACAAGTAGTTAAAATGGTTTACACTAATTGCAAACAGGCCTTTTGGCTTGTTCTACAACTAATGTTTGCTGTGGAGTGGGGGAGAATTTGGCTGGAAACATCCGGGGAGGGTCTGTAGACAGGGTTGTTTGCATATCCAGAGAGAACTGATAATAAGCAAAGGTACAGGCCCCTTTTCATTTTTATTATTAGAAACTGCTATTAATCCCTCTCTTTCCCTCAGTACCAGTCTAGGGGCTGCATCATAGGTTGCTCACACAGTATTCTTACATAGTAACTTTACACATACCTGTTTTACATTTTACACGATGGTGGTGTGGGAGCAAGGCAATACCAACCTTGGTGGAGCTTGTTTGATTTCTCCCTGTAAATCTGGTTGCTTTCTCTGTCAGCAGGGAGATCCTAGGTAATGGTGTCAAAACTGCAGTAGTAACCATGCAGTGATAAAAATGGGGATTGTGCTAGCTATTGGGGGAGAAACCAAGTATGCAAGAGTCAATCACACAATATCACATCTAGTGTGGACCTAAGAGCAGTTGTAAATGGGGCCAGCCAGGGGCAGAGCAGCTGAAATTCTGCCCCACACCAAGCTCTGCTGATTCATGCTGGCCAGGGTAGAAGGTGTGTGGGTATGTAGGCATGGGTGTGGGTGAGCCCAGAAAATTACTGCAGAACAACTCCCCTCCAAAATAGGTACCCAGCTCCAGGTAGGAATCTTCAAGAATTTGGTTCCTGTTGCAAATCATCCCAAGATGCAAATCATTCCAACCCTGAACGTGAGCAGGAAAGCAGTTCTCAGGAAATGTTCGCAATATCCCAAACATGCTTTTGCAAGTGAAAAGTTCCAAAGATGCAAACGTCTGCATTTCCCCACGAATCTGCTATTTCACATTTTCGCCAATGGGGAAAACGTGCATTTCAATTGGGGAAAACATTTTTAAAGCGTTTTTTTTTCTCCAATTGGGAAAAATGTACACTTAAAAAACACACACACACAGCGGGCACTTCAATTTGGGAATGCAAAGAAAGTGAAACAAGCTTTGAAGAAGAAATTGGAGAAACGATATGAACTCAAACATAACATGTTCGCCCATCCCTAGCACCAAGGGTGGTGAGGCTGATGAGCCCCAGCTTTAGTCTGCCTGAGGAAATTGAACAGTTTTGCATCCAGTGGACTCAAAGATGGAGTTTCTCAGCCTCATCCCAGAACATCCTGTTATGGGGCTTTCTGCTATTTATGGTTAGCAGCAGCTTTCCATCCTCCCAGATGTACTGAGGGCAGAGAGTCATGGATGCACCACCCTATCAAGATGGGGGATGGTGGTGCTAGGGCTGTGTTCTGATCAATGAAATGGGGAGTCACCAGTTAGGTGGCCATGTGCCCTTATTTATAGACAACATTACTCTATTTGAAGGGTAGTCAGAGGACAGTCCTCTGTTTGAAAGTGTCCTCTAATTGAAAGGTGACCCAGTCCAAGTCCTGGTTTGAAAATCATGAACTGTGACATGGTAGAGCAGGTTCTTTGGAGTTGCCCATCAACATTTAGCACCTGGACAACAACTGACTGAGCAAGAACACAGGAGATCATCTGGTCACACTATTCTCCACTATGGTTAGATGAATTGCCTTTCTATTTGAATTATGGTAATTATTTCTAAGTCTGCAGCTATGCCAATAAATTACCATATGCACATCTTTGTCTTTTGTCTTCTTTTTCGGTGACATATTTCTATCGTTTTGATGAGGCTTGCTCATTGGTGGAATTGGATCCCCTCCCAAAATATCTTGAATTTTTGCAAATTCACATTTCTTAAATTTGTGTAAAGTTTCATTTGTGCAAATTTGCAAATCCTACCCCAAATGCCCATTTTCATTATTTAGCCTATAGAGGAAATGTGCATTTCCAGCCAGGGTTTTTATTGGACAGATTTTTCTATGACTGAATTTGCATAAAATTCTGGAAAGTTAAAAATAATTGGTCTGTAAGTCCATGGAATCCATGCAAGTTGCGAAAAGCTAGTCCACAGGTTGGCTTCATTGAAATCTGAACTCATTTGATTCCGTTGTGAATTTCTCCAACATTCCTAGACATGTGGCCTTCCCATCACCAGTTAAAATATGATATCTGTCATAAAGGTAACTTTAGTCAATCCTCTCTCTCCCTCCCTCCCTCCCTCCCTCCCTCCCTTGAGATTGCTCCTTTCATTGATGTACCTTTGATAGATTCCCTTTCCTCTTCCATTGGTTCCTAGAAAACTATCTGTTATGGCTTGCAAAATAATGTTCACATCCTGGCCATCTTCACTGGAAAGTTTGATAGTTGTGCTACAGTATTATTAAGATGAAATAGACCAGCCTTCCCCAAACAGATCCCCTGGTCTCATTTGGGCCAGGAAGGGCAGTGTGGGGTCATTCTCACCCTACCCCAAAATTATTTCCCACCATTGCTGATCCTGATGCCCTCTAGATGTGTTGGACTGCAACCCCCATCATTCCTAGCCAATATGGCCAACAGTGTGGGAATTGTGGTCCAACACATCTGAAGGACTTCAGTTTGGAGATGGTCCTAGTCTCAGTCCCTTCACTCAAAGAGCTGTTAACTGGAAAGAGGAGCAAAGTCCATATAGATTTGCTACCTGTTTCAGGGGAGAGAAATCGCTGCTAGGCTGACTTGAGGTCAAACATGGGGCTATAGCTTTTCAATGTGTTTAATAATGGCCTTTGAGCCTGGCTTTGCATGGGCAGGGATCAAAATTTGCTGGTGCCGATAAAATTGGAAATGTTAAGCTACCCAATTGAAAGGTCTTTGCTACACAGCTAGGCTTAAGAATAGTGCTGTGCCAAAACTTTAACCCATATCCCCCCCCCCCCCAATCATTCTCATTCAGTTGAATAGAAAATAAATTGTTTTCAAGAGAAAATGTAAAGGAGAAGGAATTTTTTGGAGAAATTTTAAGATCATCTTCAGAAAGTTGGGTTTAGGATTCTTGTGCTTACCTAGATGGTGACCAAAGACTGTGTACAATTGTCCTGTCTTCCGTCGCACAATCATCTTTCTGGCAGCCTGTAACCTCCTTGGCTTCCCGCACTTTAAAGAAAGACAGCATGCGTTGATTCCTCCCATAGGGCTTTTTTTTCAGATCAGGCACAGGCAGTCTGGGAGGCTCTGGAGCAAAGGAGAGATGTGTAAGAATAGAAAGAAAACACACATACTTGGCTCTCACGTTAGGTAAGTTCAAAAACACTGCCCATATTAACGATAAAACATCCTGAAAACGAGGCAGGACAAAGAATCCTCTTTCTTGGCCTCATTGAAAGTGCTGGTGTTAACATTCAAAACCCTTAATGCCTTGGGGCCAGTTTGTCAGAAGGATCTCTTGTCCCATATATACCTGCCCAGACCTTAAGATCATCTTCTGAAGTCCTTCTCCAGGAACCACCATCAAAGGAGCTTTTCTGTTGCGGCACCCTGGCTGTGGAATGAGCTCCCAGAGAGCTCTTTTCGGCACCAGGTGAAGACCCTTTTATTCACCCAGGCATTTTAGTCTTTCAGTTTCTGTTTCTAAATACGTTACTATATTTTAAATATTTGCAGAGCTGCTAGGTTTTATTCCTGTTTTTTTATTTTTCATTTTGGTTTTATACTAGTTTTAAACTTTTATATTATGTTTTATAGTTTTAATTGTTGCGAACCACCAAGAGAGCTCCAGCTATCGGGGAGTATAGAAATGTAATCAATACATAAATTTCAATGGGTAAGAAAAACTTGCAGGAACTTGCAGGGCAGATTTTGGCCCAGCACCAGCTCCACCTCTTCCCTGCAGCTTGGCACATTGCTGCCTCTCTCCACACTTGCATTGTGGAGAATGCAAAATGGGAGCCAGCCTGCCAGCACAGTTGATGCTGTTGTCCCTTGCAATTGTAGTGCAACTTCCCCGAAACCTTTATAAAAAAGGAAGAAAGCTGTGTTACAATCCCTGCCAATGGTGAGCCTAGGGATAGATGGACTCACCTTCATGCGATCCGGCCGGGTGCTTGTCTGTTCTCCATAAGCCGTGCCGTGCCAACTGCGGAACAGCCCAGCAAGTACCAGGCAAGCACTGTGTGGCAACCCATCTGCTTAGCAAGCCACCACTTCATGCAGAAATTTCTGGGAATTAATGTTGCATAAATGGCGGCCATAAATTGGCCGTTCATGCAATATTATAGCTGCAAATGCTTGTGAATTCAAGCACTGGGGTCCACGGAGTGGTGTCCAGGAGATGTGCTGGTGATTTCTCACTGGGCATAGAGCCCCATCTGGATGCCCTTGCCACCCCTAAAATTTCCTAGAAGTTTCAGACTGGCAGGAAATAGACTGCAGGATTGACAAATCTGTCAATTTTGGGTTCTTTCCATTTCTTATTCCCCCCCCTCCCCCAGTCAAGTTTGTTTGATTCCAAACTTGGAGCATTTTTTTAAATGTTTGCATGAAAGTTTGTATATTTTTTTGGGAGGGGGGGCGGTTCTTCTAATACATGCAATTTTGCCTAATACACACACATTCTGCAAGGGGTTTTCTATCAGAGAAGTCCATTGCAAAATGCAGAAAAGTGCAAATTTCAAAAGACATCTGAGTTTCATGTATTGGTTCAAAAGTGTAAAATTATGTAAGTTTTCATGAAAATTAATTTCTCCACCATCCGTA
Organism: Anniella stebbinsi; assembly: GCA_029215795.1. Lineage (NCBI taxonomy): Eukaryota > Metazoa > Chordata > Lepidosauria > Squamata > Anniellidae > Anniella > Anniella stebbinsi. Next base: position 266,126,677 of record JARDYH010000003.1, on the reverse strand, counting down.
GGGAAGGCTGATTAAGAAGATCATTTTTGGAGGGAAGGAAGAATTCCTCTTTGCCACTTGAAGGCGAAAATATTCCAAGACAAGAGTTTTAGTATTTTCTAATTAAATTATCTTAATTTTGTGGACTACCTAAACAATCAATGCACTATTGAGGGACAGATGAAGCACTTTTCCACTGAAACAGCAGTAGTGGAATATTAGTTAGGTTCCCCAACATTTTCCACAGCAGCGAAGCTTAATTTGCTGCTGCCGTTTCATGAAAGATATTTACAATAAGAAATCAGATATACTGGAACCTTCTCATTGCCACCAATGAATGACACAAAAGTTTGGGCTGAAAAATTAGCTTGCAAGAATCACACAGAATAATGAAAATCTATCATTATGCGTCTTTCAGAGAAGGGAAGAAACTCTGTTTTGTTTAGCATTTGGGTTGGAAATGATGTATGAGTACATCATAAAACACTTATATTAAAAAAGATCCTTACTCTTTGAATCCAACATATATATTGTTCTGTCTTATCATCCAGTGATTTTATAGTGAAAGTTGTTTTTATATATATATATATATATATATATATATATATATATATCTCCATTGCCTGGTAGTGGTCTTGGATTTTATATCATGTTGTAGATATATTCTTCTAATACTTTTATTTAAAAGGCCTATTATTCAGTGTTGTGTATCAAGGTATTCATTTTGGTACTGAAAATGGAAATGTTTCAAGTACTGTTTGGTTTTTTCTGTGGGTATATGTGCGTTGCTGATAATTTTGCTCATACAGGGAAGGTTTGTGTGATAGGTTAATATCATTCATTCCACCTTTTCATATGTATTTATGCCAACTCTACAAGCAAACTTTGTTTCACTGTCGTGAGACTTCACAAGAATCCCTTTTTGCAGATCCTGGTAAAGCACCTTTACCTGAATGGGGACCCGGGGGGCATACCCAATGTTTGCATGAACAAGAAGTTTGATCTGTGGCAAGTCCCTCAATTGAAACAGGATCAGGGCCAAGGAGGAGGAGAGAGAAGAAAAAGAATCCCAATCGATGATGGATGAAGATGTAATCAAATGCAAAGTCAAGAAGGCAGGAAGTGTGTCCCAGCAAGGCATGTAAGTGCAGCGGATGGCAGTGGAGGGGCCCTGGCAGGTAAGCCCCCTCGGTGATCCTCCTTACCTGCAGGGCCGTCCGGCGCCTTCCCCTGTGTAGGACTAGGCTGCAAAGCCTAGTCATCAGTAGATCTACTTAGGGGCAGGCGCCGGACGGCCCCGCAGGTAAGTGCCCACCGATCCTCCGTTTTTTTCTGAACCAGATCGGGTCCTTCCGGACTGGTTCGGAAAAGATCGGACGATCCAGAGGGGCGATCGGAAATCGGATAATTGCATCCGATTTCCCCTGGATCGGCTCCAGATCGTGGATCAGAGCCGATCCAGTGCACACCCCTAGTACATACAGGTACTTTAAATAAATAAATAAAAGACATGGGCCAGATCTAAACTAAGCAGGATATAACAGTATGAAAGCAGTATATACTAGGCAGGAGCCACACCAAGCAGGATATAGTGGTATATGGTATGTGTCAATGGGCCCCAACAGTTGTCAGTGCACTTCAGTATAAATCAGTAGTGTGGCCCCTGCCTTTTATATACCACTTTCATACCACTATATCCTGCTTGGTGTAGATTTGGCCATAGTTCCATGCCATTGGCTCTTTGGTTTGAAACAGGTAATGACCATCACCTCCTAGCTTACCCAGAACGATCTTCCTGGCTCTTGTTGGAAACAGGATGCTAGATCAGGTAGACCTGGTTCCATCCCAGGGGGAAAAATCATTTCTTGAACTCTTACTCCCTGAACATATAAGAGTCTTCCAATACAGGACTGCTCAAAGGATGTTTAATTTCAAAATATTAGTGATATCTTGAGGGTAACAAGAAACTCTCAGAGCTCCTTAATATATTGCAGTAGAAGTAGGTAGACAGTAAAACGTTTTCTACATATTGGGTTGAATCTTGACTTAGTCATCTTTAGAATAGATCCACTGACATCAATGGTACTTCATTTTTTCATGACTGATGTCCCATTGATTTCAATGCTCTAAGGATGGCTAACTCTGGATCCAACCAATCGAAAAGTATGAAGTAGCTATGCACATTTTTTTTAAAAAAAGATGCTTTAGGGAAATGCAGCTGGTTCCATTTCTCACCTCATCCACAGCTCAAAATCACTTTTTAAAACTTAGTTCTAAAAATAACTATTTAAAACTAAAATGATGGTGTATTTCTCTTCCCTATCCCCCAAATCTTCTGACAAAGTGGGTGCCCCAGTCTGCCTCATGGTGGGTCTGGCCCCAAAGAGAGGGAGAGGGAAAGAGAGAGAGAGAGAGATGTAAAATGATGTCCATCCTTTCTGTTCCAATTATTGATCATTCCTTCGATGTGATCCCAATGAACACCTTGTTATAGATGAGGCCATTGAGTGAGAAGAGACTTAATACATCCTCAACCTCTTACCACAATCACAAATGGAAATCCATTTGCAGTTGAAGTGTCAGCGATGGGGACAAAAACATATGGAGCAAGAAGGCAATACCTACAAAGGTATTTTTGCATGATATTATTTCACAGTGAATAAGCCATTTGAGACCACTGCAGTTCAAATTCCCTGGACAATGGAAAGTACAGCTGAAATGAAGTTGTCTCCAAATTCGTCCTCAAAGTTTAGCTCTTGCTCATGATTTATCATATGGCTATGAAGATATTCAACACATGTTCTCTGAGCAGTTGCTATTTAAGATCAGCATTAGACATCCAGATATTTTGCAATAGCAGTTAACGTTGGAAAGTACCTGAAACGTAGCAGGCAATATTTGCAGGCTGGCCCAAGACAGCTCCTGTCTGAAGTGAAGGATAAAATGGTGCCCTTCCCTTCCATATACAAATAGTTGAGGCTTACTTTTATACTTGCAACGGAGCAGCAACCTTCAGCACCTGACAGCAAGGTATGGTAAGGATGTTGGAGAAATCCGTACTGGAGTTCAGATTTTGATGACTCTGAGCTGCCGATTCCGCAGAACACTTAGGTTCTGTGGACTTGCAAATCATATTATTTATTTTCCAGAATTTTATGCAAATATCATCATAGAAAAATACATTTTAAAAAACAAACCAAAAAAACACCATCCGAAAATGCGCATTTCCCCCATAGACTAAATGCACATTTGGAGGAGGGGATTTGCACAAATTCAAGTTTGGGAAACTGAGAAAAATCAGATTCTGTCAAGGAGAGGATGATCGAATGAAAGGAGCCTGAGAATCTGTGAAAAGCAGTCAGACTGGATTTAGCAAAATCTGTACACCCCCTTAGCTTATGAAGAGCAGAACAGGCGGCACAGTACTCACAGGTTTGGCTTCCAATATCTCACTACTGCTCCATAGCTTCTGCCACACCAGGAAAAAATTCCTGAACTGTTAGAGCAGTCAGACAATGGAACCCATTGCCTAGGGAGGTAATGGGTTGTCCATTGCTGGAGGTATTCAAGCAGAGCCTGGACAGCCATCTGTCAGGGATGGTACGGATGGTATTGGACATCTGACCTGCAAAGAACTGAGTACATTTTATATCGATTTCATTAAATCAGAAAATCAAAACAGGCAAATATCAAATTAGGATAGCAGATTTCCACTTCGACATTGGACTGGACATTTGATTCCAGGCTCAAATTTTGCCTGTAAAATCTGAATCTGAAATTTTAAAACTAAATTTCTCATACATTCCTACCCAAAGGATGTGTGATCAGGCTGTGAATAGCCAGGTAGGCAGTTATAAAGTTTGTCTTCTACAAGAAGCTTGACTCATACACAGAATCATAGAATAGCAGAGTTGGAAGGGGCCTATAAGGCCATCGAGTCCAAACCCCTGCTAAATGCAGGAATCCACCTTAAATCATACCTGAAAGATGGTTGTACAGCTGCCTCTTGAATGCCTCTAGTGTGATTGGTTCCATTGTCATACTGCTCTAACAGTCAGGACGTTTTTCCTGGTGTCCAGACAATATCTGGCTTTCAGACCTTCAGGTCACCACTCTAGTCAGGCCAACCTAAAAACCTTCCTTTTGTTTCTTTGTTTACATTTCTTTTGATATTTGTCTTGTGCAATGCCTCGAGGGTCTGGTGAAAGGTGATCTACAGATATTTAAAATTTAAATTTAATGAACGTTGAATGAGAAGAGGGGAAAGGTGAGGACGGTGCAAAAGTCAGGGTGCAATGAAGCCAACTTCACAGAATGGGGACGGAATGGGCTAATTTGGGGCACTGCAAATTCAAAAGCCATTTAGTGCTGTGATTGGAGAATGGCAAAAACCAATAGTCTGGCATTGTGAGCTGAGGAAGCATGTCAGCTCTCTGAATGGGAAATTCCTTTGGCCAATAGCTTTGCATTAGCTACAAGAGCAAGCTGGTTGGCCTATTGCACTTTAGTTAGGATTCAAGATAACAAGTGATCAAATCCTTTGGAAAAATCCAATCCATGCATAAATTAGGTATTTATTTTTGTGCATAAATGCCCAATGTTTTGGCAAGTCTAACATAAGATCTGGAGTGGACTGGCTGCATGTATCCAGGCTCTTCTAGGATCATAGCTAGGAGCAGAGAATCAATCTTTCATAAACACCAAGCCAAAGACAATAATGATCAATACTAACCTATTTTTTAAAATGAATTTATTACTGTGAAATATACTCTTTCCTGAATAGTAGATTTCAAGGATTATTTGCTTTCACATTAGTCTTTGGTGAATTTTTATTTGGGAGGAAAACATATTACACTCTGCTTTTTTCCCCTTTCTTTCAAGAAACACTGACGCTGACGTTTCAGAAGGTTAATGATAGACTCAATTGATAATGAAGATATCCCAGTCTAATTATCTTCCACCAATGAGGAAAAAGGATCAGCAGGTTTGAAGTGATCATGTCAGGCCACATCAGATAATGTGGGTTTTTTCCCCTTTATATCCTCCCACTACTAGCTTCTACTTTATTAAAATATTCTAAGAATTCATTTCAGTTGGAGCGACACATGGACGAAGCCGCTTTCGAAAATGTTGTTTT